>CM035154.1:148573590-149034987 GCA_020205615.1 Panax quinquefolius | reverse complement strand
ATTAATGAGATTAAGTCGATCTTCTTAAGGAAAGGAAATCGGATTGTATTCGGACTCTTTTAAAAGTAGGAGTTGGAAATCAAATATAGTTAGAATCTTGATTCTTTAAAATCATCAATGCCCTGAAACGGTTCCCGTGGCAGGGTAATTACCTCCGTAGAACTATAGCTAACTCGAATAAACGCATACAAAAACTAACATATATGATTTTTTAGAAATTTATATTTGAAGTTTTAAAGTCTAAGTAAACAATAGCACTCTGGAATATTATCACCCCGAGACACTTGTTTGGTGAGTTATTTTTTAATGTTTCTAATTGGCTCTTGATTCTCTTGCTTTTAATTAATGCTTCTGCTGACACTGTGGTAGGATAGCATCGTGTTGTTATCATCGAATCCTCATAGGGAGGCTACTGAAATATCTTCAGTACCATCATCTTGGAGTCTTGATGCGGGAATGCACCGTAAATATTCTACTTTCTAACATCACTTTGAACACAAAATTTTGTAATTAATTTTAATATTTATTGAATTAAATAAATATTTTTGATGATTTAATTATTAGATTAAATAATTAATTGGCCTTGATTGTGGTAGATTAATTTAATTATATGTGTTACATTTATTAAATTAATGTAGAAATTTTATTATCAAGTATGTAATTATATCGACTTATTGAATTAAATGAATTATTTAATTAAGCATGATGGTATTCTAATTAATTTATTTATTAATTAGAGATTTAATAATTTAATATAATTAATTAATGAGAAAATTAAATATATGACTATGTGAATTTATGAGAAGTTATTATATTTTATTTATATTAAATAAGATATATGAATTATTGTATGAAGTGGGTGTGGCGTGAATTAAACTATATGATAAAGCTTTATTAAATTAAAGGTTTTGAAATCTATTATGCTGCCAAAAACATGGCCTTAGTGGGGGTTACTAGCGAGTTACCCGTATGGTGAGGTTAATGACCATTATTACGCGTCGATCGAGTTCTTATAATCTGACGTTCTCTTTTCTTTTCTTTTATTATTCTAAGTGCGGAAGAAGCGAGAGAGAGAGAGATTGAGAATTTATCGGAGAAAATTTGTGAAATTAGAGATATTGTGAGTGTGTAATCATCGGGTAATTGTGAAAGGATCATCTTGGATCACCTCTTCTTAATCTATACTACAGGTAATTTCTCGAACCAAATTCTATTTTTCGTTATTTGAGTTTTATGAAAATGGCTTTCATTCATCTTGTAAAGCCTCTGTAATTGAGATAGGAGTAATGATTATGGGTTTTGTATGTGTTATGGCACATCACATCGTATTTAATTATATATATTTTGTAAACCATATCATAAGTTTCATAATCGATGACTTCTTTATTTCAAAATTCTGAGTTTGGGTTTTTGCCGTATGGCCTTATCGTAGTATTTTATGTATTGATCGTATATTATCCTAAATTTTACACTTGTATGTTGTTATGCATGTTGATCTGAAGAGACCAAAATTTAAATAAGCGGATTGGTGTTATAATGAATCCAGTAGTAATAATTTTCATGTTTTATTTTCAAAACCTTGAGAACATCAAAACGGTGAAAGTAAATGTGTTGATTTTGCAAATTATGTTGTAACTTGTTAAAAATCATGCTAGATGGGTTAAGTAATGATTATATATGTATTACTGATGATTGGGTAAGTCTAAATTAGTGTAAAAAAAATAACTAATTGGAAGTTATGGCCCGTATTCATATATAATTTTACGTGTGATTGATTTTGGCCTAATTTGGCCTTATTATTATATTCATGAGCTATGAGCTGAAGCTATGAAAATAGAAAATGAGCACAGGTAACCCAGCCTTTGGTGACGTTACCAAACTAAATACCAACCTTCGTGATGAAATAAATAAATAAATAAATAAAATAAAAATAAAAATAAAAAAAAAAAAAATAAAAATAAATAAATAAATATTTGATGAAAATTATTATTAAAATATTTATAAAATAAATTAAATATTTTAATTGAGATATTTATGAAATAAAATAAATATTAGATGAAAATTATTATTAAAATATTTATAAAATAAATTAAATATTTTAATTGAGATATTATGGAATAAAATAAATATTCGATGAAAATTATTATTAAAATATTTATAAAATAAATTAAATATTTTAATTGAGATATTATGGAATAAAATAAATATTCGATGAAAATTATTATTAAAATATTTATAAAATAAATTAAATATTTTAATTGAGATATTATGGAATAAATTAAATATTAGATGGAAATTATTATGAAATAATTTATTAAAGTGTAATAATAATAGTAAAGAGAATGAAAATATTCTAATTTAATTAAGTAATTAAATTAGAAGGTAATGATTTGTTAAATAAAGTGGAGTTTATATTAAATAATTAAGTGAAAATGTAACTAATGAATGTAAGTGAATACATATGGTATATGTGTAGGATTTGTGGTGAGCAGAAGTAGTAATCGTTTAGCTTCATGCGAGGCGAGTTTCTAACCTACTTGTCATTATTGTTGAGTTTATTAATTACCTCGAGTAAATTATCATTATTATTATTCATGTTCAAATGTTATATTAAAGATTGATTATCTTTTCAAAGCATGATTAGGTTATCTGATAATTGTCTATTGTATACTTCACGAGATTATTATTGATTTGAATATCATTATTATTGAACCTTATTAGACTAGCGAACCCTTATTGATTGACTAGTCCATAGTTGATAAGCGTTCTAAATTTACGAAACCTTGATGAATTGTCGAACCAAACTTCCTTTAGTGCGGACTCGAATGTCAATGAGATGAACAACCTATGAAAGGATTTACTTATCGTTAGCGTTAAGATATTGTGCGCGATGTTGTCTTGAAGGTTGATCCCCCAAAATCACGAGTAGAAAGGTCCATAGTCTTATGGTATTAAAGGTTTCAAGTATAACCCTTGATAAACTGGGGCATAGTTCGAGTCTTATGACCCTCGGAATTCTTTTGTTTCTTGTTATTCATTCTTGATTCAAAAGTTGAGCTTTTATTGAGGATGTCTTTGATTTACTCGCGTGTTATTATCTTTGTTATTTCATTATTATACTTGTGGGCATTAGTGCTCACTCTTGCTGTAATAATAAATTGCGAGTTAAAGCGAAAAAATGACGAACCTTCCACTAGTAAAAAAGAAAGGCAAAAGTTAGCAAGTGTTGAAGACTTGTTATTTTATTTGATGATGTATTTAGGTTAGACTTAAGTTAATGATGTTGTTTAAGACTTAATTGTTTATGATTCATACGGATGTTTAAGGTTAGAGTAACTTTGGGATTGTATTTATTATGTAGTTGATGTAACCCCATAAGGGAGATTTATTATTATTTCTATCTATTGCATGGTTTGCATTTATTATGGGTAGATAGATAGATGATATTTATCTGATGAACACCAAATCCAAGTGGAATTGAAGTACGGATTGGGGGTGTCACAAGTTAGTATCAAAGCATGTAGGTTATGAACCTTAGGTGGGGAACAACCTTAGGTAGTAGCCTTATAGAAAGAAGATAGTGATGGAAAACTCTTATCGAGTTATAAGAAATGAATTTATGTAATTCATTGAAGATAATAAAAGACCTTATGTGTTTATGTGTTAAAGTATCGTTAGATGATCGACTTAGTAACTAAAACTTAAAATTTTGTGTCGGGATGTGAATGTTGGAGAAAGCTAGTGGTGGGGAGGAAGAACCCGTGTACCTATAAATGCAAGCGAGGAGGAGGACAAGAGACATTCGTATCGTTAGGGGGGCGAAATTTGATGCTGAGAGAAGTCGTCTCCATTGATCATAGATTGTTGGTCGGGGCATGAGGCAGAGGCCGATCTGAGGAGGATCACGAGGAGAATTTGTTGAGGAAGAGGAAGAGGAAGAAGAGGAGTTACCACGGTACCAGATTGATCTTTGAGATGTATGACCGTTATCTGATGTAAGTAGCGTGGAGTTCTGAGGCGAGTCGAGGATTTGGTGAGCGGCGGTTATTGACATATTACTACAGAGGAGAAGGAGAGGAGATTTCGACTCTTCACTCTCATTGGCAAATGTAGAATGGGATTTGGTCCATGAGAAGAATCAAGATGAAGATAAGGCCCAGGGAGATAGAAAGCGAAGAAGAAGGCGAAGGAAACCTCAAGAAAATTTGAACATATGAGAGGAAATTTGGGTAAGAGAATCGCGTCGGTGATCGATGCGAGAGGATGATAGTCGTGCAAAAAGCGAAGATTGGGGAAGCGTACTCTACGCTTAACAAAGGCGATGAATGAAACCGAAGATCGAGTTTTGAGGTACCCAATCGGTTCGAAGGACTACCATTATACATGATGGATCGCGGAGACGATGTATCGCATCTTAGAAGAGGGCGTGCAAAAGGCTATTGACACCTTAGCAAAGCGATGATATGATTTGCTTAATTATGTAAAGAACTTAATTAGTTTTAGATGTAAATTACGGCGTGTTTATGAGCGAAAGAATATTTGAATGTTTTAATCTGTGGATTCTTTATTCGAGGATAGTTGATGTAAATAGCGGTTATCTTTATCGTTTAATATTAAAACTTTTGATTTGAATGAAAATATATCAAGTTGTTTGAGATGATGTGTTAAATGAATATATTAAATTGTTAAGTAATGCCTTAACTATTTAGAGAAATAAATAAAAAGTTCTAATAAGCGTTTATTTAACGAGAAAAATGCATGAGAGAAAACAACAACGTCACACCCGGCTCAGGAAAAATCGACGATAATAACAATAATATGCAGCGCTTAATCCGTTCGGTGGTTGGTGAACTTCTTTTTGGAGCCATGAATAATCAACCTCAAGCTCCACGAACACAACGTTTAAAGACTTGGCGGTGGGACGCCTTGAGTTCAAAGGTTCCATGAACCCGATCGAGGCTCAAGCGTGGGTTATGGAAATGGAGAAGGTTTTAAACGTTCTTAGGGTTAGAAGACGGAAGGCCGCTTTTTGCAGCGTTTATGTTGAAGTTTGAGGCTAGCTAGCTATTGGTGGCAAAGCAAACAAAGTGCGAGGAGGTGAAGGTATAATTACGTGGGAGAGATTTAAAGAGATGTTTTTGAAATGTATTTCCAACTAGTTCACTGAGAACCGGATGGAGGTTCAATTTCTAGAGTTGAAGCGGAAATATGGCGTGCACGACTATGCGGCTAAATTCAACGAATTAGCGAGGTTTACCAAATGTATCAAGTTCACCACGGATGAGAGGAAGGCGAAGACGGTTTGAAAGCGAGGACTAAAGCCTTGGGTGTACAACAAAGGTATCGATGTTTTGACTAAACACGTTTCTTTGGAGTCTTTGGAAAAGGCCATCCTCATTTGAAGGAGGAAGCGATCACGGTGACAAGTACAATCGAGATCAAAAAGAAGAAGAAGAGTGAAGGTGAAGGAAATAACAAGGTCGATTGGAAGTAGCACGGGAGGTGGAAATTTCAATCGGAAGAAAAGGTGGAGCAATGACTCATCATCGGGGAATCGACAAGGTAGTCGGAAGAAAAGAATGAAGCATGCAGAGCTTGCGGGAAAGCCCATCTGGGAGTTTGTATGAAAGGAAAAAAGTGTCTTCTACAATTGTGGGCAGGAAAGGCCACATAGCACCAAAATATCAAACCGAAGAAGGGTGCTTGTTTTACTTGTGGTTGAAGGACCATCTGGCGAAGATTGTCCCAAGAAGGGATCGGGAGGTCGGGATCGGGAGAAGCGGGAAATAACGGTGGAAATGCCTTAACCATCACCGGACCAAGCCCATGACAAACAAATAAACCGCTTGGGACTTTCAATATAATGATGCGAGGATGCTGAATCGGTCTCGTGATGTGGTGTCAAGTATCATTAGATCGATGAAATTAATGCTTATGTTTTATTTGATTGGTCTTTACTTGTTCCTTTATATCAGAAGACTTTGCTAATAGTTTAGATTTGCTTATGGATGAGTTGGAATATCCATGAATATAGAAATTGCGAATAGGAGATAATTCACTGTTAAATCGTGTTTAAGAAGCTGTAGAGTGGATATTAAGGGTAATATCATGAGCGTAGATCTTATCCCTATTCGACTTGGGGAATTTGGCGTTATTTTGGGAATGGGTGGTTATTCAATTCTGAGTACGTAATTGATTGCCAAAAAAAGCGTATTAACCTTATGACTCCATGAAGGTTGTGTTTTATAGTATGAAGTCGCTAAGACAATGAGTTGTCGGCGATGATGCGAGGCGGGGAAGTTGTTAAGACAAATTTGTGTAGGATACTTAGCTTACATAGTCGATAGTCGAAAAGAGAATCAGAAGGTAGAAGAAATACCGATTGTGAGGACTTGATCGACGTATTTCAGACGATTTACCGGGACTTCCACGGATAGAGGTAGATTTTGTAATCGATTTGGCGCTTGGGCTGCTCGATATCGAAGGCACCATCTCGAATGGCACGATAGAGATGAAGGAATTAATGGTACAACTACAAGAATTGTTGGAATGAAGTACATTCAACCAAGCGTATCGTGTAGTGGGGGCGCCGGTGTTGTTTGTGAAAAAGAAGGATGGATCGATCGACTCTGCATTGACTCTGAGAGAACTGAATAAGGTCACGATTAAAACAGATATCCATTCTGGGGATCGATTGACTGTTTGATCAATTGAAGGGCGAGGTACTTTTCAAGATAGACTTGAAGCGGTTATCATCGATTGAAGGTGAAGTAGGAGGATGTACCAAAGCTGCGTTGAGAACACGATCTGGTCACTCTCTGATTTTTAGTAATGTCGTTTGGTCTTACGAATGCTCCTGCGACATTTATGGGACTAATGAATGGTGTGTTCAAGCTTGTTTTTTGGACAAGTTCATAGTGGTATTTATAGATGACATTTTGGTCTATTCGAAAACCAAAGAAGAACACGAAGAGCATTTGAGATTAACGTTGGAAGTATTGAGAAGGGAAAAGTTGTATGCGAGTTTTTGAAATCGAATTTTGGATTGAGCGAGTGCAATTTCTTGGGCGCGTGATCGATAAAAATGGAATTTGGTAGATCCATCCAAAGTCGAAGCCGTGATTAACTAGGATCGGTATTTGAGGGGCGCCATCGAATCTGAAGTTTTCTTGGATTGGCGAGGATATTATAGAAGGTTCATCTGAAGACTTTTCCAAGATCGCAACTCAGATTAGCAGAATTTAACTTCGAAAAGTTGTGAAATTTGTTTGGACGGATAAGTGTGAGAAAGTTTTCAAGAATTGAAGAAGAGGTTGAAATCTGCCCTGTGTTATCTCTTAGGAGGATACATGAAATTTTGTTGTTTATAGTGATGCATCGCATAAAGGACTTGGTTTGTGTCTTTGATGCAAAAGCAAGCAAAGTCATTGCGTATGCATCCACGACGATTGAAGGATTACGAGAAGGGTTACAGACCCATGATTTGGAGTTAAGCTGAGTTGTTTTTGCTCTAAAATTTGGAGGCACTATCTATATGGGAGAAGTGTGAAAATATATACGGACCACAAGAGTCTGAAATATATTTTTACGAAGGATTTGAACATCGTCGAAAGAAGATGGTTGAAATTAATTAAGGATTACATTGTGAGATTTTATACCATCAAGGGGAAAGCAAATGTGGTTCTTGGCGCCTTAAGTAGAAAGGGTCGTGAGAAATTGATGATGTTAGCGCTCGGGGAGAGGCTAATTACGAAATGGAAGCTGGAGTTGGAAGTGAAGTATCTATGGAGATTGATGAGAAGCTATTTCGGATCTGATCGATGGTACAACTCTACTAGATAAAGTAAAGGAGGCTAAGCTTCAGGACGAAGAATGTAAAAAGGTGACAAAGAAGATATACGAAGGAATCAGAACCGAGATTTAAGATGGATAAGGAAGAATATTGAGATTTGAAAATAAAATCTGGATTACGCGATCTGAGAAATTAAGGAAAAATTGCGAGTGAGGCTCATAGTTTGAGATATTCGATTCACCCGGGGTAATACAAAGATGTATCAAGATCTTGACAACATTTACGGTGGCCGAATTTGAAAAGCGATGTTGCGAGAATGTGTTGCCAAGTGTCTACAACATCGGGAAAGTAAAAAGAACATCGAGAGGCCAAGGTGGATTGCTACAACCGTTAGTAATCCCGAATGGAAATGGGAACATATTCTGATGGACTTCGTGGTTGGCCTTGAAGGCGACTCGGAAAGGCTACTGACAGCGATATGGGTTATCGTTAATTGGTAGACGAAATCCACTTACACTTCCTTCTAATCAAAATCAGATTCAACTTAGATCGGTTAGCGATGTTATATGTGAAAGAGATTGTTTTGAGACACGGTCTGCCGGTGTCGATTGTTTTACGATAGAGAGATCGCTTCACATCAAATTTACAGAAGCGTCTTGAGGAATGCGTGGGTACGTAATTGCGAATGAGTCTGACTTACCACCCTCAAAGCAGAATGGACGAGTGAGAGAGCGATTCAAACATTAGAAGATATCTTTGAGAGCACTGTGTGATGGACTTCAAAGAAATTGGGATGATCACTACTAGTTAGTAGAGTTAATTACACAACAGCGGTTACCACGCTTAGTATAGGCATGCCACCTTACGAAGCGTTATCTGGCGTGAAAGTCGAGAACTCCGCTTTCTTGGGATGAAGTTGGTGAAAGACAATTACTGGGGCGAGAATTGAGTACAATGATGGCGAGAATAGTCGAAAGTGATTCGAGCACGGTGGTAGCGGCTCAAGATCGACGGAAGAAATACTGTTTGATCCACATCGTAAAAATATCGAGTTTGAATCGGTAGTTATGTTTTCTTGAAGGTCTCTCCACGGAAGGGAAGATCGAGTTCGGAAGAAAGGAAATTGAGCCCAGATTCATTGGACCCTTTGAAATCTTGAGAAGAATTGGAGAAGTTAACGTCTGAGGTAGCCTTACCTCCGGCACTCGAGAATGTCCACAACGTCTTCCATGTTTACGTATTACGACCCTCTGGTAGATTACAAGCATGTAATTGAATATGAACCCTACATTTTGAGAAAGACTTATCTTACGAAGAAATTCTGTCCCAAATTGTCGGCCAAAGAAAAAACAAGTTCTCAAAATAAAGTTATACCTTCTGTTAAGGTAATTTGGAGGAACCTGGCATTTGACGAAGCTACGTGGGAACTAGAAGAGAATATGATGAAGAATTACCCTCATTTATTTACTTAATTATGTATATATGGGATTTAAGGGCAGAATCTTTGTAAGGGGGAGAATATGAATGGGTGAATTTATTGAGTCGTGATTCAGGGGATGAGAATCCTTTAAGGGGAAAGATGTGATGACGAGAATTTTGTAATTAATTTTAATATTTATTGAATTAAATAAATATTTTTGATGATTTAATTATTAGATTAAATAATTAATTGCCTTGATTGTGGTAGATTAATTTAATTATATGTGTTACATTTATTAAATTAATGTAGAAATTTTATTATCAAGTATGTAATTATGTGACTTATTGAATTAAATGAATTATTTAATTAAGCATGATGGTATTCTAATTAATTTATTTATTAATTAGAGATTTAATAATTTAATATAATTAATTAATGAGAAAATTAAATATATGACTATGTGAATTTATGAGAAGTTATTATATTTTATTTATATTAAATAAGATATATGAATTATTATGCGAAGTGGGTGTGGCGTGAATTAAACTATATGATAAAGCTTTATTAAATTAAAAGAGTTTTAAAATCTATTATGATAGCCAAACATGTCCTTAGTGGGGTTCTTAGCGATTACCCACGATTGGGTTAATGACTATTATTGCTTGCGTCGATCGAGTTCTTATAATCTGACGTTCTCTTTTCTTTTCTTTTATTATTCTAAGTGGAAGAAGTTAGAGAGAGAGAGATTGAGAATTTATCGAGAGAAAATTTGTGAGAATTAGAGATATTGTGAGTGTGTAATCATCGAGGTAATTGTGAAAGGATCATCTTGGATCACCTCTTCTTAATCTATACTCAGGTAATTTCTTCAAACCAAATTCTATTTTTTCGTTATTTGAGTTTTATGAAAATGGCTTTCATTACATCTTTGTAAAGCCTTTGTAATTGAGATAGGAGTAATGATTATGGGTTTTGTATGTGTTATGGTACATCACATCGTATTTAATTATATATATTTTGTAAACCATATCATAAGTTTTCATAATCGATGACTTCTTTATTTCAAAATTTATGAGAGTTTGGGTTTTGGCCATATGGCCTATATCGTGGTATTTATGTATTGATCGTATATTATCCTAAATTTTACACTTGTATGTTGTTATGCATGTTGATCTGAAGAGACCAAAATTTAAATAAGCGGATTCGTGTGTTATCTTGAATCCAAGTAGTGACAATTTTCATGTTTTATTTTCAAAACCTTCAAGAAACATCAAAACGGTGAAAGTAAATGTGTTGATTTTGCAAATTATGTGTTGTAACTTGTTAAAAATTATGCTAGATGGGTTAAGTAATGATTATTATATATATTACAATGATTGGGTAAGTCTAAATTAGTGTAAAAAAAATAACTAATTGGAAGTTATGGCCATATTCATGTATAATTTTACGTGTGATTGATTTTGGCTAATTTGGCCTTATTATATTCATGACTATGAGCTGAGCTGAAAATGAGCACAGGTAACACCCTTGGTAGGCGTTACCAAACTAAATTACCATCTTTGGTGATCGAAAATTAATAAATAAATAAATAAATAAATAAAAATAAAAAAAAAAATAAAAATAAATAAATAAATATTTGATGAAAATTATTATTAAAATATTTATAAAATAAATAAAATATTTTAATTGAGATATTTATGAAATAAAATAAATATTCGATGAAAATTATTATTAAAATATTTATAAAATAAATTAAATATTTTAATTGAGATATTATGGAATAAAATAAATATTCGATGAAAATTATTATTAAAATATTTATAAAATAAATTAAATATTTTAATTGAGATATTATGGAATAAAATAAATATTAGATGAAATTATTATTAAAATATTTATAAAATAAATTAAATATTTTAATTGAGATATTATGGAATAAATTAAATATTCGATGGAAATTATTATGAAATAATTTATTAAAGTGTAATAATAGTAAAGAGAATGAAAATATTATAATTTAATTAAGTAATTAAATTAGAAGGTAATGATTTGTTAAATAAAGTGGAGTTTATATTAAATAATTAAGTGAAAATGTAACTAATAGATATCGTGAATACATATGGTATGTGTGTAGGATTTGTGGTGGCGAGTAAGTAGTAATCGTTTTTAACTACGCTTTGAGGCAAGTTTTCTAACCCTACTTGTCATTATTGTTCAAGTTTATTAATTACCTCGAGTAAATTATCATTATTATTATTCATGTTCAAATGTTATATTAAAGATTGATTATCTTTTCAAAGCATGATTCAGATTATACAATAATTGTCTATTGTATACTTTTGGGATTATTATTCAATTTGAATATCATTATTATTGAACCTTATTAGACTAGCGAACCCTTATTGATTGACTAGTCCATAGTTGATAAGCGTTCTAAATTTTAGAACCCTTGATGAATTGTCAAACCAAACTTCCTTTAGTGCGGACTCGATTGTCAATGAGATGAACAACAACCTGAAAGGATTTACTTATCGTTAGCGTTAAGATATTATGCCGCGATGTTGTCTTAAGGTGATCCCCAAATCTGAGTAGAAAGGTCCATAGTCTTATATTATTAAAGGTTTCAAGTATAACCCTTGATAACTGGGGACGTAGATTCAGAAGTCTTATGACCCTCGTAATTCTTTTGTTTCTTGTTATTCATTCTTGATTTAAAAGTTGAGCTTTTATTCGGATGTCTTTGATTTACTCGCATGTTATTATCTTTGTTATTTCATTATTATACTTGTGGGCATTAGTGCTCACTCTTGCTTAATAATAACATTGCGATTAGAAACGAAAGAAAAGCGTGAACCTTCCACTAGTAAAGGCAAGGGCAAAGTTAGCAAGTGTTGAAGACTTGTTATTTTATTTGATGATGTATTTAGGTTAGACTTAAGTTAATGATGTTGTTTAAGACTTAATTGTTTATGATTCCATGCATTTGAGATGTTTAAGGTTAGAAAGTAACACAGGATTGTATTTATTATGTAGTTGATGTAACCCATAAGGGGAGATTTATTATTATTTCTATCTATTGCATGGTTTGCATTTATTATAGGTGATTTGGGGTGTCACATGTACTGTGGCGGGAAGCGAGATCCTCCGTCACTCAAATTCATATCTCTCACTTAAATTTTGACATATGTCATTTTATTTAATTTTAGAATTAATTAATGTTAAGTAAAAGTATGATGTCAAAATTTAAGTGGAGCACACACGAAGATTGAAGAATTTAGTGATGAGAGATCTCCATGGCATAGCTCAATCCAACGATAAGATCAACCGATGTGATTTGTTGTCCGATTGCATGAAAGATGGTGGCAAGCTTGACCCTTTGTTTTCAGTTACTTTCTTAACTGCATTACCCAACTTTTTAGCAGAAGGCACCATTTTGCTGTAATAAAACAAAGACTTGTCGAATTCCTATGAACAGAAAGGCTAGTTTAAAAGAGGGCAGTGAAATTTTTTTGCATGTCCCAATTCTAGGCATTTTTAAAACTGAGTATACATATAAGCTCATTAAGTGAAATATTTCACATCGAAAAAGCACAAAAAAAAGGACGTTGTGAAGTGCTTACCACAGCTGATTCAATTTTTCTCTAAAGGACAACAAGATTAAATGCATAATAATAGCAAAAGCACACCGAACGAAATAAGTTCTGAGATAGCAGGGTTATGTGATTTGCATAGAATAGAATAGAAGTCCATATCTGTCCTATGATCTCCCTTTAAAAAAATTATGCATCAAAATGGGAGACAAAAAATCAATGTTTACATACATAGATATCTATAAAACATAACATAGATTAATTTGGGATGGAGGGAGTAAATAAAAGTGTCACATAATTAATTAAGCAACACATTTTCATACATAAAAGGTATCTTAAACTATTTATCTTTTCTATTTTAATTATTCACCTTTCAATTTTTCAATCAAATAATTAAAATTTTTATTTTTTCATTTTAATTTCATTGAGGTGACACATCATAGATTGATGAGATAAATTACACGTGGCACTTTGGTGTTTATGTGTTAAGAAGTGAGTTATAAATTTTCTTTTAACATTTATATATGTGAAAAGACAAAATAATAATAAATCCTAATTGATATTGTTAAAAACAAATTAATAATTGCATAAAACAATTACAAAATAAAATCAAAAATAATAATTAAACAAGATTAAGAGCATGTTTGGTAACAACTTATAAGTTGTTCAAACCAACTTATAAGTTATTTTTATACGTTGAAGTGTTTGGGTGTGACTTATTTTTTGACTTAGCTGTTGACTTATAAGTCATTTATGATATGTAATAAATTTTGACTTATAAGTCATTTTAAAATAAGTGAGTTTGACCAAATGAAAAGACTGTTTTGCCTTTATTTTAATAATATTTACATCTTATTTTAACTTATAAGTCATTTTAGCCAAATATATTCATATTTTATTTTAACTTAATTTCTAACTTATAAGTCAAAAGAGTGTCAAACATTTTTATTATAAATTATCACTTAATATAACTTATAAATTATTTTAAATTTTAACTTATAAGTCATTTTAAAATAAGTCATCGATGCCCAAACATGCCTTAATTCTCCTAACCAACATTGTCCTATCTTTCCCTTTCCATTCTCCCTTTTCCTATAATTCCCTTTCCCGTTTCCATACCTGATATCCTTTCCCCGATGTTTATCGTACCTGGCATCCTTTCCCCGATGTCCCCTATCCTTTTTTCCTTGTTCCCTTATTCCTATAAGATACTACTCCCTCCATTCCTAAAAGATTGTCGTTTTAGGAAAATTTTTGTTTCAAAAAGATTGTCATTTTGAGTTTATCAATACACATTAGCTATTTTTTTTCCTACTTTACCCTTATTTAAAGCTTTTTTCTATTTAAAGTTTTATTCCCTTCCCAATAATTCTTATTCAATTTAATGTTATAATCCAAGTAGTAATTGGTTGAATTGAATAAGAAACATTGGGAGAAGAATAATTGGTTGAGACAATTAATAAGGGTAGTATAGTATTTTTACTAAGTATTAATTATATTTTTTAATCTGTGTGCATTAACCTTAAACGATAATCTTTTAGGAACAGAGGGAGTAATAAATTAAAAGGGAGAAAAATAGAAAAATTACCATGAACCACACAATAAACCATTGGCAACAACCAAAACGCTGACGAGTAGATTGACAATGAGTGATGATGCCGACAAGCAGATCGACAATAATTAGGGGTGGATCTACTTGTTGGGTCATGATATTTCTCCCATTGGGCCGAATGTATTAGGCCCACTTATTTAATTAGTCCATTGAGTCTTCACTATTGGGTATTAATGTTATTGGGCCTAATCACTATCCTATTTCTATTAAGTCCTTGTAAGATCTGGTCGGATCAGTGGGTCGACCCATCATATATTTAAATATCTCCAGCTTTGACCGGTAATGATGAAAAAACATGATGGTTGATATTTAGAAGCGCAATGCATTAATGTGGATGAGATTATAAGCGATTGGTGGCATAAACGATTGTAGCAAAAGGTGACGAATGCACGCAATGCGGCGAGAGATCGCCGAGGAGGTAAGTACGGCGTAGGCGGTGAGTGGGTGTCAGAATGGCAAGAGAAAGTATAACCTGTGAGGAGTTCTTCAAGAAAAGGTACACACATTCGGTGATATTTTATCTCTCTCAATACACTGTAGACATTATATCCTCCTTTGTTAACCCTTGTGAACAACCGATCATCGACTCTCACGCTGAATTTATCCCCCAAGTGGTCGAGGCCGCAAGCTTTTAGTGTTGATCGTGTTTCTTGTGCGGGGATATGAGCGCGTGTTACGTGATTGAGGTGCGTGAAAAGATCCTAGCGTTAACATTGACGCTAGAAGGAGGGGTAACAATAAACTATTACATAAAATTAAAAATTTATGATAAAGTTCTTAAAAAATAAATCCCAAAAAGACAGAACAGATTCAGGCACCACCTTCGTCCTCAGAGTCAAGAAGAGCCAGATCCAATTGAGCTGCAACCAACTTTTCCTTGCCTCGCTCCCGACAGTCTTCATACCCTTCTGAATACACTTTCAAAATCTTAGCATTAAGCTCATCAGATGTCCTGTAGTCCATCTCTATCTGCTTACGCATCTCTTCGGTCAGAAGGGGACCTCGTGCCTCGAGTGCTTTTATCTTGTGACGAAGCTTATGACGCTTTACCTTATGTGCCTCCTTATCATCTTGAGCTTTAATGCGGACTTCACAAGTTGTACGCATAAGCTTGATGACCGTATGTGAGTTCTTCATTTTTAGTCTTCAAAGCCAGATTCTCCCCAACCAGGCCGACGTTCATATCAGCTAGAGTTTATTGGCTAACCTTGTTGGTTTTCAGCTCCTCTTCAACTGCCTTCTGTTTGTCCTTCGAAGCCTTCAGGTCTTCCTTGGCTTGAGCCAAGTCTCTCCGAAGACCTTCATTAATGTGAAGGACGCCTTCATGCTCACTTCTCTCCCGAGCCAGTGATGCCTTTAGCATATTATTTTCTTGCCTCAGAAAATCCTCTTGACCTACCACCAATTAATATATGCGGGACGTAAATTCGATAAAAAGAGCTTCCTTTGCATATGTTCAACAATATCCAATCAGTTTTGGACACTTAAGTAAGAAGAGAAATGTATAAATCAAAAACAAACTATCACTTACCTTAGCCAAATAGCTCATTCCTTCGTCAAGCAGATCCCCATCCGAATGATTACCGAATCGGTGATCATCAGTTTCCCGAACAAAAGTTTTGAAAAGATGGAATGGGAAATTAGCGTTGAACCGAGGCCATAAAGTTGGTGTTCCCATTGCATCATTCTGAAACTCTTGTGATGAAGGCCTCAAAGGAGAAGGCATGGTTTGGTCATGAGGTGGAGAGGGATCCATGTATACGTTTTTAGGGGAAGGGGATCGTACCAGAATGGACTCACGTGGGGGAGATGAAGCGGAAGCCGAACTTGGGCGACTGTCAGAAGGATGTTTCCTCTTCCTGGACAGTGTTGGTACGATTTCAACCTCTTCTTCGTCAGATACTTGAATCTCGACCGGGATTGGTGGAGGGATTTCGGTTGAGGAGGGAGGTACTCTAAGCTCTTCGGCTGTCAGGGGGGTAACTTTGGCCCTTAACTTCTTGATTCGAAGAAGATTTCTTCGATCAGGTTGATCGAGTAAACTTCCTCGAGGAGGGACTGGATTGGTGGCTGGCTCGGGTTCTGAAGCAGGTTCAGGGTTCGTTGGAGTAGGAATGGACCTGGGTTTTCGAACAACCCTCTTCTTCCGACGAGGTTGAAGAGTCTCTTTGGAAGGAGGGAGTTAAAGTGACCACGGTTCTTCGGTTTGAGGTTGGTGAGTAGGGCTTTAGGATTTGATCGTCTCAAGAGTTTGTTTTACTGTCGGGAATTTAATGACATCCAAGACTTCCCAGACAAGAATTCTTCAAAAGCTTTTACGTCCGAAGATGTCGGCTTGATCAAGGATACTGCAAAGAAACAGAACATCACATATTAATATTTACACCACTAGATATTTCAAATTACCATGAAACTGAATGATTCAGAACTTACACTTGTGGTCATATAACCATGCTTGTTTGGTGAGAAGACCATGATCCCACTCATTCGATGGGAAATTCTCGAAGAGCTCGATCATTTCGCTTATCCGCTCCTCGGGAATATCACCAAAATTGGCAGAAACCTTATCCTGCATAGTCCAGTCCGACAAAGAAGAAATATCTGGCCCTTTGATGAAAAACCAGCCCTTATGCCATCCTTTGTTACTGGAAGGGGTGGATACTAGTGACCTTCTTTCAAATTTTTCGCCTGTCTTCGGCGATTGTTTACCTAAAACCTTAAATTCCTTTTCTCGGGATTGGGCGACTTTGTAGACGGTGAAGAAAAAATCAAGCGTGGGCTCTACTTCGACTTCATGACAGAACGTAACGAATGAGAGAATATGAATGTAAGAGTTCAGAACCAACTGAGCAAATCCCACGCCGATAAATCCCAAAAGAGTAACTAAAAAGATGTGGAGAGGAAACCAGACTCCTTTCTCCAGAATGGTCACTGGAACGGCCGTCCACCCTTCGGGCCGTTGGTACATCCTCTCCTCAGCCCTAGGAACTCTCACTAAGTGAGTGGCAGGAATCTGGTAGCGAGTCCGAATCCGTTGTAGCTCTGTTTCTGTAACCGTTGATGCAGTATTAGCATGGGGATAGTGCTCTTTGTTCCTGAAGAACACGGAAGGATTAGGAAGGGATTTTGGAGATAGAACCTTCTTTCCAGAAGTTGCTGCCTTGGGGTTCGAACTCGAAACCTCCTTATTGGGGCTTGGGTTTGGTGGAACAGCATTAATCGGTGTTACCAGTAGAGGTGAATCTTGCTTAGAACCTTGGGAAGCCATTGTTGCTAGGTTGCAGAGAATGAGAAAGATCGAGAGAAAAGAAGAGAGTTCAAGAGTCTGAAATTTCAAATGGGCAGGTAAAACTGTCAAAATTGGGGGAAATTACTTTTTATACTGATGGTTACCCAGTACACAAGGGTGGCGCATTAAATGCTGTTAATGATTTCGAATTTGAAATAAGAAGCGTCTGGGTTAATCCTTAGATATTTATCAGATTGGGCCTTTCGGTTGGACTTCCGATTTTAGCTCACCTTTTTCAATTTTAATCCTTTACTGATTGGGCCTTATCACGCTTCATTTTGGGCCAATTTCACTCTTATCAAATTCCCTGTGCCTTGGACCATTTATAGTTTCCTATTAAACCTCCTGTTTAATAAAAAAACTAGGGGGCAATGTTGGGTCATGATATTTCTCCCATTGGGCCGAATGGATTGGGCCCACTTATTTAATTAGTCCATTGAGTCTTCACTATTGGGTATTAATGTTATTGGGCCTAATCACTATCATATTTCTGTTAAGTCCTTGTAAGATCGGGTCGGATCAGTGGGTCGATCCATCATATATTTAAATATCTCCAGCTTTGACTAGTAATGATGAAAAAGCATGATGGTTGACTGTTGTAACTGCAATGCATTAATGTGGATGGGATTATAACCTATTTCACGGCATAAAGCATGAGACCCCAGTTTTACTGAATAAAGATTTAATTTTTCTTGAAATATTTTTTTAATTAAGGTGTGGATTTGTTATAATGTTATAGTTGTGAGTAATATTTATAGATTTTACAAAGTATGCAAGTTGTTATATAATATTTGTTTTGTCAGGGAATATTCGTACGATGGCACAATCATTGGTGGACCCCACAACAGAATTATTGTTGGATTGAGAAAATGACAAAAATATTTTATTAAAAATAATGGCGGAAGTTTCTACGTTATTCTTTGTTGAACTACTCGATTATTAAAAAGTGCTGAGAATACGTGTGGTTGCATAGTAGTATTACAGTATTGATTATTGATCTTATGTGAGAAGTCATTCGGTTTGATTCAATTATTATTGATATTTTATATGTTATTAAATCAATAATTGAGGCAATGAAATTATTAATATTATTATTTGCATTATTAACGATGTAGAAGTTACGCGAAGGAGAGGTTTGGTCACCTAATTATGCGCTAATAGGAGAAATCCTTATTGGAAGCCCCTCTTTCCCGGAAGCGACACGGTCGATTAATGATGTGAATAATAATAATGATGATGAAGTTTTGTTTTATTCGTATTATTAACGTAAGAAAAGCGAAAAACTTTTTATATAAATAGAATACTTTTATAAAGTTATTCGTTTTATTAAGCTAATAGTAAAATCTTTTTATATAAAGCATGAATACTTTTATAAAGTTATTCGTTTTATTAGACAATAATTAGATTATATTATATTTTATTATGCATAGTGTTTGCATAAGTGCTCGCATAGTGTTTGCATAGTAAAATCTTTATTAAAGTTATTCATTTTATTAGATTATAAATAGAATATATTATATTTTATTTAAAGATTTTGCTTTAAATATGGATGGTCAGATTAAAGTAAATTAATCAGGACAGATTCATGGATTAGTTCTTATTCATTCCATTATTCTATAAATAGAAGTTCATTCCTTCATTATTTTTTACTTTAATTCAAATTGAAACTCTAGAGAGAGTTCTTCTTCTATAATCTTGGCGTAGTTCTTTAGAGTTTAAGAAAGCTTTGAAGCATAATGCAAGTTTTCTTGAGTATATCCTCGCCTACCAAATTGAGTACTCTTCTTTCAAAGGTAAGAGATATTATTTGTTGTCTAAGGTAAGAGGGTATTATTTCTTTTGTACTCATGAAGAGAACTTACATTATTCCATTCTTTATTATTACATTGGAATAACCAGGTATCTATTGGCTACCCTATACTTGGTGACATCCTTGGTTATTCCATTCTTTATTATTATGTTGGAATAACTTTTGTTTATAAGCACCGCATACATGGTGAAATTCTTCTATTATTCCATTCTTTATTATTACTTGAATATCCTCGCTTTATGTCGTTTTTTACATTGGACTGGTTCCATCATTTATTATTTCAGTATTACGATTCGCCGGATATACCATATTTACGATTTGTCGGAATATCACATCATGCGTTTCATGGGACTGATTCCATTATTTATTATTACATTGGGAATAACTTTATGCATGCGGTGTTCATCGCATGCATGGTGATTTTTTCTCATTATTCCATTCTTTATTATTCTCGTTGGAATAAACACATACATGTGGATAACCACATGCATGGTGAATGATCCTTTGTATTCATTCCTTATTAAATCGTAGAAATGATGATGCATATCGTGGATTACCGCATGGCGAGTGAAAATCCATTTTCCGTTTCATATATTCTTTATTATACTCAGTTGGTTAAAGTTTTGACTTCTATACTCCATGAAATTAGTGGAATATCTTTGATATTTGCGCTTCATCTAGTATCTTTTCATGGAAACATTCTTCTGAGCATTCTTGAATTTTACTCTACAAAGAAGTATCATGTTGACAATTTGGACGTTATTAGTTCTTGGATAAATTAATTCTTGAACTTGTTTTATTGAATTATATGTCATTGTCATGATGAGTTATGTTAGTTATTATGTGAAAACATGAAAGTTCCTTAGAAATCACAAAGGGTTGAAAATCAGATTTTGGTGAAAAAGAAACATGAAATTCAATTGACCATATCTCCTATTATATTTTGAATTTTTGAGTGTGGTCAAGTTCTAGAGTTAGATCTATGAGTTTTGTAGCATCTCCAAGTGGAATCACTGGAAAAGGTATTGTAGATTTTCGTGTGGACTAATTTTAGTAAAGGATGAAAAATCTGGAAATAGCAAAAAGGCTACTGCCCATAAACTTTAAGGGGCTGTTTTGGCCACTTAAATTATGAGAAAAATTCCGGCCTTTTGGGACATGAAAGTATATGGTATAAAGTACCTCCTGTCCAAAAATGAGCTCATTCCGATTTAAAATGAGCAAGTTATGACCATTTCAATATTTAGGTTTTTCTGACGAAAAATGCTATAACCGGAGTTCTATAACTCCGATGACCATGAAATTTAAACTGGAAACTCACGTTAACATGTGTAAGATTCTCGCCAAGATTTGGGAATTTTGGAGTTAAACTTGAGGTAGCTAATTTCTTAAGGAATTAATTGGAAATTGATTTTTGAAAAATAGTAAATGAATTTTAAAATTAGAAAAAAATATATGTTCATTATGGGACTATATTATGCTAAATCCTAGAAAAGAAATATTTTGAAACTGATGTGGTATTTTTATGAAAATAGTTTAGTTACAAACATATGAGTTAAATATGTTATGTGAAGTAACAAAAGTTAAAAAATAGGATTTTATAACTTGGAAATCCTATATAAGGTATATATAGATTGTTGATAAAGGATTTGATCATTGATGATGAAATCTTATGTATAGCATTTTGAATAAATACATTATTTGATAAAGTGTAAACAATTGAAATAAATTATTTATAAGTTTAAGAGGTGATTAAAATATTGTTATAATGTTAACAATAACAGATTATGAGTTATTTATGAGTTATAATTGGATAAAATTAAAGTCTTTAATATTTATTCTTGTTTTAGTTTGATTAATGCTTATATCATTGTCATCATCCTCATGCTTATATGGTGATGAAAGTTATCTTTGGCTAACGATCTGAAGATGGATTTGTTGATTATTGAATTGTATATCTTTGGCTTACGTGCAAAGATGGATTGTTGATTATTGGTTTTATTGTTGTATATCTTTGGCTTACGTGCAGAGATGGACTTGGTATGATTATGTCCAGGGATTATTCGGTATAGTCATGACCATTGATGATTTAATGAATATCCTTGGCCCGTAGTGCAGGGATGATTCGATGATGTGGTTTATTTATTAAGCTGAGTCTCAGCGATAAAAGTTGATGAAAATATTTTTAAATCATAGAAGATAGTAGGTTTTATTCTCTACTGACTCTTCTAATTGATTGCTTATTCACGCAGATTAAACTTGATGTCTATTGTATATTATCAGTTTAACATTGTTGAGGACTAATGATAATTTATTCTGCATTATCTTAGTCATAATATTTCTTACTAGGCTAGTTGAGCTCACCCTTTCTTTCACCGTTCTCTTCAGGAAATGAGAATATAGCTGGGACGAGTCGGGGAAAGGAGTGACGGTCCAGATGATAGCATTAGTAGTCCTCACTATTCTGTGAAATAGTGTAATAATAAATGTAATGAGGAAGCCATTGGGTGTGGATATTGTCTAGAAGGCAATATTCTTGTATAAACTCCCAGCTTATGTTTTGTCGTATTTTTACACGACAGTTGTATTAAAGAAGTTTGTATTCGTATTTTGTACCATGTAGTTGGCCACTCAAGATGGGTGATGTATATCTATTTTTGGGGGCGTCACATAAATGATGTAGAAAAAAATGTGACACTGCGTCGCAACAAGAAAGATCAATGAGGAGTAATGTGTCCAATAGGTGATGGGTGGCACGATGAATCGGAAAGAGAGTATAACCTAGCAAGGAGGTCTTCAAGAAAAAGGTACACACATTCAACTGATATTTTTATCTCTCTCAATACACTAGAGATTATATCCTCCATTGTTAACCCTTGTGAACACCGATACTGACTCTCACGCCTGAGCTATCCCCCGACGGTTGAAGCTGTCGAGCTTTTGGTGTTGATCGTGTTTACTGTGCAGGATATAGACGCGTGTTACGTGATTTGGAAAGATCCTGGCGTTAACACTACTCATAGGACAATATAAGCTGTTGCTTATGCTAGATTTTTTTTCATAAGTATAGGCACAAGGGTAGAAATAAAACTTAATAAACTTAAGGGAGTAGATTTATGAAAAAGTTAAACTTAGAGGGGCAAAAAAAACTTAAACTACCACTCTAAAAAGAACTAAACACATATAATGTGTTCAAAATTTCGTTCTGTAACTTGCTAAGTTTTAGCTTTTCACTTCAATCTTCAGCCCAAAAAAATTCAATTGAATTCGCCCTTGACAACGATTGAAGACATCAACGAACAGATCTACAAATATCCTTTCATTTTTCTCTTCCCTTTTTTCTTGTTATTATTCATCTCCTTTTTTTTCTTTTCCTTTTTTGCACTTCGCAATATATATGAGATGACGTCGGTGGTTGTTGGTGGCAGGTCGGGATCCACAAAGGTCAAGATGATTTTTCATCCGATGGGGCCAATTTTTGTTATGCTTTATAAATAATTTGGGGAGGCGGAGAACTGACCCGAGCCAATTTTTTTAGATAATTTTATGCTTTTTGGCAACAGATATGTAAAATATGTATTTTTTTACAATATCGTTAATAAAACAAGTAATAACATATATATATATATATATATATATATATATATATATATACATACCCTTATTGACCCTTAATACGCCTTTTTAATCACAAATTTGTTAATAAATATTTAAATTTCTTATGTTATAAAAATAATATTAATTAGATTATTATTTATTTTAAAAATATTAGAGGAAAATTCATACATCAAGGAGTAGAAGTAATATGGAATTGAGAAAATTATAAAAAATTCAATATGACCTCGTATATTAAAAAAAATTTATAAAATTTCATTAGAAATAATTTATTCATTACACTTAAATTTTTTCTAAATTTATCATATATTATAAAATAAATTTTTTTCTGTTGGGTCAATTGACCCCACAACTAGGATTGAGCAAAAAACGGATATAACCGAAAAATCGAAGCGAACCGAATTTTTTTAACCGAAATTTATTGATAATTCGGTTATTTTTTGTAATTCGGTTATCCGAATTTTTTTTCGGTATTCGGGTCCGGTTATTAAAATCATCCTATCCGGTTACCCGAATAACCGAACATATTTATTAAAAAAAAAGAATTTAAGTTATGACTCATTGACTCCGCCACTACCACTTTCATCTTTATTACAAAAAAGACTAGGTAGTAGTTGCCAGTTGGCCAGCAATTATATTTTCTCATAAGTTACGACTCTCTTTTTTCTCGTTTGACGTCTCTCTTCTTCTTCTTCACTAAGGTGTTGACTGCTCGCGAGTCGCGATCGACAAACCTGTGAGCTCACCCTCTTTATCCCTCCTCGTCTGCATATATATGTATTTCTCTTCGCCCCTTCCTTCTCTTCCTCGGTTCCTCCTTTCTTTCTCCACTAACTGAACCCAGATCTCAGATTTCACCACTAGTACCCTCGATTTCAGCCCCGACATATAGATGATGAAGGCTTATAATATCCACCACTTCGATAAATCCACTATCGTCTCTCACAGTATGGACAAGCGATGGATTTTGAGACTGGAGTGCCTTCGAGGACTCAATTCGTGGTTAAAAATCATAGATCTGTTGTGACGCCCTCAAAATAGGTTCAATCCATCCAACCTATTCTGAGTCGCCAAATACATGGTACAAAAAACAACTACAACTTTATTACCACAATTGTCGTGCAAAATACAACAACACAAATGCTGTGAGTTTGGATACAAATATATACCAAATGTGACTCATGTCCCAACCTTGGATAACACGTCACAATGGCACCTTACATAAAGGTACAGTCAATAACTGTTTTAGAAATTAAAATCTTTGGAAAATGATCAAGAAAACCTTCGTACATGGGAGGCCATGCGTCTAGGGTATAATAGATATCATATGCCCACAGAATTATCCTTAGTTGACCTAATAGACCCCAAAGAAAAACGAGAAGATTACTATTATGTTCTTTCCAGTGGTGAGTCTTCTCTTGACATATAATTATCTCCGTTGCCTCCAAGTGAGAATTACATTTCAAATAAACTCCAAGATCATATAGGTAGTGCTCGTAGATATACTCAGCAAGTGGATGTGCACAACCCTGTCTTACGATAACACGAGATTGTATGTCATTAGACATCTTGAATGATAGTGGCAAAACACCCTTCCAAAGTTGAGTTCACCTCACCCTATTCTGTTCACCAAAATTAAATATCAAATGACGTATACAAAACGACACACTAAAGTTCTCAATAAAATTATTTCCATACTATTTAGGGAGAACCTCAACAGCTATAGACCATCATTCTATTCCCCTGTTATCCCCGCTCGACCCGGCAACACTCTTATTACCTGAAAGGAATTGTGAAGCAAAAGAGTGAGCACAACTAGCTCAGTAAAGAATATCATGACTAAAGATAATTAAATTATCAATAGCTTTTATCATTAATTAATCAGAAATTTAGAATATATGGTAGATGATAAAACTTTTCAACCATAATTGCAAATTGAACGAAAGCAATCCATTAAAGAGTCAAATACTATAAAAGTCTATTATCTTCTCCACGTTAAAATTCCACCAACAATGTTTTATCTCTCGTAACATCAATCAACGGTTCCTTTCCACAATCATATGAATAACTCTATATTCATAATTGTGATTCTAATTACTCTTCTTCTCATCTAGGACGAAGATAATTTTCATCACTGTCTTTACTCGAAACATCAAAGATCATGGTTATATCAAATTACGGTTCTGCTCATAATCATACTAATAAATTCATCTTTGCACCCTTCTGGCCAAAGATATTCATCAATCATTCATCTTTGCATTACATGCCAAAGATATTCAAAGAATGAAAGTCATATTTGCACTACTGGCCAAAAATATTCAACAACATGTCATCTTTGCATTACGGAGACAAAGATATTCAACAACAGATCATCTTTACTCTGTGCCAAAGATATTCAACAACATGTGTCATCTTTGCAGACTACGGGCCAAATATATTTATATCTCAAATAAACACATAATCTTTTCGAATTTATATAAACCATAATTATAATCATGTTGATCAATTCACCTTTGCACTTAAGCTAAAAATATTCAATTGTAAATTCAATGGTCATGATCATACCAATCAATGATTCAACTTTGCACTACTGGCTAAAGAGAACCCATAGTCACAATCATACCAATAATCTACCCATCTTTACACTCAAGTCAAAGAGAAATTTCTTCACCAGGATTATAAAAATGTTATATATGATAATAAAAATAATATTATCAAAACATGAATTCAATCAAAGATAGTAATCATAATAAACATCTTGGATAAAAAGAAAAATTACAGTTTTCGTTGAATATTGTCGTATTCGTGAATAGTGCCATATACGTGAATAGTAATCCCGACACAAAGAGATAAAGTTTCACAATAAAATTCATATCAATATTTATAACACCTTAATCCAAATATTATAAATCACTTAATAATATCAAATTCTTAATATTTTCAATATTACAACAATATTTAATAATTTCTAAAACTTATAAACAATTTAATTAAATTGTTTACACTCTACTAATTAATGCATTTAATCATCATAAAATGTTAAACTCATAAGATTTCATCACCAATAACCAAAACCCTCATCAAAAATCTACATATACTCTATATATATGATTCTCAAGCCATAAAATCATATTTTTCAATTTTTCTTCCTTCATGTAACATATTTAATTCATTTACTCATAACTAGAATATTTTCATGAAAATACCAAATCAGTTTCAAAAATATTTCTTTTCTGGGATTTAGCACAATATAGTCCCATATTGAACATATATTTTTCTAGAATTTTAAAATTCATTTACTATTTTTCATATGGCCAAAATCGCCGATTATTTAGACATTTATCATAAATTGTACTTTTATCCAAAAATTCCGAAATTTATATGATATATTTATGTTATATAGATGTACTTCCAATAAAAATTTCATCAATTTTGGAGTTAATCACAAGAAGTTATAAGGGTTTTCTTTTAAAATAGTCTTTTCTCATAAAATTCATAACTCCTAATCTATACATCCAAAAATCGCCACTTTTGGACACAATCAACAAAACTCATCAAATTATCATTTCAAATTTTTCTAGAATTTTTGAATGTCTGAAAAGTTACGAAACATGAAAAACATAACAACCCTTAAAATCCCTTACCTCGAAAGAGCGGTATTTCTGACCGGAATATCGGATGAAAAGTCGGAGGAAACTTTGCTCCGAATAACAACTCTCAAAGTATCTAAATACTCACAAAAATATGCTTGATAATATAGAGAGAGAAAACTTATGTTTCTGGTGTGATTTTCAATTCTAATATAAGCACCTATTTATAGGAAAATGCTAGAACGCCATAGGAGACTAAAATAATAAAAAACTATTATTTCCTTTAATTTCTTACGCCACCTACCAATTGAGAAAGCCACCAGCAGCCATCTTGGAAGAGATTTCAGCAGCCCACATGTTTAACAAAAGTGGGTCCCACCCATAAATTTAATAAAAATCATTTTATCTTCTGAAACTTCAGTAATTCATAGAAAATATCCTGGTTATCAAAAAAATACAAATTTTATGTCCATTCTTCCTGAAATCGAATTCTCTACAACTTTGCAGAATAAAGTTTTTCCAAATTCCAGACCGAAAAATATCCGAAATCCACAAACGGATGATTTTAAACACTGTTTCAACACCTTTTAAAATTCGTAACAAATCATGCGTTAATTTTTAACTGTTCAAAATTTGTGGACATATACTCAACATATATGTATAACATATCCAAAAATCACAACGATCCAACGGTCAGATCAAAATTATAACTCAAGCAGTAAAGCTTTAAGAACACCGATTTGAGTTTTTAATACCTCAAATCCGACAAAATACTGATAAAATACCTCAACGTTAATTCCTTCATTTATAACCACATAAATAAATCCATCATTTATATCCATATCAAATAAATATTTTATTATCATATAAATCAATAATTAATTATTTACAGATAATATTACAGAATCGCAACAATGACAACCAGGCAGTTCCCAGGAAAGAGGGGGCTTTCCGATAAGGATTTTTCCTTACTGGCGAGCAATTAAATGACCAAACCTCTCCTTGACAGAACTTTCTAGACATTGCCAATAATGCTATCTAATAATGTTATTCAAATAATATGCATTATTGATCTGATAAATAAAAATCAGGTGTCAATGACAATTATTGAAACAACAATAATATAAAATATCAACGCAGCAATTATTGAATCAATAAAATAAAATATTGAATAAAGAATCATCGTAATAATTATTGAGTAGTGCCTTCTTACGTAAGAATCAATAATTCAACAATATGCGGTAATACCGTGCGCTACTACGCAACAACGCGTACATCGTATTTTAACCACCTGTATTCCAACAAAAGTGTTAATGGTAAAAAACTCAAACTTGTCATTTTCTTCATCAGAACGCTTATTCTATTATGGGGCCCATAAATGACTACGCCGTCAAATCACGACCAAACTAATATTCTCCAAACAACAATGAATATTTTATAGCCACTTGAGTATTTTGTAAAATTTGCATATTTCACCCATAACTTTAAACTTTTATCAACTTAACCATTTACTGAATAATAATTATAAAAAAATTGAATAATTTTATTTCATAAAATTCGGGGTCTTACATCTGTTCTTGGTTCCTCTTCTTATTTTCTGTTCTTTGTTCTGCATTCTGGAATTCGATTTGCTTGTAATGTTGTGTTCTCTATTCAAAGTAGTTCTTTCTAATTTTCGGTGATCATCTGTGCCTAGAAGCAATTGCTCTCTTTCTTTGTTAAATTTTTGGTGTAGAAATATACTTCTGTATCTAATTAATTGTTTGTATCCCAGCCCAGATTTTGTTACTTGCCTTGCTTTTGCACTGTTCGATTATTACCTGAAATACCTAATTTATAATTCGATAATTCGGTATTCGGTTATTAGCAAAATTCGGTTATTAGTTTGGATATTGAAAATAGTTTTATTTTGATATTCGGTTATAACCGAATAGCCTATTCGGGATTCGATTATAGCATGAATGATCATCCTACCCACAATCCATCAATGTGGTATCACCCCTGGATCCACAAGTGGTTTTTGGCGGCCTGCTGGATAAATAATTAGATGAGTTTGGGCTTGTGTGACTAGATTTTTATTGATTTGGGAGTTAGGTTTTGATATTATTTGAAGCCTTCGATGATTTTAGAATTAGAAAGTAATTATGGGACAAATATTTTTAGTTCTCACTACAAGAAAATGCTCTAACAGCGACCAACATTATCAGCGACTGCACTTACGGTCGCAGATAATCTTATTAATAAGCAGTGTGGCAAAAATTGAATATGGTCGCTAGTTTAGTCGAATGAGTTTAACGGGTTGCGGTCGCTAATTGGTCGCTAGCTCAATTTTACCACCAAAAATTGGCGAAAAATGTCATGGCGCGCTTAGTTTTTTGCGATTTTACCATCGGCGAATACATTACATCACTTTGATACTTTCACATCATTAAAATTAGCGATCGCATGCGGTCATTGATTCTTAAAACCTTAATCGATTCAGCATTCGCTCGAATCATCGAGAAGAAAGAAAAAGAGGAGAATCATGACGAGAGAGAGTGAGGAGTGGGGAGAAAAGAAAAGGAGGATATTGTTGCCGCTTTCACCACCACCAACATCGCCAAAGTGACGCTTTCACCACCTAATTTGGCCGAGCCATCACGTAAGCCATTTAATTAATCTCTAAATTAAATTGTGTTTATTATTTGGGTAACCCATTTATCTTGTAGACCTTAATGAAAGGCAAATTTTTTAGTTTTCTTTCATCTGAGTTATTAGTGGACTAGTGTTATTTGTGGAGATGTTTTTACCCTGCTACTATTTGTTATTTATGGGAGTATTCGAATGTCAACTTGTGGTTTAAGGCTATAGATTTTTTAGACTGCTCAAAATTTCACATTTAATTTCAGGCCTATGTTTCTGCTTAGTTGTACTGATAAGCTTCTGTTTACTAACTCACCACTGTTATTCAGATTTATTTATTTAGTAAGCACAAGTTTCTACTGCTATTGGAAAATATCAATGTTATGTTGGACTTGTACAGAAATCAAATGAATTTAAAAGTACCGTTGTTGTTTTGAAAGATACCATTTATTTGGAATATCTTTCACCAAGGGCAAATTATTTTTGTCATGTATCGGCATTCTGAAATTCTAGATAAGCAATTTATTGCATATAGTGTAGAAAAGAGAGATCTACTCGCTTTAGGATTATGTTTTTAGTGCGCTTAAAGTCTTTAGGGCCCTGTTTGCTTGTTGGGGTCATTGTACTTATTTTTGTCGTGGCATTTTATGTTCTTGCTTTCGTCATGATGATGTTTTCCTCAAGAGAGTATGAAGAACATCTATTTCATTAATGCTTTTCGTTGTTGGAGTTCAGGTGCTAAGAATTTTCATCTGCTTCGCATTAATGCTATTAGTTCACGATTTTTTGTCCCGTGTGTGAGGTTATGTAGGTATAATATAAGTTGGGGTCTAATTTACCCATTTGGTGATATATAATTTACCCACTTTTTGATAAAATGCTAATATGAGGGCTGTTATAGTGTCAAGGTATGATAGCTGTAATATAAAGTCTAAAATGTTGTCAAATAGTTGTAATTTAGAGTCTAAAATGCTAATACGAGGGTCAGGCCACATCGATAAATCCGTGGTCAATATGACACGTGGACCACGTCGACTTTTGGCCCTAGACCATGCCGACTCAACTTAGTAATCGATTTCATTTTGGTTGCTCATATCTATCCGCAGATATATTTGTAAGCTAATAGTGGTCACGATGAGCATCCCAAATGATCAGATTTTAGGCGATTACTATCACGACAAAGACGCTGTGTCATTGATGTCTATCTCATGACCGCATGCGGTCGCTGATAGGTGGTCGCTAGTAAAGCTTTTTCTTGTAGTGTCTGTTTGCCAGAGATATGGTTGTGTCTGATTTTCAAAGGGTGATGGTCGTAGTTAGACCTGACAATATAGTTAGTTAACTGTTAGGTCAAACCATATTAACTGAAACTAAATGGGTTGGTTAACCATTTTTATTTATTCAGGTTGGTTAAAGTTTGGACCCATATTTTTTAAAAAAAATATAGTTAGTTAACCAGTTAACTATTTTTCAACCCATATTCCATACCATACCATTTTTAGATTCACGCCATGTCTTATTTTTCTCTCTAATAAAATGTCATGTCTTGTTTTTCTCTTTCTATAAGTGCGAAAAAGTTATGCTCAATATGACTTTTTTTGGGAGAGAGAAAGTTTATTTCATTTGGTCATCAAAGCTTGTAGTAATTAAAAGGAAAATGATATACGAATCTCACATGAAATGAGAAAAATTTTGTGAAAATATTAATTTTTTTTTATCTGTAATTAATATTGATTTTATGAACATTTGTAATTGGATATTGGGTGTGACGCCCCCAAAATAGGTATACATCACCCATCTTGAGTCTCCAAATACATGGTACAAAATTCAAATACAACTTAATAATACAAATCGTGTAAAATATTTACAAAATACAAACTGTGAGTTTTAATACAAATATCATCTTCTAGATAATATCCACCCTCGTAATAAGTCCTCGATTACATTTATTGTCACACTATTTAACCGAATAATGAGGACTACTAATACTATCATCATCTGGTCCATCACTCCTGCTCCCCGACTCGTCTAGCTATATTCTCATTTCCAAGAAGACGGTTGAAAGAAAGAGTGAGCTCAACTAGCCCTAAAGAAGAAATATTATGACTAAGATAATGCAGAATAAATTATCATTACTTTACAACAATGTTAAATGATAAAATACAATAGACATCAAGTTTAACTACAAATGAACAAGCAATCCATTAAAAGAGTCAGTAGAGAATAAAATCTACTATCTTTTATGATTTAAAAGGTTTTCATCACTTTTATCGCCGAGGCTCAAATTTTAATAAAAAAATCCACATCATCGAATCACCCCCGCACTACTACCAAGGATATTATTTAGTATCACGACCACAAATTATCCATGCACTACGGGCCAAGGACATTCGTGTATTCATCAATGGTCATGATCATGCCAACAATCATCCATCAATGCACTACAGGCCAACGAGGACTTTTACCACATCATTTGTAACATTACTACCATGATTACAATCAATAATCCTCGGTCATAATCATACCAAGTCCATCTATGCACTACTGTGCCACATATGACTTTCAACAAAATATAAACATGAGGATGATGACAATGATATAAGAATTCAATAAAACAAGTTCAAGAATTAATTTATCCAGAACTAATAACGTCCAAATTGTCAACATGATACTTCTTTGTAGAATAAAATTCAAGAATGCTCGTAAGAATATTTCCATGAAAAGATACTTGATGAAGTTGAAATATCAAGGATATTCCACTAATTTCATGGAGTATAAAAGTCAAAACTTAAACCAACCGAGTATAATAAGGAATGGAATAACAAAAGAAATCACCAAGTATGCCAGAGATCACAGAGGCAAAGTTATTCCAATGTAATAATAAAGACGGAATTGTGTCCCACAGTAAAACGATGTATGTGAGGATATTCCAACAAAATAATAAAAGACGAAACTGTGTCCTGTAAAACGCATGGACATGTGATGTTCCAATGTATAATAAAGACGGAACTGTGTCCAAAGGTAAAATGTATGCAGGATGTTCCAATGTAATAATAAAGAATGGAATAATGTAAGAATTTCACCAAGTATGCAGATTGCTTTTATGGTGGATGTTCCAATGTAATAATAAAGAATGGAATAATGTAAGAATTTCACCAAGTATGCGTACTTTGCATAGATAAAAGTTATTCTAACATAATAATAAAGAATGGATTAATGTAAGTTCTCTTCATGAAGATGAAAGAAAGAAATAATACCCTTACCTTTGAAAGAACCGGATATAGGAGTAGTGAGGTAAAGCAGGCTTCTTCTTCTACTGATTTTTCTCTACAATTTCTCTCTATAATAATTGCTCTATAGCTTTAGTGAATTGGTGAGAAATGAAGGAAGAATGAGCTTCTATTTATAGAAAATATAGTTTCAATAATCGCACGCGTTTGGGGCTCGAAAAATTATAAGACAATACCTCCAACCTTTCCTTTATTTTTAATTTAGTCATGCAAGTATTATCAAACTTGCACCACCTCCCCTAATAGTAAATAATGTGATTCAATAGTAAATCATGTGAATTAATAGTTCTAGACATGTGAAAATACTTAATTACAAAGATAGTAGACTCCATCTATACCTCCATTTTTAACTTAGTCATGCAAGTATTATCAATCTTTACACCAACTCCCCTAATAGTAACAAGAATGTGAAACAATAGTATACACATGTGAACAAATAGTTATAATCATGTGAAATAATAGCAATCAATTGCTCATTTATCCAGGTTAAATACCGATTGGTCAATATAACCTCCAAACATCAATTATTATCAAAATAAATGTCGATTTTCACTAACACAAATAATTCCAACACAATGAAAAACTATTTTATCAAAATATAAATTTTGAAATTTTGAAGTTTGACTTTTCCCAAAAAAAGTCAACTGTTGACTTTTTGACCAAATAGTAAAAACCGGAAAATTTTGTGTTTATAGTCTATTTTTACTAATTTCATCGTTTCGGACTCAAATATCACGTCTGCGTCTCCAAATTCAACTCCGAGCACAACTTTAATTTTAATAACTTTCATCATTAATATTATAACTCACAATATTTATCAACCGTGTCGCTCCTCAGAAAGAGGGGCTTTCAATAAGGATTTCTCCCTATCATGCCGCAATTAGGTGACCAAACCTCTCATCGATGTAACTTTTAGACATTGTAAATATTGCAATTTAATAATATGAATAACTTTGTCATCTCAATTATTGATTTAATAAAATAACATATTATGCGGATGATATCGTGACAATAATCGAATCAATAATACGAGATATGATGCAAAGAATTACTATATAATAATTGAGTATAAGTGAGTGACTTCTCACATGAAGATCAATAATTAATACCGTGTGCTACTATGCAACCACGCCAGACATCGCATTTTTTTACTACGAAAGTAGTTCAACAATATTAATCCAGTAAAACTTTCGCCGTTATTTTCATAAAAATATTTTTGTCGATTTCTCAATCCGACAATAATTCTGTTGTCCGGTCCACCAATGATTGTGCCGTCGTATGAATATTCCCCGACCAATCGAATATAATATAACAACTTGTGTACTTTGAAAAATTTGTAAATACTACCCACAACTATAACATTATATCAAATTCATTATATAATATTTAAAAATGATATTTATAGAAAAATCATCTTTATTAAAAAGTTGTGGTCTTACATTGGGTGCTTGCGTTTTGGTCATGTTTTAGAGCTTATTGTCAAGATTACTAGTGTGCTATTTAAGTGCAGGATAGTTAATTATTGTTAATTTCCTCCATATGCAAAACTTCCGCCGTTATTTTCATAAAAATATTTTTGTCGATTTCTCAATCCGACAATAATTTCATTGTGGGGTCCACCAATGATTGTGTCGTCGCACGAATATTCCCCGATACAAAGAATATTCCCCGACCAATTGAATATAATATAACAACTTGCGTACTTTAAAAAATTTGTAAATACTACCCACAACTATAACATTCTATCAAATTCATTCTATAATATTCAAAAATGATATTTATAGAAAAATCATCTTTATTAAAAAGTTGGGGTCTTACAATCTCCTCTTCTTATGAAATTTCGCCCTCGAAATTAGAGTATGTACCTGGTATGTCGAATAGGTGAGGATATCTTGACTTCATCTCAGATTCTAACTCCCAAATCATTTCTTCCACGTTGTGGTTTCTCCACAAAACTTTGACTTGAGGTATAACCTTGGAGCGTAGAATATGATCCTTCTTATCCAAGATTTTAATAGGTAACTCTTCATACGGTAAATCTTCCGCTATTTCAACCGATTCTAACTCAATAATGTGGTTCGGGTCTTTCACATATTTACGTAACATAGATATGTGAAAAACATTATGAACACGAGACATACTCAAGCAGAAAGCGAGTCTATACGCCTACGGTTCCTACTCGATCGAGGATTAAAATGGGCTAATGAATCGAGGATCGAGCTTTCCTCTCTTTCCAAATCTCGTAACTCCTTTCCATGGAGCAACACGTAACAACACATGATCTCCAATATCGAATTCCACGCCCTTTCGATGAAGATCAAGATAACTCTTTGTTGATCAGGAGGTTTTTATACGTTGTTCGGATCGTTTGAATCTTTTTTCAGTATCATACGTACCAAATTCGGGTCCCAACAACGTTGTTTCACCCACCTCATCCCAAAGATAATCGGAGAAGCGACACTTTCTTCAATACAACGCCTCAAATGGAGCTATGCCAATACTTGCTTTTGATAACCATTGTTGTAGGAAAACTCCACCAATGGTAAGAACTTGTCCCAACTTCCTTGAAGTCAAGGACACGAGTCTTAATAAATTTTCAAGAGTTTGAATAGTCCTTTTCGATCGTCCATCCGTTTGAAGATGATATACCGAACTAAATCGTAAATTTGTGCCCATAGCTTTTTGTAAACTAACCCAAAATCATAAAGTGAATCTTGGGTCTCGATCAAAAACTATGGATACTGGCATACCATACAATCTTACAATCTTGTTTATATACATACTAGCAAGACGTTCAAGTGTATAAGTTTCTCGTATCGGTAAGAAATGAGCAGACTTGGTCAATCTATCAACAATGACCCAAATCGCATCTATGCCTTGAGAAACCTTGGGAAGACCAGTAACGAAATCCATGGTAATGTGCTCCCCTTTCTATTCTAGAATTTTAAGTGGTTGCAATGAAACTTTTGGCACTTGATGCTCCGCCTTGACTCGTTGACAAGTTAAACACCTTGAGATAAACCCCGCTATCTCTCTCTTCATATTGCTCCACCAAAATGTATGTCGAAGATCACGATACATTTTGGTACTCCCAGGATGGATTGCAAATGGTGTGTTGTGTGTCTCCATCATGATTTTATACTTTAACTCAGGGTCGTTAGGAACACAAAGTCAGAGTCGACTCAAGTATTCCTTCTTCATCGATTCTTGCTTCCACATAGCACCTTCTTGCGCTTTCTTTCTCATACGATCACCTCCTGTGTCTCAGAGCTTGAGCGACTTTAACCTTTTCGATTAAAGTTTGTTCTACTCGTATATTCTCCATCATCACGTGGGTCCCTGGAGTCTTTATCTCTATCTCTATCCTTTGCAAGTCATACAAAATGGGCCTTTGCGTTGACAATATCGCACTCGTACCCTCATAGGATCTTCTACTTAATGCATCAGCTACCACGTTCGTTTTTCCAGGATGGTATTGGATGTTATGATCATAATATTTCAACAGTTCAAGCCAACGTCGCTGTCGCATGTTGAGTTCCTTTTGAGTGAAGAAATATTTGAAGCTTTTATGATCCGTAAAGATCTCCACTTTCTCCCCATACAAATAATACCTCCAAATCTTTAGTGCAAAAACGACTACTGTCAACTCTAGATCATGAGTAGGATAATTCCTCTCATATTCTTTGAGTTATCGTGAGGCATAGGCTATGACTTTCCCATGTTGCATGAGAATACAACCTAACCCTTTGCCCGAAGCATCACTGTAGATGAAAAATCCCTCCGATCTAGATGGTATTGTAAGAACAGGTGCTGAAATGAGTCTCCTCTTGAGTTCTTGATTTTGATGTTGATGTTCCTGTAGTTAAGACAGAAGCTCAAGTTCATAGCCAGAAGATATTTCCAACCCAAAATTTTTTAAAGGTTTGCTAATTTAAAATTTGTTATTGTTACTATAATATAATAATTTGGTTACTTCTCCATTATGTTTTGGTTACTGTTAGATTGTGATTCGATACCATTTTTGTTACCTTAATTTGGTATTTTGGTTACTTTTTTATGTTGTTATGGTTACCATGTATTTGCTTAGTATACATGGTTGACTAAAATGGTTTTTGTGTACATGTTATTTATGTATTGGTTACCATTAAAACATGTTTTGGTTACTATCATATAACTATTTGGTTTTTTCATTAGTATATTTTTTGTTACTGTTAGCTTGTGATTTGGATACCATTCTTTTTCTCTCAATTGGGATTTTGGTTACTTTTATATGTTGTTTTGGTTACAATGTATTTGCTTAGTATACATTGGTTGACTAAACTGAGTTTGGTCTACATGTTGTTTAGTATACTAGACCAATTTTCGGGGCTAGATGTAATGCTTCCTTGTCAGAAGCTACGTTGCCAGACGCCCCAAAAAATAGGTCCATTCCATCCAACCCATTTCGAGTCGCCAAATACATGATATGTAAATAACTACAACTTTATTAATACATTTGTCGTGCAAAATACGACAACATATATAATCGTGAGTTTAAATACAATTATTGTCTTCTAGATAATATACATACCCAAATAAATCCTCATCACAATTATTTATACATTATTATATAAAAATGGTGAGGACTACTAAACAACTCTCTATAACCATCATTCCATACCCCGACTCGCATTACTCGCTTACATTCTCGCCTCCCGAGAAGAAAAATGGAACAAAAAGGAAAAGGGTGAGCTCAACTAGCCCAGTAAAGAATATTATGACTAAGATAATATACAAAAAATTATCGTTAGTCTTCAACGAGGAAAAATCTAATATAATACAATAGACAACAAGTTTTAAATCAATCTTCGCAATGAAATAATAATTCATTAGAAGAGTTAAGTAGAGAATGCAAACTACTATCTTCTATATATTAATTTAAAAGTCCATCGTCGATATTTTATCCCCTCGTAACATCAATCAATATATATCCGAATCAAATATTCATCTTTGCACTACTGTGCCAAAGATATTCACCAATTGGTCATGTTCATCTAAACACTGCTCATCTTTGCACTACGGGCCAAAGATATTAATCATCGGCCATGTTCATCTCAACACTGCTCATCTTTGCACTACGGCCAAAGATATTCATCAAGAAATCATTCATCTTGCACTACTAAAGCCAAAGATATTCAATAATATCACCATTTAGGACCGAGGATGATGAAAAATATTTCAAAGAAAATGAATCCAAAGAAACAAAAGTACAAATATTAAGGATTCAGATTTTAAACAATCCAAGTTCAAAAATACTTCATAAGTAATTAGAGTGGAGTAAAATTCAAGAATGATCAAAACATGGATACAATCAAAGCTAGTATCCGAATAGATATTTTGGACAAAAGAAGAAATTTTATTTTTCGGTGAATAGTGTCAGATTCGTGAATAAGGTCGATACGTGAATAAGAACTCGACACCAAAAGATAGAAATTTCATTAAAAACATCTTCACGCTTCGTGAATAGTACTCGTGAATAGTAACTCATGAATAGTAATCCCAGCATAAAAAGTTCCAAATTTGATAAAAGTTCCAACCAATATTTCAAAGATAATGATATTGAAGAAATAATATCATTTGAGAAGAAAATAACATCCCTTACCTCGAAAGACAAGATTTAGTTGAAACACCGATATATAGGCTATGACTTGAACTTGCACTCAGTATAGCAATACTCAAAGTATACTCAAAATACTCACAAGAATACGCTTCGATAATATAGAGAGAGAAAACTTAAGTTTCGTGTGATTTTCAATTCTAACCTAAAGACCCTATTTATAGGAAAACGCTTAGAACACCAAAGTAGAAAATTTAATATAATAATAATATATATATACAAATTTGTCTACGCACTCTATAACCATCTGAATTCAAAGAACTTGCATGTGTTTAATGAGGCTAACCAAACACAAAAATGTTTTTGTTAATTAAAACAATTAAAACTTCCAAAAATCAATTATTTCTGAACTTCGTAACTTCAATAATTCATAATAAATAGCCCTTTTGTCGGAAAATTCAAATCTCGCGATTTTTATAGGAAATTCAATTCTCTACAACTTTGCAAAAGAAATTTTTTCCAAATTCCAAATGTAAATCGATCAAATCCGTAAACTAACGATTTTTAAAGTTATAATCAAATTTCAAATAATAATTGTGTCCATCAACACACAAAATATGTGTTAAACATTTATTGCCACAAAAATACTCTTCCTCCTCATATACTCATATATCCCACATTCATTATAAAATATCACCGTTAATATATTATTAAAATAATATATTTAAATGAATTATTTTATCGTTAAAAAGATAAAATATTAATTTTCAACAATTGTCACATTAAAAATTCTCTCCATCTATATCCACATGAAATCAATATTTTCCTCATCATATAAATCAATAATTAATTATTCACAAATAATATTACAGAATCACAAGATCGGCAACTGTGGTAGCTCCTAAGAAAGAGGGGCTTTCAATAAGGATCTCTCCTTCATGCGCCGCAATTAGGTGACCAAACCTCTCCTTGATGTAACTTTCTAGATATTGCAATAATATTATCCAATAATATTATTAGGATAATATGAATTATTGTCTCGATAATGGAAAATACTATGTAATGACAATTTATCAAACAACATTAATATAAAATATCAATGCGCAAAGAATTATTGAATCAATAAAATAAAATAATCGAATAGTAATTACCATGTAACAATTATTGAGTAAAGTGCCTTTCACGTAAGAATCAATAATTGGTGCAATACCGCAGTGCTACCGTTCAACAACGTGTATTAGTGTGTTTTAACCACCGGTATTCCAACAAGATTAATTTGAGAATAACTACGCCCGTTATTTATAAACAACTTATATTTGTCGTTTTCTTCATCCAATCGCTTTCCGTTATGGGGCCCATAAAGATCGCGGCATTGCATTTAATATTCTCCGACAAAGATTTAATATTCCATTTCACCAAACGAATATTCTTCGACAATAATGAATATTTTATAACCACTTACTTATTCAAATATTTTATGTATTTTACCCATAACTATCCACATTAATCAAATCAACCCTTACTATTTCAAAATAATAAATAGAGGAAAATAAATTTCATTTATTAATAATTTGGGGTCTTACAACCTCCCTCCTTATGAAATTTCGTCCTCAAAATTGACGTGACGACACGGTGTTTCAAAAGATGAGAATACCTCGCTTTCATTTTGTTTCCAACCCTAGGTCATTTCCTCAATAAGCATGGTTTCTCCACAAAACTTTAACTTGTGGTATAACATCTAAGACATAGGACATGTTCTTTCCTATCCAAGATCTTGACAGTACCTCGTCAGACGTTAAGTCTTCGACTATCTCATCCGGTTCTAACTCAATGACGTGGTTCGGGTCGTCGACATATTTACGTAACATCGATACGTGAAAAACGTTATGAAACACATCGCCATACTTGGCAGTAAAACAAGTCTATAGGCCACGCTCCTATTCGATCGAGAATTTCAAATGGATTAATAAATCAAGGTTTGAGCTTTCCTCACCTCACCGATTCTCACTTTTGAAATAACAACTTCGCACCTCCTTCTTCAAATTCATCACCCGATTGTAGTAGCTTCAATAACTTTAACTTTATCGATTAAAGTCGATTATACTCGATATCATCACGGTACCTAGAGTTTTCATCTCCATCTCTATTATTTGTAAATTATAATGAAATTAGTCTTTGACAATATCGCACTCAGATTTCATATATACGATCTTCTACTTAACACGCCACTACCACGCTCGCTTTTCCAGATGGCATTGTCGTAACATGTGTTGAAATGAGTCTCCTCTTGAGTTCTTCAAGCTCTTCCCACATTCCTTGTTCCATTCAATTTTGTATCTCTACGAGTCACTGCGTTAATGGAATAGCGATTCGAGAATATCCTTCAACGAATCTCGATAATAACCAACTAAGCTTCAGAAAGCTACGATTTTCGACACCGACTTAGGTTGTTCTCAATCGTGACTCATATCCCAACCTTGGATAAGACGTTACAATGACACCTATCATTTACTATCGCATTTAATATGGTGTCCCCTACGGAGAGTCCGCTTCGGTGCATTCCACAAAGGAAGTCACCAGATAAAGGCTCGTGTACCAAATTTATAGTTGAATTTTTAACTCCTCAAGTTCAATAGGAGCCATTCGATATGAGATTTTAGAAATGAGTTTTGTACCAAGTTTAAAGTGGATACAAAATTTAATATCAAGCTTTGGGAGTAAGCCAAGAAATTCTTCAGGAAATACGTCAGGAAAAATCAATAACAACAGGAATATTATTCAAATCGACGTGTCTTTATTCAAATCCATAACATGGACTAAGAAAACTCGACATCCGTAATAAACGAATGACTTCATGGCTTGATATTAAAATGTTTGACTACAATGGTTTGATTGCTTGAATTCAATAACAAAGTTGCTTAGGAATATAAAAACTAACAACCTTATTTAAAGTAATCAATTTTGCATGATGAGTAGTTAACCTTAAAATCACATCAAAAGCAAATATCTCTATAGAAATAAGGTTAATGTGTAATGTGATAGTGCCAACTCGAATCAAGCAAGATTTCTAAACAACGGATGTAATGAAAGTTTCTCCTAACTGAGTCTCCATAAACAGGTCAAAGTCTAATTTCTCCGTAGTCAAGTTTAAACGTTGAGCGTAATCAAGAGAGATAAAAGAATGGGTAGAATCCCAGATTCAGTAAGGTATAAACTTCGCAAGAATTTATAATTAACTAACCTGCTAACTTCGTCTCGTTCCTCGATTTTGATTGGCCACGATAAACGCCTTCCAGAACCGTTGACTTTGACCTTTCTGGGACATCCTTTTGAGTCACCATTCCCGCATTGACTGGTTTCGATACCGCATAATCTCGAGCGATATGTCCTTTTTTTCCACAATTATAGCATACCTTAAACTATCAGGCGGTTCAATGATATGTCCCTCTTTCCGCATTTGTAACATACGACCGGTGGTCTTTCTCCTCCTTGGAACCATTGCCACATCGGCTCGACGCCTTCACATGGTCGTTGTTGAATCTCCTCTTTTAAAATCTCCTCCCGACTCGCTTCTTCTATTTTCATGGCCACGATTACCACCAGAGTGGTTATCGCCTTTGTCCGTATTCTTCTTTCTCCACCGGGTTATCGTTATTCGATGATCGCTATCTTCTTGTAGATGATCCTCGGTTATGGTCTCTCGGTTGAACGTATTTCGTTATCTCTCTCTAACAACCGAGCCCCGCTGACAACATCCGAATAGAAAGAAAATTTATGAGAAATGAGATATCGACGTATGCCGGGTTTTAAACCTCTCGTAAACATCCGCCATACGCTCCTCATTCTCCACCAAATGAGGTGCAAACTTGGATAACTCCGCTAACTTCGCCGCATCGGGACACCGCCATGTTATTCGCTTCCGCCTAATAAACTCCACTTACTTCATATGACGAATACTTTCAGGAAGTACTTGTCATTGAACCTGCTTTCAAACATCTCCCACGGCGTAAGTTGAGTGCAAATGGATGGGTACGCTTCACCGATTCCCACCAAGAATCCGCGCCTTCATTACGGAACATAAAAGTAGCGAATGGAACTTTCTGTTCTCCGCATCCTAAGACATCGAATATCTTGGTAATTTGCTTAACCCATGTTTCCGCCATGATCGGATCCGCTTTCCCTAGATTTCGTGGTCCCAACTTCGAATCGCTTCGGGTGTGACCACCCGTGAATTGCTATCATTTCCTCCTCAGATTTTGAACACGAAGTCTCCCTCGTCTCGATTTTGCATGAACTGCAAAAAGCTTCTAAACATCCCCTCGCTCATCATCCGATCGCTGGTGTTGTTCACAGGAGGTACATCGCCAAACTGTGCAGACGTTCTCCTCGTTGGTAAAGACAGCATCTCCACTGGCCTCATTTACTCCATCGTTAATATTCTCAACGACATTCTCAAATACTTTCATAAAACAAGGGTTAATTAAGGAAATCAATATATCACATAATATCCCTATATACTAACCAACTAACAAATAAGCTTAGGTAGACACACTAAGCGAAGGATTTACTCAGATCTCCCTCCTAGTTCTATTTCCCCGATCTCCGCCAGAGATTATATCCCTAAGCTCGATATTAACCGTGATGCCTCCAAAATAGGTCCATTCCATCCAACCCATTCGAAGTCGCCAAATACATGGTACAAAAATAACTACAACTTTATTAATACATTTGTAGGTAAAAATACGATAACATATATATCTGTGAGTTTAAATATAATTATTGTCTTCTAGATAATATACATACCCAAATAAATCCTCATCACAATTATTTATACATTATTATATAAAAATGGTGAGGACTACTAAACAACTCTCTCTATAACCATCATTCCATACCCCACTGCATCGCTTACATTCTCGCCTCTCGAGAAGAAAAAAATTGAACAAAAAGGAAAAAGGGTGAGCTCAACTAGCCCAAAGAAAGAATATTATGACTAAGATAATATACAAAAAATTATCGTTAGTCTTCAATGTGGAAAATCTAATATAATACAATAGACAACAAGTTTTAAATCAATCTTCAAGCGGAAATAATAATTCATTAGAATAGTTAAGAGAGAATGCAAACTACTATCTTCTATATATGAATTTAAAAGTCCATCGTCGATATTTTATCCTCGTAACATCAATCAATATATATCCGAATCAAATATTCATCTTTGCACCACAGCCAAAGATATTCACCACTGGTCATGTTCATCTAAACACTGCTCATCTTTGCACTACGGGCCAAAGATATTAATCGCCTCGATCATGTTCATCTCAACACTGCTCATCTTTGACTACACGCCAAAGATATTCATCAAGAAATCATTCATCTTTGCACTACATGTGCCAAAGATGTTCGAAGAATATCATCATTTAGGACCGATGATGATGAAAAATATTTCAAAGAAAACGAATCCATTGAAACAAAAGAACAATATTAAGGATTCAGTATTTTAAACAATCCAAGTTCAAAAATACTTCATAATTAATTAGAGTGGAGAAAAATTCAAGAATGATCAAAACATGGATACAATCAAAGCTAGTATCCAGAATAGATATTTTGGACAAAAAGAAGAAATTTCATTTTTCTATGAATAGTGGTCGATTCGTGAATAGTGTCGATACGTGAATAAGATCAGTACACGTGAATAGTAACTCTGACACCAAAAGATAGAAATTTCACACAAAAAATATCTTCACGCTTCATGAATAAGACTCGTGAATAAGAACTCATGAATAGTAACCCCAACATAAAAAGTTCCAAATTTGATAAAAAGTTTCAACCAATATTTCAAAGATAATGATATTGAAGAAATAATATCATTTCGAGAAGAAAATAACATCCCTTACCTCAAAAGACAAGATTTCTAGTTGAAACACCGGATATAAAGCTATGACTTGAACTTGCAATCAGATAGCAATACTCAAAGTATACTCAAAATACTCACAAGAATACCGATAATATAGAGAGAAAACTTCAGCTTCGTGTGATTTTCAATTCTAACCCTAAGCACCCTATTTATAGGAAAATGCTTAATAACACCAAAATAGAAAATTTAATATAATAATAATATATATATATATATATATACAAATTTGTCTACGCACCTAGAACCATCTGAATTCAACAACTTGCATGTGTTTAATGAGGCTAACCAAACACAAAAACGTTTTTGTTAATTAAAACAATTAAAACTTCCAAAAATCAATTATTTCGAAACTTCGGAACTTCAATAATTCATAATAAATAGCACTTTTGTCAGAAAATTCAAATCTCGCAATTTGTATAAGAAATTCAATTCTCTACAACTTTGCAGTAAGAAATTTTTCCAAATTCCAAATAGAAATTGACCAAATCCACAAACCAAGCGATTTTACAAAGTTATAATAAAATTTTAATCAATAATTGTGTCCATCAACACACAAAATATGTGTTAAACATTTATTGCCACAAAATACTCTTCCTCCTCATATACTCATATATCCCACATTCATTATAAAATATCACCGTTAATATATTATTAAAATAATATATTTAAATGAATTATTTTATCGTATTCAAAAAAAAGATAAAATATTAATTTTCAACAATTGTCACATTAAAAATTCTCTCCATCTATATCCACATGAAATCAATATTTTTCTCATCATATAAATCAATAATTAATTATTCACAAATAATATTACAGAATCACAAGATCGGCAACTGTGCCGCTCCTAGTGTGAAGGGGGCTTTCAATAAGGATCTCTCTTCATGCCAAGCAATTAGTTACCAAACCTCTCCTTAGATGTAACTTTCTAGACATCGCCAATAATGTTATCTAATAATATTATTCAGATAATATGAATTATTCTCAGATAATGGAAAATACTATGTAATGACAATTTATTGAAACAAAAGAATATAAAATATCAATGCAAAGAATTATTGAATCAATAAAATAAAATATTGAATAGTAATTACCGTAATAACAATTATCGAGTAGTGCCTTTCACGTAAGAATCAAAATTGGTGCAATACCGTGCCATCGCTCAACAACGCGTATTAATGTGTTTTAACCACCGGTATTCCAACAAAGATAATCTGAATAACTACGCCAAGCTATTTATAAACAACTTATATTTGTCGCTTTCTTCATCCAATCGCTTTCAGTTATGGGGCCCATAAAAGATCAGGCCGTCGCATTTAATATTCTCCGACAAAGATTTAATATTCCACAACCAAACTAATATTATTCTTGAATAATAATGAATATTTATATAATCACTGCTTATTCAAATATTTGCAGATTTTACCCATAACTATCCACATTAATCAAATCAACCCTTACTATTTCAAAATAATAAATAGAGGAAAATAAATTTCATTTATTAATAATTTGGGGTCTTACATACGTCAAGCAATAAAAAATAGATACTATCATATAACTGTTTGGTTACTTCTACATTATATTTTGGTTACTGTTAACTTGAGATTCGGATACCATGTTTGTTATCTTGATTTGGTATTTTGGTTACTTTTTTATGTTGTTATGGTTACCATGTATTTGCTTAGTATACATGGTTGACTAAACTGATTTTGGTGTACATGTTATTTATGTATTGGTTACCATTAAAACATATTTTGGTTACTATCATATAAATATTTGGTTACTTCTTTAGTATGTTTTTTGTTACTGTTAGTTTCTGATTTGGATTCCATTTTTGTTTCCTTGAGTTGGTATTTTGCTTACTATTTTTTGTTGTTCTGGTTACCATATATTTGCTTAATATATAGGTTGACTAAACTTTTTTTGGTCTATATGTTGTTTATGTATTGGTTACCATTAATATATGTTTTGGTTACTAACATATAACTATTTGGTTACTTCATTAGTATATTTTTTTGTTACTGTTAGCTTATGATTTGAATAGCATTCTTTTTCCCTCAATTGAGATTTTGGTTACTTTTATATGTTGTTTTGGTTACAATGTATTTGTTTGGTAAACTGTTTATGATATAAATATTGTTTATATCTGGTTACTAATGACCGTGTAAATCGATTTTTTTTTATTTGCGTTATGGAATATTTACTATGAGGAATGCAATAGAAAATTCATCGAAAAGTTATATATGGTGTGACATGGAAGTCCCTAAGATTATTACCAAGAAATTGAACCCAAGATAGCTTGAAGACGTTTAAGGCATCATTAGTTTGTGGATGTATTATTTTGTAAATAATAAACCCAAGTCATAATAAACCATGTATTTGCTTTGTATACATTAATGTATTATTTTTGTAAATTCCTTCAAATATATTTTACAAGGTTTATGCTATTCTATTTCTACTTTCATTTCCACAAACACATCTTACATGTTCTGGTTACTTTCATATAACTATTTGGTTACTTCTTTATTATGTTTTGGTTACTGTTACCTTATGGTTTGGCTACTATTATTGTGTCCTCAATGTGGGATTTCAGATACTTTTATTTTTTCTATTCTAGTTAATATTTAATTGTTTAGTATACATGGATTGCCTAAATTGGGTTTCATTACATGATGTTTCTGTTTTGGTTACCATTAAAACCTGTTCTGGTTACTGTCATATAATTATATGGTTACTGTTTTATTATGTTACATTATGGTTACTATTATTAATAACCAGATAGTTACAAGCTTGTATCAGGACAAACATCAATTGTTAAATGTACATGTGTGAGTGTCCTATTTATCTACAAGCTTGTTAGTAACCAGATAATTATCATAGATAGTTACAAGCTTGTTAGTAAACAGATAATTATAAGTTTCAGATCAAGATCGTTTCTAAAGCTTGTATATGTTTACTTTATATTGATAACTCATGATGGAATCAAAATTAAAATATTAATCAACATTAATTTTGGTTATCAGACACCATCAAAATGTTACCAACCATGTGGTTAATAGTTACTAGCAGAAACAATTATATATTCCTCGTAAATAATTAAATTTGTCAGATTGTTATCGTCAATCTCCATTGTCTGACAACTGAATAAACATTGTAAAGTAACTAAATCAATATTAGACAGTAACCAAATTACATAATCTTAGTAACCAGAAAATAAACCAAGATTTTACATGCAAATTTGAAGGCCTAAATGATGGAATTTGACCAAAAAACCCTACAGTTCTTATAATTTGATTGTTGACCCGTTTCCAATGAAATTAGGCTCCTAAAACGCCAAAATTCGACACTCCAATCTTGACAAAATTACCAAATTGCCACTTGATCAAATCTTTTCATAACTATAAAAAACATTAGTACAAGTGTACATTAATATTATTCAGCAGCCAAATAAATATCATACAGTAACAAATTAAATGGTATACAGTAACCAATTTATATGTATTTAGTAACCAGAATATAAAATATATTTTTAAAAGCATTTTGCATTGTCAATCATATGCATACAACTGTATAATACACAACAACATTGTCAATCAAATTTCATATTATAAGTGATATTCCACCGACCAGTATATCAGATGAAGCAACCTTTTAGTATGTTTTTGGTTACTGTTAGCGTATGGTCCAGAAAGTAACCAACTTAATGTCGATATAAAGAACTAAAACTACATAATGTTAGTAACGTAACATGAATCTGGGGTAATATTATGCAAGAATAATTACAATTTTACACAAGAACCAAGTCAACATTATTTACTAACCAAATCCAGATTAGACAAGAACTAACAATGAAGTGAAGGAAGGTAACCAATGTATTTAATAAGTAATCATTAATATAAAAACATCAAGAGAATAAACTTTAAAATTATAAAGCAAGCATATAAACATTATACAACAACCAAATCAATAATAAATAAAGAATCAATTTATATGTATTTAGTAACCAGAGTATAAAACATATTTTAAAATGCATTATACATTCAACATTATACATTAATCATAACAACATTATACAAGAACCAAATCCATTTTAGATTGTAACCAACACATATTTTTTTAGTAACCACAAGATAAATACATTCAGATTGTATTTTTATAGTAAAAAACAACCAAGATAATTTATTTGTTACCAACTAAAGACAAGCTTTTGTAAGAATGTAAACAATGTAGATAACAAGTAACCATTAATATAAAAACATAAGTAGAAGTGTACATTAATATGCTTCAAAGAACCAATATTACAAAGAACTAATTAATCTGCAAAGAATTAAGTTTGCATTAGTCAAGAATCAAGTCGTAATTAGTCAAGAACCAAGTCAAGATTAGTCACTAAATAATTTTACACAAAGAATCGAAGTTAAGACTATAATTTTACATAAGAACCAAGTCAAAGATTAGTCAAGAACCATTATAGTTTTACACAAGAAACAAGTCAAAGATTAGTCACTAACCAAAATAATGTTTCATAAGTAACCAAGTCAACATTAGTCAAGAATCAATTCAACATTAATTAGTAATATCATGCAAAGAACTAAGATAACATTAGACAAGAATTAAGACAAAGAATAGACAGCTTACACAAAGAAATCAAGACAAAATAGTCAGTAACCAAGACAACATTAGACAGTAACCAATTTTTATAACCTTAGTAACCATAATATACAACATTTTTTCAAATACATTTTGCAATCAAAACATTCATTATTCTTACTGTGTGACCATTTTAAGTGAAAAAAACTTAAGAAAAGGTAACCAATATAGTAATTCGTAGTAACCATAGGTAACTTAAGAAAGGTACCTCAGTATTTTGTATCGAAGTTGATGTTGATCTTGTATTCAACAATCACTGCAGTATTTGGTTATTGAACTTGAAGACGTTGTTGATTTTGTATGCTATTTTCGATCTTAGAGATGCATCGCGACAACAGACTTCGTCTTCTCCGATTACGAGTTTAGTCGCGACAGGAGGCTTCGTCTTCTCCAATATCAGAGTTGTGTCGCGACAGAAGATCTTGTCTTCTCCGATTGATTTGGCGTTGATCCGTCTTCTCCGATTAATTTTCTCGATTGATTTTCAATTTGAATTTAGGTGCGGTTGTATGAGCCACGTATATGGGGTGGGTCAGAGCTCTGTGTGATTCTTCTGCAATGACAAATTACCGCCTTTCTTCTTCCTTAGAACAATAGATTAGTTTTTTTAATCTTACATGAAACGACGTCGTTTCATGTAAGATTAAAAAAAAAACCTTAAACCCCTCTTCAAAATTGCCTCTCGAAATTAAGGCGTTGAGAGCTGCTTAAGTCCCAAGCCAATCAAGGAGAAAGGCGAGAGAGAGGTACATGTATTACCGTAATATATCCTTGGTACTTGGTAGCATAATGAATTAATGATGCATACTTTTGAAGCTCCCGAGTGCCTCTCGCTCGCTTCTAATTCTCAAGCCGACCGCCTCGCTCGCGCTCTCATTATGATCGCCTTCGCCTCGACATCAATTCTTGAAGTCGTGGTAACTGGTAAGCAATTATCTCCCATTCAATCTTTTCAGTGGTATAATTTCTTAAAATTTTGAGTCAGTTTGGTTGTTTTCTTCTTATAAATAAAGGGTTGTGTAATGTGTTTGCTTTGTTTAGATATGAAGGATAAGAGTATGTTCAAAATTTCAGAAATATGTTAATTTTGAACTTTTATGTATTTTTGGTATTTGATTTCATTATACTAAAGGTCATTCTAAAAAAATATGAAATTTATCCTTACGATTATTGTTATTAGAATTCTAGATGCATTTGTCGGGTTGAAATAAGAATTCTAGATGCATTCTTAAGATGAAATTTATCTTCAGAATGTGGTTGAAATAATCATGTTGGGTTTTGACAAACTAATTGAACTTTTTGATAGGTTGTGGTGGATTTTAGGTTTTGGGAATTTTCAATTTGAATAAGTCACAATGGAAAGTCAAGGAAGTAAGAGAGGATAAACTTTGTTTTCTTTCTTTAAACCAAAAGAAAGTGCATCAACTAATGAAGGGTATTCTCCATCTAATGTTGAACCCTTTCCAAATCTCAAGAGTTGAAATTGATTTTAGTATTCTTGAATCGGGATCCCGGATTGGATCCCTATATGGCAACATCCCGTTAATCAACGAGATGAAATTAGGAGAGCTTATATCAAAATGGGTCGGTATCAACCTAAGTTGACAGAGTACCCAAGGACTAAATCAGGGTCACAAAATCAAAAATTTCAATATTCGTGGTTTGAATCCTTTCCTTGGTTAGAGTACTCTCCATCAAAGGATGCAACATTTTGTTTTCCATGCTTTGTTTTTCAAAATAAGGTGCCTCTCCATCCTGCATTCATTACTAAAGGGTTTAACAGTTGGAAGAGGGTTAATGATGGAATTAGATGTGCACTTTTGATGCATGTGGGAGGTCCTACTTCACCACAAAGGAATGCAGTGAAATGTGTTAAAGACTTAATGAAAGTAACTGGACATATTGACAAAGTATTGAATGCACAAACTCTAGAAGAAGTTCAAGAATCCATGCGACTTACGTAAAAAATTGAGAGTATAAAGTGGTTGAGCTTGCAAGCTTGTGCATTTAGAGGTCATGATGAATCTCTAACTTCTAGCAATCGTGGTAATTTTATAGAGATGATAAGACTTATGGGCCGATTGAACGTTAACATTGGTGATGTAGTCTTAGAGAAAGCTCCGAAAAATGCTCAATATACTTCACCCACTATTCAGAAAGAAATTTTGCATATTATTGCAAACAAAGTTAGAAGAAAAATTCGTGAAGAAGTTGGAGATGCAAAGTTCTGTATTTTGGTTGATGAAGCCAAAGATGCATCAAATAAAGAGCAGATGGCTATTGTTTTGAGATTTGTTGACAACCGTGGTTTCTTACGAGATCGTTATTTTGAGATTGTGTATGTTTTAGACACTATTGCTTCAACATTGAAGAAAGAAATATCTAATGTCCTTGCTCGAGCTAATTCAGATATCCTTAATATGCGAGGTCAAGGGTATGATGGTGTTAGTAATATCTTGCAAGTGCTTGGAACGGACTTCAAGCTCTATTTCTTAAAGATTGTCCATACGCATATTATGTACATGCTTTGTTCATGTGCTACAATTAGCATTAGTTGCAACTTCTTCAAAAGAGATTGCATTTGGCAATTTTTTCAAACTAACAACCATTATCAATCTCATTGGTGCTTCTCCCAAACGGCAGACATCGAAGTTACATTCTCGCTTCAAGCTATTGAAATTGCACATATGGTAGCTTTCGTGAACGTGATAATTGGTAGAGGCCTTAATCGATTGGTAATCTACATCGGAGTGGAACTACTTATGGAGCTCTCATTTTGATTCTATTTATGCTTAATTGATATGTATGGTGCAACTATTTCAAAGGCTTGAAAGTATTTTTAAAGAAGGATCCTCTAACTCTACGTGTGGAGAAGTCGGTGGTTGTTTGATTATAATGAGGTCTTTTGATTTTATTTTCACTCTATATATGATGCATAAAATTATGGGGATTATCGATTTGCTTTTGTAGAGCTTTAAAGACAAATCTTTTGACATTGTAAATGCCATGGATCTAGTCTCAACTACTAAAGCACTACTTCACACTTTGAGAGAAGAGGATTTGATCATCTCCTTGAGCATGTGCAATCGGTTTGCACACAAAATGACATCGACATACGAGATATGAATGCTTCATTCAAAAGGCTACCTATCGTTAATGCCAACAAAAAGAATCGATGACGGTTTGCCAACACTATCATTTTGATGTGTTTAATTCAAAGAATAGATTTTCAAAGCAGAAGAGTTGAATTCCAGATTTAGTGATGAAGTAGTGGAACTCCTTATACTTAGCTCAGCTTTAAAACCAAAGGACAACTTTAAATCATTCAAAGTTGATGATATTTGCAAGCTTGCTGAGAAATTTTATCCAGAAGATTTCAGTGAGCAAGAAATGCATTATTTGAGATGTCAACTAAATCATTATAAAATTGATGTGCTCTGTCATCAGAGCTTTCAAAATATGTCTACCATCACTGAATTGTGTCGCGGATTAGTTGAAACAAATAAGTTGCAGACTTATAATTTGATTGATAGATTGATTCGTCTTGTTTTGACTCTATCTGCTTCACGTACCATTTACGTAATCGAGCATTTTCATTTATGAAACATGTTAAACCGCTTCTTCGCAATAAAATGGAAGAGGAGTTTTTAGTGATTCTATGATGATTTACATTGAACGAGAGCTTCTTGAAGATATCGATTGATTCCATAATGTATTTAATTCTATTCTACAAAGCATAAAAGGATGCGCTTTAAATAGTGTGTTTTGTTTTCCTTTTTCCTTGTATGTTATGTACCTTTGAACCTTACTACTATGTATGATTTTGAATTTGTGATTGATCTTGGTGGGACAATTTTGTGTGGATATAATTGGTACTTGGTAGCCCCAAGAGAAAATTAATTCTCGCTCTCCGCCTTTCAAAAGTACTTTGGTTACAAATATGAAAGGAAAATAACTGACGTGTAAGAGTTAATGATACGTGATTTTAGGAATCCTAATATATTGTGTTTTGTTATTTTTGTAATTATTTTGTGTGTGTTTTATTTTTATAAATACTTTTTAATTATTGTATATTGATGTTAAGGACCCTTATAATTATATGAAAGGTACTCATAATTCCGGCCCGGCACAACGGAGAATTAGTGTGTTATCAAAGCCAAGTATCAATACAAGGTATATGAAAGGCATGATTACATTTTGGCAATAATCTTAAGACTTGAAATTCATTTAAAATTCGGCTCCCGAAGATATTTTTAGGAAAACTGATATTTTTATATGTCAAAATAATATTTTCACATGAGATCAAACTTAATCTCAATATGAAAATATCAATTTTTTATATAAAAATATCAGTTTCATATTTTGAACTAGAAAGTAAATTGATATATATTGAGATTTTATGTATAGATTTTGTTAGAAAGTACGTGGATAATTATATATAATTCTAGTTTTCTTAAAGAGAGAGAATCATATGTGGATTGCTCGACTCTTATAATTTTAATTTTAATTTTAATTTTATTTAATGTATTAGTATATGTCGTAATTGTAATTCAATAACAAAACTTTTGCAATTAATACAAAACTATTTCAACTTTTTTGGTGACACTGCTAAAGCTCAAGGCAGTGAAGCACTTAATTGATCTTCTTCTAAAACATGCATGTCATTGATTTTTACGACAATTCATTCTGAAATTAATATATTAATAATTTGACTCAATTAGAAAGTTTGTCTACTTCACATTCACATAATGTTTGGACAGATACTTGGAATGTAGTCAGTATATATTTATACAAATCTGGGAATACCACATACTAGTACTAAAATGGATGAATATGGACTGATGCAGTTAAGAAGTAAAATGAGCCGAGCAGTTCGAGCTTGATTCGTACTCACTCGATTAAAAGTTCGATTCGAGCTCGACTCGAAATATAAATGATTCAAATATGAACAAATTTTAAAGTTCGATAAATTATTCAAACATCCTCCAACTGCAATTTTCTGTTTATACTCAGATCATATTCGTTTGCAAAGTTCAAACTACTCGGACTTGACTCGGTAGCTAAACGAGCCATAATCAAATCTAATTTTATACTCGATAATTTTGTTAACCAAATTAAATGTCACAAACATGGGCAAAATAACAGACATCAGAAACATGGGAAAATAACAGACATAAAAAGGTGTAGAATTCAAAAAAGACATCAGAAGTTAAAAAGAGTATTTTGAGAGAGTTTGGAATTAAGGTACCTTTAAATTTCCTCTCCTCTCCCCTGTTAGTGATATATGGCAGCAACATTGACAGAATGGGAAGAGTACTGGTAAACAAATAGTCTATCAATAGAGCTTTGTTTACTAAAGAATTAATAGATACCCTTTGGTCATGATTATTTAGGTCTGGATAATTTGATGGGTCATGATTCACGTGGAGGAAATCTTCCCCACATAAGAATCTGTTTGGACAATTAGAGAATTTTAAAGAATTTAAGATTCTTAATTATATTCAATTTCTAACTCTTAAGGAAAGTGTCAGTATATACTTATTCTCACACTAAAATTATCCCCCGATGACCTAAACTGTCAATCTCTCTACGTAATCTTGTTTTTGTGCAGGATTAACCGCGTGGATGAATCTTGACGTTAACGGATACTAAAAATGATTAATACATCATAATACAATGACATACATGAATAGGTAGCCAATCAAAGCAAGGTAAAGAGATAATTCAACTTAATTATCTAATCTGGATTAGATATTTTCAAGGACTTGGATGAAGCCCAAAACTACAAAATATAGCTGGCACACTAAATTAACAATGGATATTATCGAAATTGATATTTACATAAGAAAAAATGATATTTTCACAAGATTTTCTAATGAATAATAAACGGAATTCACATCCATATGAGTGAGCTTGTAAAAATATTAATTTTCACTCGTAAAATCAACAATTCCCAAGATTAAATGCATAGCATCATGGGCAATCAACCTTAAAATTTCGACAGAGTGACTGCTCATGATGTTATATCATTAGATCTGATATTTTCACATATATTTTTGATATTTCGCATGATTTTCTCTTACATGAACATACAGTGAGTCTCACCCTCATGTCAGAAAGAATCATGTAAAAATTTTAAAAATACATATAGAAATTAATAATGCTCCCCTATATCATTTTCTTTCATTATTATTTTCCCTTTATTTAAAAAAGAATTTCGATCCATCTCTAGCATGGTGTGGTGGCCGTGACCCGATCCGCCCACTAAAACCGCCTTAGAGAGATGGTGGAGCCCAATTATTAGCTTCATTAGTCTCGCTCCCAACTTGCAGTGTCAATGATATTGGGACAAGACACAACCCTCTACTCCTCAAGTCCTTTTTTGCCTCCTCAAGTGATTCCTACAAATCAACCCGGCCCAATTAACTTTCAACATATATAAACCTTCCTTCCAAATTATAATCAATATTGACTTTTAAAAAATAAATTTCTAAGTATTTTCTAACTCAAATTAACATAAAATTTATTTAATTTATATCAATACAATTATTAATTTTATAAATTACTTAAAAGTATCCTTAGTTATAATAATTATTATTTTTTAAAATTTAAATGAATCATGTTAATTTTAAATTTATAAATATTTCAAATTGACTTTTAAAATGTCAATAATGATCTTTGTCTTTCTCACATAAATATGTATCAGATTATAATGTTCGGATTATAATCTATAGATTATAATTCAATACTATTAATTCTAGGATTAAATAATCCTAATCGCATGTTTATTTTTTTATGAGATTATTCATGAGATAACTAATAATAATATCATGTTATGTTTGTTTTTTTCAAAATTAATTAAAAGATTGAATAAAATATATTGTTTGGACTATTATTATTCCCTTACCAATAATAACATAATTTAGACTTATTTATACATCCAAAAATGATGAAAAATTAATTATAAACTTTAAAAATCTATTTTTTATCTATCTATTTTAAGGTTTTTCAAACCGAACTGAATCCCAATTTACACCCTTACCAATAATAACATAATTTTTGATCCCTTCTTGATGAACATGGCAGGATATTATTTTGTGGGTTGGCAAGCTAATTCCGTCCAATGATCGGTATAAATGGATATTATTTTTTGTTTTTTAACAAAGGGGCATACAATCTCTCTGAACTAGTAGTATTTTATTTTACTTTTAACAAAATTCTGATTTTTAAAGGTTAGTTCTGTCTATAAATTTTTAATCCTTCATTATAATATTTGATTAGACATGGTAATAAATAGTCCCCATATTTTATTTTTACGTCTAAATTTAAAAAGAAACAAGATATTTAAAATTAATAATCATATCCCAAATATAATTTAGATGTTAATTTGTGCATTGGAAAATGAGAAATTAATTAATAATAATAGTAATATAATATAATAGTAGTAGTACGATCTTACAGGCTGTTGCTGCCGCATGTTATTTCCTGATCCAGTGGCCAGGTGCGGCAAGCTAAGGGCCTGTATTGAACGGGGGAGAATCGGAGAAGGAATATTTGTACATGTATGTATGTAAGTATGTATGTAACTATGTATGTATGAACATACGGTGAGTGATTATTATAAAGTTAATGTTGGTTAATTAATCAATATAGTATCAACACGCAGGCTCGTAATTAATCTCTTTACCTGTGTGTCAGCACTATAACCGAATATCCGAAACTGAAAGTTAAGTATATTCATATAAATTATAAAGCATGTATGAGATTTCTTTCATAAATTTGGTGTATTTGTGTCACATTTTTTTTATTACTCTTAGTTCATGCAACTTTAGATATATTATTATTTTATTTTTTATAATACAATTTTTTTTATATCTTTTTATTTACTCCCACGATTAAACACTCATCACTGTTTAATTACAAACAAAAAAAAATCACCAGAGGAAGAAACATCACCTCAATTTGACTCTGAAGGAATTTTATGTACCCAAGAACTTCAAACAACACAGAAGCTGTGTCAGTCTGCAAAAGACATTATATATAAATATTTTAAAAAAAAGAAGAGTTTTAAAAAAGTATCATCACATCCCTAAAAAAATCAGGATGCATGCTTAAAGAAAACCCTAAAATTAAAGAAATTTTAATAGGTGCTAGGTAATTAATATAGTTTTAGGGATTAATTAATTACCTTTCCAAATGGAGAAACTATCTGGTGAAGAGCTGTTATTCTGTCCCCTAGTTTTTCCTTCCTCACCTGCTTAATTGCACATAACAAATTAATTAAGTTAAAGAAAAGATAATTGTAACAACTTAATTGCTCTCAAATCTCAATAATTACTTGAATTACTTCTTTTCTTTTATAAGTCCTATATTGCAATAAATTAATTTACGCCTAATTACAATTGCTAAACTTATTAATATATAAGAATATTGGTAAGAATTATAGGAGGACTTCACTTAAATGACAATTATATAAACTTTCGCAATATATATATATATATATGGTTTTTCTTCTGGATGTAATAAGAGATAGATACTAATGTATATCCAAAAAATCTCCATGCTTTAGAAATTAATGGACAATCAAGAAAGACAATTATAGCTAGTTTATATCCAAAAATATATAACAGATAGAAAGAGAGATTTCATGGGTTTACATTGAAGGTAGAGTGAGTTGACGAAGAAGAAGATTCAACTCTAGCTTTCTTTGCTGACCCACCAGTGGCTGTGCTGTTACACTGATTAATTCACAGTAGAAATTAACTAAAAAGTACATCTTAATTAATGTGATATATAAATCAAATAATAATAATGTTATACTCAAAATATTTAAAGATATATATTTTGCCTTTATATATATATATGGTCTCAAAATAAAGTTATAAATATATATATATATAACTAATTATTGCATCACCAAGAAATAAATAACCTAAAAAAATAAGCTACATGATAAAAAAAAATCTTGAAATTGATCTCCAAACCCTAACTATTCGTTAATTATAACATACAAAAAAAGAAGTTAAAAAAAACTACACACTTTCTATCTTTCTTATTCATATATACCTCGGAGGAATGATGATCAGGGGGCGGATGGCGCGGGCCATCGGCCTTATTATTAGAGAAATCCAGCATGTTACTACTTAAACTCGTAACGCAAGATTTGGGAGAAGAAGAAACTGGCATATTTTGATGATCAAACCAAGTAGGTTTTGCTGCTGCTGCTGCTGCTTGGATTAATTCTGCAGTACTATTAATATTTTCGTACACACGATGATGATGATAGCTGACATTTGGTGATTTTTCTTGTTTTACATAATGATCTACAGAATTTATTGGATCCTGACGACGTTGGACATCATCACGCGACATGACTACTTGTTCTTCCCAAATCTCCAATTTCTTAGCTTGTTGATGGATATGGCTCAAACCAGCTGATGACGACGACGACGACGACGACGAGGACTTACCTTCTTCAACCACTAGTCCTCCCTATATATATATATATATATATATATATATATATATATATAACCATAAAACAACCACAACTAATTATTAAGTTTTCAAGATCATTAATTAAAAACAGGCATTAATTTATTTATTACTTGGATATATTCTAGATGATCAAAGTACACTAGATTTATAGTGAGAGATTTACATAAGAAGTTGGCTCCATGACTCGGGAAGCACTTGGTTATCTTGATGCCATGAGGACGAAGAAGACGGTGGCGCGTGTTGAGGGAAGAGATTTTTCTGAGGAGGAGGAGGAGGTGATGGCCTCACAATATTTGTGTTGATGTTCCACCGGTTAGGGCCGCCGGAGGCCGCCATCAGTTGTTGCACCGGTGAGCTCTGCTGAAGGACACCTCGATTCATTGACTTAATAATTATTGAAAGAAAGAAAGAACTAACTACTTTTTCTTTTTTTTCTGGAAGCTCCCCTCTTACTTTTAGAAATTAAGTTTGAGAGGTCTTCCAACTCTTGATTAATTGTAGAGGTAGGCTACCTAGAGGAACCCCACAAGCTAGGTCCTCCCTTTGAAATCATGGGATTTTGAGAATTTCTTTGTCTTTCTGTTCCTCTCTTTCTCACTTTCTTCTTTCCTTTCTTTCTTTATTTCCCTTCCTTTTTCTTTCTTCCTTTCTCTTATCTATTTCATTTCTTCCTTTCGGTCATTTCTTGTTTTGCTTTTAGCATCAAAGTGGGGGCAGAAAAGGTGGTGGTGGTGGTGGTGGTGACACAATTTCTCCGCAAATAAAATAATAATCTCTATTAATAAATCAAGAGAAAAAAGTAACCGTTTTTAGTGTAAATTTTGTGATTTGGAAGCTTTTTTTTAAAAAAAAAACATCATCTTTTCTGTTAGAATTGGATAACACACGCACACGAAAAAAATCAATACAAAAATTTATGTAGTTCTCCAAACTCGGGTACGTCCACGAGATTAGACAGAAATACTTTATTTATATATCTAAGTACATATATAGGGTTTTTGTAATTATATAAAGTATATATAACGGTTATTTCTATCCCAATCATAATTCGTATTATAACCTGAATACCCATAATACCCTTGTAATATAATACCATACAAAGACACCCCCCCAAACTTTCAATCCAACCCGAACAACTAAAACTAATTTGCTTCCCTCACTCTGCTCCGCTAGATCTGTTTCTCTCGGCAATGACATTTTTCAAAAACTTCTCAGTACCTCTCACACAAAGCATATGGACCACAAGTTCCAGCACTTTCCAACCCTATTAATTCTCTCAACATGTAGTTATTTAAGAAAATGATGTATATATCATTAAATATAATATCAATTATGTATAATGTGACGCCCCCAAAATAGGTCCAATCCATCCAACCTATTCCGAGTCGCCAAATACATGGTACAGAAAACAACTATAACTTTATTACTATAATTGTCGTGCAAAATACAACAACACACATGTTGTGAGTTTTGATACAAATATATACCAACTGTGACTCTGGACACCAACTTAGATAGCTTGTCACAATGTCACCTTACATAAAGGTACAATCAATAACTGTTTTAGAAATTAAAATCTTTGGAAAGTGCTCAAGAAACCTTTCATACATGGGAGGCCACGTCACAGGTTATGATAGATATCATATGCCCACGTAATTATCCTCGTCAATCTAATAGACCCTCAAAGAAAATGAGAAGATTACTATCATGTTCTTTCCAATGGTGAGTCTTTCTCGACATATAACTATCTCCCTGTTTGCAATTGAAAATTATATTTCAACCAAACTCCAAGATCATATAGTAGTGATCGTAGATATACTCAAGAAGTGGATGACATAACTCGTCTTTTATGATAACACGAGGTTGTATATCATTAGACATCTTGTATGATATAGTGGCAAAGCACCCTTCCAAAGTTGGGTTCGCTTTCACCCTATTTGGTTCACCAAAATTAAATATCAAACGACGATACAATACTACACACTTATCTAAAGTTCTCAATAAAACTATTTTCATACTATTTAGTGGAGAACCTCAACATTTATGTAATTCAATCGTTATATTCCCTGTTATCCCCTGTCTCGACCCAAATTTACACTCTTATTACACCGAAAGAAATTGTGAAGCAAAAAGGGTGAGAACAACTAGCTCAATAAAGAATATCACGACTAAAGATAATTAAATTATCAATAGCTTTCATCAAGAATAAATCGTAGATTTAGAAATATGGTAGATGATAAAACTTTTCAACCATAGTAGCAATGAATGAGCAATCCATTAGAAGAGTCATATAGACCATAAAGTCTATTATCTTCTCCATGTTAAAAGTCCACCAACAATGTTTTATTCCTGTAACAGTTCATGTCCACAATCCTGTGAATAACTCATAATCATAATTGTGATTCTAAATTTCCCTTCTCATCCAGGACAAAGATAATTTTCATCATCTGTCTTTACCTGAAACATCAAAGATCATGGTTATACCAAATCACAATTCCTGTTCATAATCATAAATTCATCTTTGCACTACGGGCCAAAGATATTCATTAACAGCTCATCTTTGCACTACATGCCAAAGATATTCAATAACAGGTCATCTTTGCACTATAGGCCAAAGATATTCATAATAGGTCATCTTTGCACTACAGCCAAAGATATTCATTATAATTCATCTTTGCACTACAGCCAAAGATAATACATAATCATTTCTGAATTTATATAAACCATAATTATAACCATGTTGATCAATTCACTTTGCACTTAAGCTAAAAATATTCAATTGTAAATTCAATGGTCACGATCATACCGCATAACGATTCAACTTTCAGCACTCATCGGCCAAAGAGAACCCATAGTCACGATCATACCAATAATCTACCCATCTTTACACTTAAGTCAAAGAGAAATTTCATCATCTGGATTATAAAATGTTATATATGATAATAAAAACAATACGATGAACAACATCCGATTTAATTTCAAGTGGTAAGATTCATAAATCAATGATTTCATAACACCTTAATCCAAATGTTATAAATCACTTAATAATCTCATAATCTAATATTATTAATATTACAACAATATTTTAATCTTTTCTTAAACTTATAAATAATTTATTTTAATTGTTTACACTTTACTAATTAATGAATTTAATCATCCTAAAATGCCAAACTCATAAGATTTCATCATCAATAACCAAAACTCATAAAAAATCTGCATATACCTCATATACGATTTCCAAGCCATAAAATCCTATTTTTCAATTTTGTTACTTCACATAACATATTTAATTCATTTACTCATAACTAGTCTATTTTCATAAAAAATACCAAATCAGTTCCAAAAATATTTCTTTTCTGGGATTTAGCATAATATAGTCCCATATTAAACATATATTTTTTTTAGAATTTTTAAAATTCATTTACTATTTTTCACATGGCCAAAACTGCCGAATATTTAGACATTTATCATAAATTGTACTTTTGTCCAAAAATTCTAAAATTTACAGAATATACTGATGTTACATAGATTTACTCCCAATAAAAATTTCATCAATTTTAGAGTTAACCACAACGAGTTATAAGGGTTTACTTTTAAAATAGTATTTTCCCACAAAATTCATAACTCTTAATCTATAAATCCAAAAATTACCATTTTTGGACACAATCAAAAAAACTCATCAAATTATCATTTTTAAATTTTTCCAGAATTTTTGAGGGTCGAAAAAATTACGAAACTGAAAAACATAATAATCCTTAAAATTCCTTACAATCCCTTACCTCAAAAGAGCGGTACTTCTGACCGGAATGTAAAGCCGAAGGAACCTTGCAGTGAATAGCAACTCTCAAAGTATCTAAATACTCACAAAATACGCTCGATAATATAGAGAGAGAAAGCTTATGTTTCTGGTGTGATTTTCAATTCTAACTCAGCCCTCTATTTATAGGAAAATGTTAAGACCAAGCGAGATTTCGACCGCTATCCGATGGCTTTTACTCGCTACTATTGCCACCCACCATATTTGAATTAGAATTTCAGCACATTTCTTCACCAACCATAGGTAGGGCCCACACATTCTAGAATTTTCCACCAAAATGATAAATTCTGAAACTTCAACAATTTCTGAACCAGTCACCTCTTAAAATTCATAACAATTCATACGTTCATTTTTAACAGTTCAAAATTTGTGGACATATACTCAACTTATATATGTATAACATATTCAAAAATTGTAACGATCCAACTATTTGATTAAAAAATTATAACTCACACAATATATCGTAGTTAACACTAATTTGATTTTTAATACTTTCATTCGATAAAAAAATACCGATAAAACACCTCAACATTAGTTCCTTCAATTATAACCACATAAAATAAATAAATCCATCATTTATATCCACATCAAATAAATATTTCATTATCAATAATTAATTATTCCCAAATAATATTACGTAATCATAATAATAACAACCATAGATTCTTAGAGAAAGAGGGCTTTCCAATAAGGATTTCCCTTATGCGCAAGCCTTAATTAGTGACCAAACCTTTCCTCGACAGTAACTTTCTAGACATTGCCAATAATTCTATCTAATAATATTATTCAAATAATATGAATTATTGATCTGATAATGGGAAATAATGTGCAGTGACAATTATTGAAACAACAATAATATAAAATATCAACGCAAAGAATTATTGAATCAATAAAATAAAATATTGAATAAGAATTATTGTAATAATTATTGAGTAGTACCTTCTTACGTAAGAATCAATAATTCAAAAAATATCTGCAAATACCGGTGTGCTATCGGGCAACCACGTGTATTATCGTATTTTAACCACTGTGTATTCCAATAGTGTTAATTGTAACAATTACGTCGTTATTTATAAAAACTCAAACTTGTCGTTTTCTTCATCCGATAATTATTCTATTATATGGGCCCATTAACGATCGCTATCGTATAACGTTAAAGAAATTTTCACCAAACTAAATATTCTATAACCACATGGATTTTAAAAATTTCATATAACCCTTAACTTTAAATTTTCACCGACCTAATAATAATTATAAAAAAATTGAACTTTTATTTCCCAATCGACATATCACAATTTGTCAACTTAAATGAGTATTTTATAACCAATTGTCGTGGTAAAATACAACAACACACATGTCAGTGAGTTTTGATACAAATATATACCAATTGTGACTCGACACCAACTCGATAACTTTGTCACAATGGCACCTTACATAAAGGTATTTTAAAAAATTTCATATATTACCCTTAACTTTAAACTTTTATCAATTTAACCATTCTTTGGGTTCGCTTCACCCTATTCTGGCTCACCAAAATTAAATATCAAATGATGTGTACAATACTACACTTATCTAAAGTTTTTCAATAATAATAATTATAAGAAAATTGAATACTTTATTATTTCCACCAACAATGTTTTATCATAAAATTGTGATTCTAAATTCCACTTCTCATCCGTGACAAAGATAATTTTCATCACCGCCTTTACCTCAAAACATCAAAGATCATGGTTATACCAAATCACAGCCTCGCTCATAATCATAAATTCATCTTCGCAGACCACGGCCAAAGATATTCATTAATCTGGCTCATCCTTGCACTACGTGCCAAAGATATTCAACAATGTGTCATCTTTGCACTACAAAAGCCAAAAATATTCAATAATAGGTCATCTTCGCGATCACGGCCAAAGATATTCATTATAATTCATCTTCAGCACCATGTGCCGGTCACGATCATACTACCAACAACTTTGTATTCATCGCCAAAGAGAACCCATAGTCAACGATCATACCAAAAATCTATCCATCTTTACACTTAAGTCAAAGAGAAATTTCATCACCGGATTATAAAAATGTTATATATGATAATAAAAACAACACGATGAAACATCCCATTTAATTTCAAGTGGTAAGATTCTTACAACTTAATATTCCAATGTAAATAAGTATTTTATAACCACTAGATTTTAAAAATTTCATATATTACTTTTAACTTTAAACTTTTATCAATTTAACCATTTACTAAATAATAATTATACTTTTATTTCATAAAATTCGTAGGTCTTACATATAATACCCTTAAATTCTTATAATTATCATACGTATCTCATACTCTCTCATCTGTAATAATTTAAAAAAAAAATTTATCTAAAACGTCAAATATTATGGGAGTGAGGGAGTACTACTTGAATAAAGAAAATTAGACAAAAAATGTTGTTGAGATGAGTCAAGTCCTTTTCTTAATAATTAAAGTAATAACTGATGATACAAAATAGAGGAAAATTAATTCAACTAATTTCTTAATTACTCCTTTTTTATTCCTTGATTGGGAAGTTAATTAAGGAAGCTACTTCTCGTTCCTCACATAGATATTCTTAATTAACTAGTAGTATAAATTTTAAATAGAGTAAAATACAATGACATTTCTTTTAGATAATCATAATTACATATTTGCTCTTGTATGTTTTTCTTGGATTTTAATTCTTGAATAATAAACCGACTTTTTTAAAATGCGGACTTTTTCTTATCCGGACTCCCCACTATTAAATAATAAATCGAATTTTTGAATAATAAACCGACTTTTTTTTAAACCGATAATTTGCCCTTATTCCTATCCGGACTCCCGCATTTTCTTAAAATGCGGATCTTTTTTTTTTTTTTGCTTTTTTTTAAAACAACTAAAAAATTTTATGAAACTAAAATTTTTACATAATACAGTGTTTTTGGTGTGATTTGGATACATATTTTGTTATATGTATTCAAATCACACCCAAAACACTGTATTATATAAAAATTTTAGTTCCATAATTTTTTTTTTGTTGTTTTAAAAAAAAGCAAAAAAATAATGGGTTCAGATTTTACTAAATCTCGACTTTAACGGATCCTCATTATATATATATATATATATATATATATATATGTTTAATTATCCATTTTAATAAAATTTATTTTAATTATAATTTTATTTATAATTAAGATATCTCATTCAAATAATTTAATTTAATTACACATATTTTTGGATAAGTGATACAAATATTAAGAATTTTAAATTAAATTATTAATGGAGGTTTTCTAATTAAAGTGATTGAGTATGTTGATAGTTTAGTTTTAGGTGTTTAATAACAATATTATTTGAATTCTTAGTCTCATATTATGATTTTTATATGTTAAATTTTCTTGAGTATATGTCAAATTTGGGATGTTTATGATTTTAATTATATTTTTAGTATACAGATTGTTGTTGTTTTTATACAATATTGAATAAAATAAAATATAATAATATTTATGACGCCTTCCCAAAAATAGGTATACATCACCCATCTCGAGTCGCCAAATACATGGTACAAAATTCAAATACAACTTAATTATACAACAAATGTAAAATACGACAAAACATATGTTGTGAGTTTTAATATAAATATTGTCATCTAGACAATATCCACACTCAATCGAGTCCTCATTACATTTATTATCACACTATTTAATGTAATAGCGAGGACTACTAATGCTATTATCGGGACAATCACTCCGCTCCCGACTCTAAGTCAAATTATATTCTCATTACCGGAGAGAATAGTGAAAGAAAGGGTGAGCTCAACTATTTGAAGAAAAATATTATGACTAAGATAATGCGTAATAAATTATCATTAGTCTTCAACAATGTTAAACCGATAAAATATAATAGACATCAAGTTTAACTGCAATGAACAAACAATTCATTAAAAGAGTCAAATTGAGAATATAATCTACTATCTTTTATGATTTAAAAGTTTTTCATCACTTTTATCATTGGACTCAACTTAATAAATAATCCACATCATCAATTCATCCCCGCACTACAAAAGCCAAGGATATTATTTAGTATCACGACCATGAATTATCCATGCACTACTACGCCAAAGATAATTGTGTTTTCATCAATGATCCCGATCACGCCATAAAACAATTCATCTTTGCTCCCTTGGTCGAAGAGAATCCATAGCCATAATCATACCAAAAGCTCCCCATCAATGCACTACGCCAACGATGAGGACTTTTTCCACATCATTTGTAACATTACTGGCCATGATTATACCGAATAATCCTCGGTCATAATCATACCAAGTCCATCTATGCACTATGTGTGTCACACAATGACTTTCAACAAAATATAAACATGAGGATGATGACAATGATATAAGAATTCAATAAAACAAGTTCAAGAATTAAATTATCCAGGAACTAATAACGTTCAAATTGTCAACATGATACTTCTTTGTAGAGTAAAATTAAAGAATGCTCAGAAGAATATTTCCATGAAAAGATACTAGATGTTGAGGAGAAACCACGATGTTGAGGAAATGACCTGGGAGTATGAATCTGAAATGAAATCAAGATATCCTTACCTTTTCAACATACCAGGTACGTACCCTAATTTTGAGGGCGAAATTTCATAAGAAAGGGAGATTGTAAGACCCCAACTTTTATGAATAAAGATGATTTTTCTATAAATATCATTTTTAAAAATATTATTGAATGAATTTGATATAATGTTATAATTGTGGGTAATATTTATAAATTTTGCAAAGTAAGCAAGTTGTTATATAATATTTGATTGGCCTGAGAATATTCGTTTTAACGGGAATATTCGCATTTAACCAGCACAATCATTGTGGACCTACAACGGAATTATCATTCGGATTGAGAAAACGACAAAAATATTTTTATAAAAATAACTGGCGGAAGTTTTCTGCTTAAAACTGTTGAACTACTCGGTAGTAAAAGTACGAGAATACGCTGGTTGCATAGTAGCAATACGGTATTGATTATTGATGCTTACGTGAGAAGTCACCAATTTTGTTCAATTATTGCTCGATTAATTGTTGCATAAGATCTCACGTTATTTGATTCAATTATTGTCGATATTTTATTTATTATTAAATCAATAATTGAGACAACAAAGTTATTAATATTATTATTTGCGATATTAACGATGTCAGAAAGTTACATCAATGAGAGGTTTGGTCACCTAATCGCGCTACCGATAGGAGAAATCCTTATTGGAAAGCCCCTCTTTCACAGGAACGATCTAGTCGATTAATATTGTGAATTATAATAATGATGATATATGTTGTTAAAAAGTATTGAGGTAATTTTTATGAGGTATTTTGTTACTCATTATTTAGATTCCCACTCACTCATTTTTTCAAAATTATCGGAAGGAAGTTATAGAGTATATATATATATATATATTCGACATGTGTGTGTGTGTGTGTTTTCGTGTGTGTAGGAGTGTGTGTGTGGTAGTGGGTTTTGGTGGGGGAATTATTATCAAGTGGTGTGTGTTGTGTTAGTGGGTGTGTTATGTATTATATATATATATAATGTGTCCATGCTGCATGTGAACTTATATATATATACTACTTTGAAAAAATTGTCAGAAGAAATGAATTGGTTTCACGGGGGAGTACTGTGATTGTTATTATTATTATATATATTATATTTTATTTAAAAAGATTTTGTTTTATTAGAATATTTTATTAATACTGCATAGTAAATCAATCTGGACCGTTCATGAATTAGTTACTATGCAGTTCATTCTTCTATAAATATAAGCTCATTCCTTCATTATTTCTTACGAATTCACTGAAACTCTAGAGAGAGAAATTATAGAAAGAAAGAAGAAAAGTATTCCCGCTACTTTCCTACTCTTATATCCAGTTTCTTTTTACGGTAAGGGGTATTATTTCTTTTGTATTTATGAAGAGAACTTCATTATTCTATTCTTTATTATTCATTGGAATAACTTTGTATCTGTGGACTACCCTATACTTGGTGAAATTCTTCTATTATTCCATTCTTTATTATTCTCATTGAATATCCTCACATGCATGCGTTTTACCGGATTCGGTTCCATCTTTATTATTCACTTGGAATATCACATGCGTGCGCTTTACGTGGGACCGGTTCCGCTCTTTTTATTATTCCGTTGGAACATCCCGTTTGGTATGAATTTACTTTGACCTAGTTGACGCCCCAAAATAGGTCCATTCCATCCAACCCATTCTCGAAGTCGCCAAATACATGGTACGTAAATAACTACAACTTTATTATTACAACATATAAATCGTGAAGTTAAATACGACATATTGCCATCTAGACAATATCCATACATGCAAATAAATCCCCATCATAATTATTGATACATTATTTTACAAAAATGGTGAGGACTACTAAACAACTCTCCCTAGAACCTTCATTCCATACCCCTACTAAGACTTCGCTACATTCTCGCCTCCCGAGAAGAAAAATGGAACAACAAGGAAAAGGGTGAGCTCAACTAGCCCAAGAAAGAATATTATGACTAAGATAATATACAACAAATTATCGTTAGTCTTCAAGGGAAAAAAACTAATAGAATACAATAGACAACAAGTTTTTAAACCAATATTCGCAATGAAATAATAATTCATTAGAAGAGTTAAGAGAGAATGCAAACTACTATCTTCTATGTATGAATTTAAAAGTTCATCGCCTATCTTTTATCCCCTCAGTAACATCAATCAACATACATCCGAATCAAATATTCATCTTTGCACTATGTGCCAAAGATATTCATCACCGATTGATCATGTTCATCTAAACACTGCTCATCTTTGCACTACGGCCAAAGATATTCTTCAGAAATCATTCATCTTTGCACTATGTGCCAAAGATATTCCATAATATCATCATTTAAGATCAAGATGATGAAAAATATTTTTAAAGAAACGAATCCAAAGGTGAAACAAAATGACAAGGATTAAGGATTAAGGATTCGTACTTTTGTTTTATCCACGTCCAAAAATACCTCAAAAATAATCATAGGGGTGTAAAATTCAAGAATGATCAAAACATGGATACAATCAAAGCTAGTATCCGTAATAGATATTTTAGATTTAAAAGAAAAATTTTCATTTTTCTGAATGAAAGGTCAGATTCGTGAATAGTGAAGGCCGATCGTGAATAGAATCTGACACCAAAAGATAGAAATTCCACAAAAACATCTTCACGCTTCACTTAATCAGATCATGAATAAGAACTCGTGAATAAGAATAAGAACTCGTGAATAAGAAGAATGAATAAGAACTGAATAAGTAACCTCGACATGAAAAAGTTCCAAATTTGATAAAAAGTTCCAACCAATATTTCAAAGATAATGATATCAAGAAATAATATCATTTGAGAAGAAAATAACATCCCTTTACCTCGAAAAGATTAAGACTTCTAGTTGAAACACCTGATATAAGCTATGACTTGAACTTGCACCAGATATAGCAATACTCAAAGTATACTCAAAATACTCACAAGAATACGCCGATAATATAGAGAGAAAACTTCAGCTTCTCGGTGTGATTTTCAATTCTAACCAAGACCCTATTTATAGAAAAATGCTTAACACACAAAAGGTAAAATTGAATATAATAATATTATATATAAACAAAATTCATACGTCCACATCTTGAATCTGAATTCAGCCACCATGCACATGTTAAATATGCCCTCAACATATAAAAAACGTTTTTATTAATAAAAATAATAAAACTTCCAAAAATCAATTATTTTAATTTCGTAACTTCAATAATTCATAATAAATAGCCATTTTATCAGAAAATTGAATCTCGCGAGTTTTTATAGGAAATTCAATTTCTACAACTTTTACGGAAGAAAGTTTTTCCAAATTCCAAACAAAATTGACCAAATCCATAAACCAGGCGATTTTACGTGCTATAATCAAATTTCAAATAATAAATGGGGTCCATCGACATGTTTAACATGTTTTAAACATTTATTACAACAAAAATACTCTTCCTCCTCGTATACTCATATATCCCACATTCGTTGTAAAAATATCACCGTTAATATATTATTAAAATAATATATTTAAATGAATTATTTTATTCGAAAAAGATAAAATATTAATTTTCAACAATTGTCATTTTAAAAATTTCTCCATCTATATCCACATAAAATCAATATTTTCCTCATCATATAAATCAATAATTAATTATTCACAAATAATATTACAGAATCACAATATCGCAACTGTGCCGTTCCTCAGAAAGAGGGGCTTTCCAATAAGAATTTCTCCTTACCTCGCGCCAAGGCAATTAGGTGACCAAACCTCTTCTTAGATGTAACTTTCTAGACATTGCCAATAATGTTATCCAATAATATTATTCAGATAATATGAATTATTGCTTCGATAATAAAAATACCATGTAATGACAATTATCAAACAACAAAGAATATAAAATATCAACGCAAACAATTATTGAATCAATAAAATAAAATATCGAATAAAGAATTATCGTAACAATTATTGAGTAAAGGCCTTCACGTAAGAATTAATAATTGGTGCAATACCGTGTGCACTTCTTGTTCAATAACGCGATTAGTGTGTTTTAACCACCGGGTATTCCAACAAGATAATCTGTGAATAACTACGCCGTTATTTATAAACAACTTATATTTGTCGCTTTTTTTATCCAATCGCTTTCGCTATGGGGCCCACAAAACGCCCCAAAATAGGTATACATCACCCATTCGAGTCAATACAATACATGGTATGTAAACAACTACAACTTTATTATTACAACAAGAAATCGTGAGAATACAAATATTATCTATCTCTAGATAATATCTATACTCAAATAAATCCTCATCACATTTATCGATACATTATTTTACAAAATGGTGAGGACTACTAAACAACTCTCTCTAGAACCTTCATTCCATACCCGACTGCATCGCTTATATTCTCGCCTCCCCGAGAAGAAAAATGGAACAAAAAGGAAAAGGTGAGCTCAACTAGCCCAAAGAAGAATATTATGACTAAGATAATATACAACAAATTATCGTTAGTCTTCAACAGGAAAAATCTAATAGAATACAATAGACAACAAATTTTAAATCAATATTCGCAATGAAATAATAATTCATTAGAAGAGTTAAGTAGAGAATGCAAACTACTATCTTCTATGTATGAATTTAAAAGTTCATCGCTCATCTTTTATCCCCTCAGAACATCAATCAATATATATCCGAATCAAATATTCATCTTTGCACCATGTGCCAAAGATATTCATCACTTGGTCATGTTCATCTAAACACTGCTCATCTTTGCACTACGCCAAAGATATTCTTCAGAAATCATTCATCTTTGCACTAAGCCAAAGATATTCAATAATATCATCATTTAAGATCGAGGATGATGAAAAATATTTTTAAAGAAACGAATCCAAAGGAAACAAAATGACAAGGATTAAGGATTAAGGATTCGACTTTGTTTTATCCACGTCCAAAATACCTCAAAAATAATCACAAGTGGTGTAAAATTCAAGAATGATCAAAACATGGATACAATCAAAGCTAGTATCCGTAATAGATATTTTGGACGAAAAAAGAAGAAATTTTATTTTTTTGAATAAGGGATACTTGAATATCGTGAAAGCCGTAAAATTTTTACACCAAAAGATTTTCAAAAACATCACGTACGAATAGAATCGTGAATAAGAATCGTGAATAAGAACGTGAATAAGGTCGTGATAATCGTGAATAGAATCTAACAATGAAAAAGTTCCAAATTTGATAAAAACTTCAGATCAATATTTCAAAGATAATGATATGAAGAAATAATATCATTACGAGAAAAAAATAATATCCCTTACCTCGAAAAGATTAAGATTTCTAGTAAAATAACTGGATATAAAGTTATGAAGGAACTTCAGACCGATAACAATACTCAAAGTATACTCAAAATACTCACAAGAATACGCCGATAATATATATAGAGAGAAAACTTCAGCTTTTCGTGTGATTTTCAATTCTAACCCAAGACCCTATTTATAGAAAATGCTAGAACACCAAAGTTAGTAAAATTTAATATAATAATAATATATATATTAAATTTTCCTACGCCCACTTTTAAGGATCTGAATTCAGCAATCATAACACATGCAAAGCCCACCTTTAATAATAAAAAAACGTTTTTTTAATAATAAAAATAATTAAAACTTTCCAAAATTAATTATTTTGAGCTTCGTAACTTCAATAATTCATAATAAATAGCCCTTTTATCGTAAAAATTCAATCTCTCGTGAGTTTTTATAGGAAATTCAATTTCTACAACTTTGCGTAAGAAAGTTTTTCCAAATTCCAAATGTAAATTGACCAAATCCACAAACCAAGCGATTTTATAAAGCTATAATCAAATTTCAATAATAAATGGGGTCCACCGACATGTTTAACATGTTTTAAACATTTATTGCAACAAAAATACTCTTCCTCCTCAGATACTCATATATCCCACATTCGTTGTAAAATATCACCATTATTATATTATTAAAATATAATAATATATTTAAATGAATTATTTTATCGTAAAAAAGATAAAATTTCAATTTTCAACAATTGTCACATTAAAATTTTCTCCATCTATATCCACATAAAATCAATATTTTCTCATCATATGAATCAATAATTAATTATTCACAAATAATATTATGTAATCACAATATCGACAACTGTGCAGCTCCTCAGAGCAGGGGCTTTCCAATAAGAATTTCTCCTCATCAAGCCAAGCAATTAGGTGACCAAACCTCTCCTTAGATGTAACTTTCTAGACACATCGCCAATAATGTTATCTAATAATATTATTCAGATAATATGAATTATATTGCTTCGATAATGAAAAATACCGTAATGACAATTATCAAACAACAAAGAATATAAAATATCAACGCAAAGAATTATTAAATCAATAAAATATCGAATAAAGAATTATCGTAACCATTATCGAAAAAGGCTTCTTCACGTAAGAATCAATAATCGGTGCAATACCGTGCAACAACGCTATCGTGTTTTAACCAATTTAGTATTTTAACAAGATTAATCTCAGAATAACTACGCCTATTTTTAAACAACTTATATTTGTCGCTTTTTCATCCAATCGCTCACATGGGGCCCACACATGGTCGCTACTGGTCGCATTTAATATTCCCGACAAAGACGAATATTCCACCACCAAACTAATATTCCCGACAACAATGAATATTTTATAACCACTGCTTATTTTGAAATATTTATGATTTTACCCATAACTATCCACATTAATCAAATCAACCCTTACTATTTCAAAATAATAAATAGAGAAAATTAAATTTCATTAATAATAAGTTGGGGTCTTACAACCTCCCTCCTTATGAAATTTCGTCTCTAAATCGACGACGACGCACTGTGTTTCAAAAGGTGAGGATACCTCGCTTTCATTTTTCGCTTTCCAATTCCCTGTGTCATTTCTCTATAAGATGATTCCTCCACAAAACTTTAACTTGTGGTATGACTTTCGCAGTAGGACATGCTCCTTCCTATCCAAGATCTTGACAGTACCTCCTCATACGTTAAGTCTTCTGGCTATCTCGTCCTGGTTCTAACTCTATAACGTGGTTCGGTCTTTCACATATTTATTTAAGTACGTGATATGTGAAACACATTATGAACACGAGACATACTACTGAGGTAACGCAAGTCTATAGGCTACATTTCCTACTCGGCCAAGAATTTGAAATGGACCAATAAATCGTGGATCGAGCTTTCTCTCTTCCCAAATCTTGTAACTCCTTCCATGGAGCAACTCGCAACAATACATGATCCCCTATACTAAATTCCACGCCCTTTCGATGAAGATCCAGATAACTCTTTTGTCGATCTTGTGCCGCCGCTTGTATACGCTTGTTTAATCATTTGGATCTTTTCCGTAGTCATACGCACTAACTCGGGTCCCAACAATGTTGCTTCACCCACCTCATCCCAACATATTGGAGAGCTTACATTTTCGCCCATATAATGCTTCAAATGGAGCCACACCTATACTTGCTCGATAATCGTTGTTGTAGGAGAATTCCACCAATGGTAAATACTTATCCTAACCGCCTTGAAGTTCTAGGACACAGTAGTCTTAATAGATCTTCAAGAGTTTGAATAGTCCTCTCTCGATTGTCCGTCTGCTTGAGGATGGTATGCCAACTAAATCAGAACTGCGCGTCCATAGCTTTTTGCAAGCTAACCCAAAATCTTGAAGTGAATCTTGGGTCACGATCCAAACTATGGATACAGTGCATGCCATGCAACCTCACAATCTCATTCACATATATACTAGCAAGACGCTCAAGGAATAAGTCTCCCAGACGGCAAGAAATGAGCAGACTTGGTTAATCTATCAACAATAACCCAAATAAGATTGATGCCTTGAGAAACCGTAGTAGGAAGACCCGTGAACGAAATCCATGGTAATGTGTTCTCACTTCCATTTCTAATCTCAAGTGGTTGCAACGGACCCTTAGGTACTAGATGCTCCGCTTTTTACACGCTGACAAGTTAAACACATCGAGATAAACTTTGCAATCTCTCTCTTCATATTGTTCCACCAAAATGTATGTCAAGATCACGATACATTTTAGTACTTCCAGATGGATTGCAAATGGTGTATTCAGGTGCCTCCATCATAATCTTGTACTTCAAATCGAGTCGTTAGAACACAAAGTCTAGAGTGGACTCAAGTATTCCTTCTTCATCAATTCTCGCCCTAATAGCTCCTTCAGTACTTTCTTCTTCATACGCATCATCTCCTGGCTGGTGGCTCGAGCAACCTTAACTTTTTCTATTAAAGTTGGGTCTACGCGATACTGACATCATCGCACTCATTCTCGTGATATGATCTTCTACTCAACGCGCCACTACCACGCTCGCTTTTCCGTGATGGTATCAATAGTGTGGTCGTAGTCTTCAATAGCTCGAGCCAACGTCGCCGCCGCATGTCGAGAGTTCTTTTGAGTGAAGAAATATTTAAGGCTTTTATGGTCTGAATATATCTCCACTTTCTCCCCATATAGATAGTGCCTCCATATCTTTAGCTGAAAACGATCACGCCGCTAACTCTAGATCACGAGTAGGATAATTCCTCTCATACTTTTAAGTTGTCATGAGAGGCATAAAGCTATGACTTTCCCACGCTGCATGAGAACACATCCTAACCCTTTGCCTCAAGCATCGTCAGAGATAACAAATCCATCCGAACCAGATGGTATTGTTAGTAACAACAGCCAAATAAGTCTCCTCTTAAGCTCTTGGAAACTCTTTTTCGCGATTCTTCGCTTCCAAACGAATTTTGTATCCTTCCGAAGTTATGAAGTTAATGGAGTAGCGATTCGAGAAAACCCTTCCACGAATCTCCGATAATAAACCAATTTAAGCCCAAAAAGCTACGACTTTTGGCCACCGACTTCTATTGCTCCCTAACTTTCAGATTGCTTCAATCTTCACGGATCCACAGATACTCCATGTTTCGACACCACGCGCCCAAGGAATGCTACTTCCTCAAGCCGTAACTCGTGATTTCTTCAATTTGGCATATAGTTTGTTTTCACGAAGCCTTTCGAGTACCAAAGCCTTCAAATGGTGCTCATGATCTTCACGACTTTTTGAATATACGAGGATGTCATCAATAAAGACAACAACAAACCGATCCAAATATTCCTGAATACTTGGCTCATCATATCCATGAAAAGCCGCAGGAGCATTAGTCAATCCGAAAGACATGACTAAGAATTCATAATGCCCATACCGAAGTTCTCAAGGCGCCTTTGAATATCCTCGCCTAATCTTCACCGATGATATCCGTAATCTAAGATCGAATTTTTGAAAAGAATTGTGCCCTCTCAGAATCGGGTCAAACAAGTCATCAATACGAGGTAGAGGATACCTATTCTCGATGGTGACATGGTTCAATTCCGATAGTCAATATAAAGTCGATACTCCCGCCTTTTCTTCTTTACAAATAAAACAGAGCACCCCAAGGAGATGTACTAGATTTAATGAAACCGATGTCCAACAATTCTCAGAGTTGGACCTTTAACTCCTCAAGTTCAATAGAGCCATTCGATATGGGGTTTTAGAAATGGGCTTTGTATCAAAGTTCAAGATCAATAAAGAATTCAACTTCACGCTCGGGGTAGACCGGAAGTTCTTCAGAAATACGCCAGAAAGTCAATAACAACAGAATATTATTCAAATTTGACGTGTCTTTATTCAAATCCATAACATGGGCTAAGAAAGCTCGACATCCGCTTTTTCAATAAACGAATAGCTTTATGATTAGATATGATGTTGATTGATTTTAATGGTTTAGTTGCTTGAATTGCATAAACAGTTGGTTAGAATATGAAAACTAACAACCTACATTTAAAACAATCAATTTTGGGTGATGAGTAGTTAACCAATCAATCCCTAAAATCACATCAAAAGCAAGTATCTTTAAAGAGATAAGGTCAATGTGTAAGGTGATGGTGCCAACTTGAATCAAACAAGATTTATAAACAGTGGATGTGATGAAAGTTTCTCCTAACTGAGTTTCCACAGATAGGTCAAAGTCTAATTTCTCCTGAGTCAAGTTTAAACGCTGAGCACACGCAGAGAGATAAATGAATGGGTAGCACCCAGATCAAGTAAGGTATAAACTTCGCAAGAATTTATAAATAGCTTACCCGTGATCACCTCGTTTGGGGTTCTCGATTATGACCAACCACAACAAACGCCTTCCCTAATCGCTGACTTTGACTTTTTCGGGATGTTTTTGAGTCACCGCCTCGCCGAACTAGGTTTCGCCATCGCATAATCTCGAGCGATATGTCCTTCCTTTCCACAATTATAGCATACCTTGAACTGTCTGGGGCGCTTGACCGATATGTCCTCTTTTCCGTGATTTATAAGATACGACCGGTGGTCGTTTCTCCTCCCTTAGAACCGGGGCTTGTCGCGCAAGACCGCTGCCTTCACACGGTCGTTGTTAAATCTCCTCTTTAAAATCTCCTCCCGACTCGCTTCTTCTATTTTCACGGCTATGATTACCACCAGAGTGGTTACCATTTTTGTCCGGCTTTTTTTTCTCCACCGGTTATCATTATTCTGCTGATCGCTATCTCGTACGATCCTCGTTCATGGTCCCTCATTGAACATACTCGTTATCTCGCCTAATAATCGAGCCCTGTTTACAACATCCTAATAGAGAGAAAATTTATGAGAAATGAGATATCGACGACGCCGGGTTTCAAACCTCTAAGAAACATCCGCCATACGCTCCTCATTCTCCACCAAATGAGGTGCAAAACTCGATAACTCGCGAACTTTGCCTCGCATCGAGACACCGCCATGTTGTTTTGTTCTAATCTAATGAACTCCACTTCCTTCATACGATTTAACACTTTCGTGAAAGTATTTGTCATTAAATAGTTTCAAACGCTCTCCCAAGACACGCCGAAAAGTACCGATGGGTACGCTTCATGCACTCCCACCAAGAGTCCGCTTCGCCACTTTAACATAAAGGTGGCGAATGGAACCTTCGTTCTCCGCATCCCAAGACATCGAATATCTTGTAATTTGTTTGACCCATGTTTCCGCCATGATCGGATCCGCTTTCCTTAAATTCGTGGTCCCAACTTCGAATCGCGTGGTTGTGACAACCCGTGAATTGCTATCATTTCTCCTCAGATTTTGAACACGAAGTCTCCTCGTCCGATTTTGCATGAATCGCAAAAAGCTTCTAAACATCCCTCGCTCATCATCTCGCTTTCAATGGTGTTGTTCACAGGAGGAACATTGCCACTGCTGTGCACGCTCTCCTCGTTGGTGAGTAGACAGCATCTCCACTGGCCTCATTTCCATTGTTAATATTCTCAACGACATTCTCAAATATCGCCATAAAACAAGGGTTAATTAAGGAAATCAATATATCACATAATATCCCTATATATCGACCAACTAACAAATAAGCTTAGTAGGACACACTAACAAGGATTTACTCGCCTCTCCCTCCTAGTTCTATTCCCGATCTCCGCCAGAGATCATATCCCTAAGCTCGATACCAACCGCGACGCCCCCAAAATAGGTATACATCACCCATTCTCGAGTTGTCAATACATGGTACGTAAACAACTACAACTTTATTATTACAACAAGAAATCGTGAGTTTAAATACAAATATTATCTTCTAGATAATATCTATACTCAAATAAATCCTCATCACATTTATCGATACATTATTTTACAAAATGGTGAGGACTACTAAACAACTCTCTCTAGAACCTTCATTCCATACCCCACTGCACTCGCTATATTCTCGCCTCCCGAGAAGAAAAATGGAACAAAAAGGAAAAGGGTGAGCTCAACTAGCCTCAAGAAAGAATATTATGACTAAGATAATATACAACAAATTATCGTTAGTCTTCAACAGGAAAAATCTAATAGAATACAATAGACAACAAATTTTAAATCAATATTCGCAATGAAATAATAATTCATTAGAAGAGTTAAGTAGAGAATGCAAACTACTATCTTCTATGTATGAATTTAAAAGTTCATCGCTCATCTTTTATCCCGTAACATCAATCAATATACATCCGAATCAAATATTCATCTTTGCACTATGTGCCAAAGATATTCATCATTGGTCATGTTCATCTAAACACACTGCTCATCTTTGCACTACGGCCAAAGATATTCTTCAGAAATCATTCATCTTTGCACTACAAAGCCAAAGATATTCAATAATATCATCATTTAAGACCGAGGATGATGAAAAATTTTTTAAAGAAACGAATCCAAAGGAAACAAAATGACAAGGATTAAGGATTAAGGATTCAGATTTTGTTTTATCCACGTTCAAAAATACCTCAAAAATAATCATAGTGGTGTAAAATTCAAGAATGATCAAAACATGGATACAATCAAAATTTTAGACTTAAAAAAGCTAGTGAATATCCGTATATACGTGATATTTTGACTTAAAAGAAAATTTCTCATTTTTCATGAATAAAGGTGAATAAGATTCGTGAATAAGGTCATGAATAGTAAATGAATAAGTAACTTCGTGAATATGAATAAGAATAACCCCGACATAAAAAAGTTCCAAATTTGATAAAAACTTCAGATCAATATTTCAAAGATAATGATATTGAAGAAATAATATCATTCGAGAAAAAAATAATATCCCTTACCTCGAAAGACAAGATTTTAATTAAAATACCTGATATAAGTTATGACTTGAACTTCGCACCAGATAACAATACTCAAAGTATACTCAAAATACTCACAAGAATACGCCGATATATAGAGAGAGAAAACTTCAGTTTCGTGTGATTTTCAATTCTAACCCAAGACCCTATTTATAGAGAAAACGCTAGAACACCAAAGCAGTAAAATTTAATATAATATTAATATATATATTACAAATTTTCCTACGCCCACTTTTAAGGATCTGAATTCAGCATTTACATCACATGTTAAATGACCCCAAAAATAAAAAACGTTTTTCTTAATAAAAATAATTAAAACTTCCAAAATCAATTATTTTGAGCTTTCTAACTTCAATAATTCATAATAAATAGCCCTTTTATCAGAAAATTTGAATCTCATGAGTTTTTATAGGAAATTCAATTTCTACAACTTGCAGTAAGAAAGTTTTTCCAAATTCCAAACAGTAAATTGACCAAATCCACAAACAAGCGATTTTATAAAGCTATAATCAAATTTCAACCAATAAATGGGGTCCACCAACATGTTTAATATGTTTTAAACATTTATCAAACAAAAATACTCTTCCTCCTCAGATACTCATATATCCCACATTCGTTGTAAAAATATCACCATTATTATATTATTAAAATATAATAATATATTTAAATGAATTATTTATCGTAAAAAGATAAAATTTCAATTTTCAACAATTGTCACATTAAAATTTTCTCCATCTATATCCACATAAAATCAATATTTTCCTCATCATATGAATCAATAATTAATTATTCACAAATAATATTACGTAATCACAATATCGACAAACCAAGCAGCTTCCTCAGAAAGCAGGGGCTTTCCAATAAGAATTTCTCCTCATCTTGGCGCCGCAATTAGTGACCAAACCTCTCCTTAGATGTAACTTTCTAGACATTGCCAATAATGTTATCTAATAATATTATTCAGATAATATGAATTATTGCTTCGATAATGAAAAAATATCGTGTAATGACAATTATCAAACAACAAAGAATATAAAATATCAACGCAAAGAATTATTAAATCAATCAATAAAATATCGAATAAAGAATTATCGTAACCATTATCGAGTAAGTGCCTTCACGTAAGAATCAATAATCGTGCAATACCGCGTGCTACATCGTGTTTTAACCAACCGAGTATTTTAACAAAGATTAATCTGTGAATAACTACTACTGTTATTTTTAAACAACTTATATTTTGTCGCTTTTTTCATCCAATCGCTTTCAGCATGGGCCCATTACATGGTCGCTACTGTCGCATTTAATATTCCCGACAAGCATTTAATATTCCACCACCAAACTAATATTCCCGACAACAATGAATATTTTATAACCATTTGCTTATTTTGAAATATTTCACAGATTTTACCCATAACTATCCACATTAATCAAATCAACCCTTACTATTTCAAAATAATAAATAGAGAAAAAAAAAATTTTGGTCTTCATGCTAATCTGTGAAAATATAATAGGAATCAAATTCTTGTAGAGTTATTTTAAGGGACAATTACATATTCTACTACATTTTTAAAAATAATTACAACAATAGTGTCCTCATAAAAATTTTTTACAACTAATACACTTCCATATTTATTTACAATACTAGTGTAATACTTAATTACAAAAGAGTGTAATCTTATCCCTTTAATTATGCGTTTAATACCGATTTTTCCCATCTCTAACAATTTTCTCCCCATCTCTCCCACGATTTTTCTCCATGCTTATTAAAATTTATTTTTTTAATTACCATTTTTTTCCTTCTTCTTCTCCTCCTCCGCCTCCTCCTCCTCCTCCTCTTGGAAAAATTATTTCCTTTTCCTTCTTCCATGTTGAATTTTCTCTCCAACTGAGTGATTAATGTATGATGAATTACAATTATAAAACTTATTAATACCTCCCACCTCAAAAACTCCTCCTCCTCCCTCCTCCTCCTCCTCTCCTACATGCAGATGCCAGATATACATATAACCAAATATATATATATATATATATCATTTTCCTCCTCCTCCTTTATGTTTATTTATGTAGTTATTTATTTTTAATTACCTCCCCCAGCCAGTACACGGATTTGGAAGTGTCCAGTCCTCCCCTAAAACAGCCAAGAGAATGGTTTCCTGGCCCTTAATAATCCCTACCTCCAAAATTATATGGTGGGTCCTTGTAGAGTTATTTTCCAATTCCTCTCCCTCCTCCTCCTCCCCGCCCACATCTCCTCCCTCCCCCCTCCTCCTCCTCCTCCTCCTCCGCCTCCTCCTCCTGTCCAACCCCTCCCACCTCCGCCACGCCCTCCTCCGCCTCCCCCGCCTCCCCTCCTCCTCCCCGCCTCCTCCTCCCTCCTCCGCCTCCACCTCCTCCGCCTTTCCTCCTCCCTCCTCCCTCCTCCTCCTCCCGCCTCCACCTCCTCCGCCACTCCCTCCCATAGCCCCTCCTCCCTTCCCGCCTCACCACCCCTTCCTCCGCATCCCCTCCTCACGCCTCCTTTCTCCTCCCCTCTTCCCTTCCCCCTTTCTCCTCCACCTCCTCCTCCCGCCTCCTCTCCTCGATCCCTCCGCCTCCCACCGCCATCGGTCCATTCTTTATTTTCACTAGTAACGAAATCTTCCGATAAAGTAACCAATTTAGTTTTATTAGGTTACTAATTTATTTTGGATGTGATGTAGTTGGTAATCAAACTTCATGTAGTTGGTTACCAAATCATTTGATAAGGTAACCAATTCAGTTTTATTAGTTTACTAATATATTTTGAATGTGATGCAATTGGTAACCAAAATTTATGCAGTTGGTTACTAAACCTTCCGATAAAGGTAACCAATTTAGTTTATTAGGTTACTAATTTATTTTGGATGTGGATGCGGTTGGTAACCAAATTTCATATAGTTGGTTACCAAACCATTTGATAAGGTAATCAATTCAGCTTTTATTTGATTACCAATTTTATTTTAAATGTGATGCGATTCTTAGTCAAAATCAGTATAAAATTGTAACCATTTCAATTTTGTGGGTAACCAAATCGTCAAAAGAAATTTAGAATAACAACTCCTTACATGCGGCGGCGATGCATATGTATATGGCAAATGATATATGAGAGAGGAGGATGATGAACATTAGCTCCTTCATAATTTTTTATTTTAAATTTTCTCATTTTGATTTGAATTTTGAAACATAGATTTGAAATTGTTGTTAGAGACAAGATTTGAATTTGAATTTGAATTATTAGTTATCCTTGATTTTAGGTTTCCTTATTAATGTGAATGGTACTATTTTTGTAATAATTTCATTCTTTTTGTAATTATTCAGTTGATGCACTTTTCTTGTAATTACTTTCTATTTGTTGTATACTTATGTAAAGGACCCTTATTTTAATCCATGTAAGATTCTGTTTTGGCAGTAGAGTAATTTAAATTATCGCAAATTCCTAATTATATTTGATTTCTTATTCTGTTAGGATTTAATCCAACTTTTTTTTAAAGGATATTTTATTCAATCCCATTAAGGAATTATAACTAATGAGGATTTCCAATTTAATACGGGGAATGACTCTATACAGGTGGTGTGATTACTATAAATACAAAACTATACCCTAATTCTAAAATACACATATTATTTTATAGCACTAGAACATTAAGTTTCTATTGTTAAACCTTATCCAGTTTGTACTTATTCTCACACCGAGCTATCCCCAGCAGCACAAACTGTCAAGTTTTTGGTGTGACTTCGTTTCTGTGTAAAATTTGACGCACTTTTTAATAATTGAGACGTATGAACGAATCTTGATATTAACAATTTTTATAATTATAATCCTAAAATTATAATATTTACAAACAAACTATAACACAATCACCTAATTAAGAGGGGTGCCTCCCTAAAATTAGCAAATAAATAAATAAATAAATCATTTACCAGATGGGTGTATTGTTTTTTCCGACAGTTGACAGACATCCTCCAAATTCTCAAAAGAATTAGTTACACTAGAAGTACGTATGGTAAAAGTCCAACTTACCCTCGTTTTCCTGCCTTTCGATGTTTCAACTTTCAAGTGTATAATTGTCTTTACATCGTCATTGTCAATTTGTAATTAATTAGTTAATATATATTTCACCGTACATAACTAGGAATCACGAATTTTTCTGAGGGTTTTGTTATGAGAATTTTTTTGTGAGGATTTTGTTGTGGAGTTATTAACACATTAAAAAGAGATTTAACTACCACAACATTACGATAAAATTTTTTTACAAATTGATGAAAATTAGTGTTTCACCAAACGCGTTTATTTTTACATATATTTTTTTAAAATTTCTTGATAAAATTTGTGAGCCGTTGGATCTCTTTTTAATGTATTATCAAATCCACAACAAAACCCTCACAAGATCTTCACAAAAAATCCGATCCTGATTCCATAAGTAGACGCAGTGATATAATTATAATAAACCATAATCATGCATATACACAATACTACTCCCTCTATTTCATTATAATTGACATTTTAGCCTATTTATATATTTCAAAATAATTATTATTTGTATATATTTAGGATAATCTTAATTTGTCTTTCTTATAATACCCATATTTATAACCTCATTTTTAAGAATATTTCATACTATAATCAATCAACTACTTTTCTTAATTTCTCTCTCATTTTCCCAATTAAGGATAATAGCGTCATTTTTTTAATTAAATTACATTATTAATTATTATCCTTAATAAGAGTGTATATTCTTTTAGTGACAGATAATATAAAATGGAGAGTATCATCTTATTTCTTACATTAATTTGTATTTGTCTTTAATTACCAAAATCAATGGATTTAATATTCTCTGTGTCACAAACAAAGTTACATTTTGAATTTATTTTAATTATTAAAAGAATAATTTTAAAATCATATCAATTTTAAAGTTTAAATTTAAATAAATAATAATAATAATAATAAATGAGAACAAATAGAGTATATTATCTGGCCTATTATACTAGAATATGTGGAATATTTTCATGATGCCTTAAAATCAATTATTAATTAAGCAAACAGACGAGCAAAACCTTAAATCAAGAACAGATCTAGTGACTAGGAAAATGGGCAATAATATTTGGAGCGAGTGAGGGTTAGGAATGGGATTTCTGGTGGTCCGTACTGCTAAATTTTTGTCGGACTTCACTGTCTTTTCATCTTTATTCTCTTTCATTATTTTATTTTCATTTTCTTGTCTCAACCTACCAAGAAACAAAACCCTACTTCTTGTCACTTTCTCCTTCCTTACCCCTCCACACTCACACACACCCACACACACATATAGGGTGGTTTTGGAGATTTTGGTGGTCCAAAACAAAAAATAAAAATGATTTTTTTTTTTGAAATATTGTCTTTCACTAAAAAAAAAAAAAAATAAAAAATATAAGTTGTATTCAAAAAAATATCTTTTCAAAACTTAAAATATAATAGTTCAACTACAACAAAATATATGAAAACTTCGGTTATAGCAAAATATATTTACAGTGGATAAACCAAAGGAATAGCGAGGTGCATGATTGTAGAGTATTAATTAATCTACTTTATTGTTATATAATTTGTAAACAAATTAATCTATTTTATTGGTTTCAGAATTATCGGTGCGTGCAATAAACATTTTTTTCATATATGGATTCTTTAATAAACCTTCATACAAAACTAATTCAAATTTTTTCTTTGGGATACCAATTAATTTTCTTTATAATGCAGTTGAGAGCCAAACATTCATACAAATATAACCATTTTAGTTTTTGTGGGTAATCAAATAGTCATTAAAAAAATTCAGAAAAGTTATCAAGTGTTACATGCAATTGTTTTCTTTATCTTATTAAACCATGATGGAATCAGAGATTAGTCGTGTGATTTAATTTCCTTTTAATGATTTTAAATTTAGAAAAAGGAAATCCAAGAAAAAGGAAGAAGGTAAAAGACGCTAAATGGCAAAAGCGTGACGGAGACAGACGGGATGGCGGCTGTGACAGTAACAGCTGCCATGGGGAGCTAAACTCTGTTCCTACAAAGAAATTTCCTCCTCCTCCAACAATCGAAGATCTTCATCTGTTTTCTATACTCTGTAAAGTAGCGAAATCGAGGTCCTAATTGAAGCACTGTTCATTTGTTTACCCGGTTGAAAACTTTTTAACTAGAATTCCTTCTTTGACAAGTAACATGGAATTGAAAAGGTTGCACTCTACTTGTAATTATTTTGTATATGCATTAATCTTTTAATTACTTTCTAATTATTGTCTAATAGTATAAAGAACCCTAAAAAAATACTAAATATCCAAGTCTGTTTAAAACGTTAAAAGGAAAGTTAGTAGGAGAGCGGTTTGTGGGGTTTAGCCTGCTAGGCCCGGCCCGTCAGTTCGTAAGCGCAATAGAAACACCACTCTTTCTCTATATTGTTTTTTTATTCATTACATTAAACTGGCATTTACTAGTTTCAAAAAAAAATGACATTTACTTTTGGTTTCTCTATTATACAAACTATCATCACCTGTATAAATTATATGAAATAAAATAAAATTTATAAAATTAAATAAATAAATTAGAAAAATAATATAATTAAACTTAAAAGTGCATAATAACAATAATAATATACATTTACACCAAATATGAAGTGGATTTATAAGATAGATGAAGTGGACCCCACACAAAGCAGCCCACCCCCCAAGGCCTACAATTGTCCTTTTTGTGTTTTTAATGTTTTCTTCCCAGCAATAATTAAACTGTAGGCCCACGTTGTAATTATTTTCCCATCTTTTCCTTTTTTATATCATTTCCTTTTTTTTGGATCCTTTTGCTAATTTTTATCCAAATTCTTTTATTATTTTGTTTTGTAGGTGTATGCCAACATCGTCCCCATGTCATATATGACTTAAAGGTATAAACGAATCAAGTTAAATTGAGTATTGAGTTATTTAGATTTAGTTCATAAAATTTATCGAGTATAAAATAAAATTTGATTGAGATTCATTTAGCTATCGAGTCGAGCACGATCTCGAATCGAGCACGAACAGTTTGAACTTTTCGAACGAATGTGATCCGAGTATCAATAGAAAACTACAATTTAAGAAGGTTCGAGTACTTTATCGAAATTTAAAATTTGCTCATATTTAAATCATTTATATTTCAAGTCAAGCTTGAATCGAACTTTGAGTCGACCGAGTACGGATCGAGCCCGAACTGTTTGTTTATTTTACATCCTTATAAGTAAAAACGTTCGACATCAATTTGACTTATAAGTCAGAAATTAAGTTAAAACAAGTTATAAAAGTCTTCTGTTCATAGTTACTTAAAAGTTAAAATAATTATAAAGATTATTAAAAAGTACATTAATAAAAATAAGGGCAAAATAAACATTTTATTTGGTAAAACTAACTTGTTTTAAGTTGACTTATAACTTGTTTTAAAGTTAAAATATAAGTTGACTTATAACTTGTTTTAAGTTGTGACTTAAGAAAAAACGTTCGATATTAATTTAATTTATAAGTCAGAAATTAAGTTAGGACACGTTATGAAGGTATTCGATTCATAATGATTTATAAGTTAAAATCAAATGTAAAAATTATTAAAAAAGACATTAATAAAAAGAGCGACAAATCATTTTAAAATAAGTTACAAATTCTTGATCTTTTTTTTTTTTTACTTAAAAATCAATTTATAAGTAAAAATATAAATCATTGCCGAACAGATGAATAATAGCAAATGACTTATAAATTGATTGGACTAACTTATAAGTCATTGTGAAACAGGTAAATACTATAATAAATAGAACTGGATAATAAATTTGGGGTGTTTTTTCCTACAAACAAAACTATTACCACATGTTATTTCTTGGAGGAAAAAATACAGTACGATCACAACTGAACTATCCAAGCCACTTTGGGTTCTTCTTCAGCCCAGTTCAGGCAGACCCGTAGAGTTAATGGATCGATCCCTTTGAGCCCATATACCGTTTTCCTTTGAGCCTATTTCTTCTTCTTCTCTCTGTAAAGTGTAAACTAAGCACAAATGGGGACAAAAGTGTAAACTAAGCACAACAAATGTCGCTATACATCTACACCGAAACTTATATAATTCTGATAATGATTTAATTCATTCCCTGGCTTGCTGCAATGACATCGTCTCGTACAGGTGGATATACGAATTAATCAGGCCAGAATTGTTGTGATTAATTTGTTACCCGATTATCGACTTCATTCCTTCGCTACCTACCTGACAGGGTATTGCAAGGAACTGTTCACAATAATTGAGTGTTCCCGGTTTGATAAATTGCAATCCATAAAATTATTCAAACTGGATTTCCCCACTATGAAGTGGGAGGAACTGAAAAGCGCCAATGACTGTATTCTTTTTGGTTGGGTGTAACTCACAAATTTTCTGTCGTGCAATTGAATCAGAATCCGGAACTTATATTCAAGGTATTTGGGATTGGTGCAATGTATACTCGTACAACCTGGAAAGATAAGACCATCTCTCTATCTTCTTTACATTGCCCAGATTTATCACCTGAGCTCTAACAGCCATGCTATATCTGACCGTGGGTAATGCCTGAAAGCAGGTATTGCTACTTTTCAATTGATTTCTTTATGATTTGAGAGGGTGTTTCTGTGCTATTCTATTAGGTATTTATTAATAATACACATGCAAATTTTTTTATTGTAATTTCGGATGTTTCACTTTTGGATCCTGCCATCTTTTGTGGTGATGCAGTTATGTATTTGTTTACGTTGTTATGTGGTGTAGGTTAGTAGATGATAATGGAGAAGCCAGGTGCAAAAGTGAAACTGAAGAAGAGCAGGGCAAGGAGGAGGAGTTGGTAGTAAGGTCAGTTATTAGCAGTGAGGTTGACAAGATGATGAATGAGCAACAGGGAGAGAAGTTGTTAGCCACAACTGATCAATGAAGTCTACTACTTAATATTCCGCTTCATATTCTAGATTTGATTGTTGATTACCTGAATGGTTCAGGCATGTTGTAATATGCGCCTCCAAATATGGTTGGTTGCTTATATTTAATGGTAATGTTAAACCCCCCATCTTCTTCAATCTATTCACAAATGTCAACGTCTAGCTTCCAGAGTTGGAGCTGTCTTTTTTTTTTCCTCTCTGACCCGCCTTGTGACGCCCCCAAAATACGTATACATCACCTATTTTGAGTTGTCAAATACATGGGACAGAATACAAATACAATCTTAATTTACAATAAGAGAGGTGTGAGTTTTAATACAAATACTATCTTCTAGACAATATCCACTCTCAGAATAAGTTCTCATTACATTTATTTTCACAATATTTAACAGAATAGTGAGGACTACTAGCTAATATTATCATCCCAGGACCATCACTCCGCTCCCTCGATTTAAATCAAACCACGTTCTCATTTCAAGAAGAGAACGAGTGAAAGAAAGGTGAAATTTCAACTAAGCTAAGTAAGAAATATTATGACTAAGATAATGCAGAATAAATTATCATTAGCCTTAAATGATGTCAAACCGATACAATATAACAAACATCAAGTTTAAGCTGCATAATGAACAATTAATTCATTAAAAGAGTTAGTAGAGAATAAAATCTACTATCTTTTATGATTTAAAAGGTTTTTCATCACTTTTATCGTTGAGACTCAAATTTTAATAAATAATCCACATCATCGAATCACCGCACTACTACCAAGGATATTCTTTAGTATCACGACCATAAATTATCCATGCTTAATATGGGCCAAGGACATCTATGTATTCATCAATGGTCACGATCATACGCCAACAATTGTCCATCAATGCTACTTCTACGGCCAACGAGGACTTTTACCACATCATTTGTAACATTTTGGTCGTGATTAATCGAATAATCCCCAATATAATCATACCAAGTCCATCTATACACCACTAAAGCCATGATGACTTTCAAAAATTATAAACATGAGGATGATGACAATGATATAAGAATTCAATAAAATAAGTTCATTTAATTAATTTATCCAGGAACTAATAACGTCCAAATTGTCAACATGATACTTCTTTGTAGAGTAAAATTCAAGAATGCTCGAGAAGAATATTTCTATGAAAAGATCTTTGGATGAAGCCTTGAAATATCGAGGATATTCCACTAATTTCATGGAGTATGGAAGTCAAAACTTTAACCATTTGAGTATAATAAGGAATTGAATAACAAAAGAAATCATCAGCATGCGGTGAATCGCTTACAGCAAGAGTTATTCCATGAGAATAATAAAAAGCGGAACCAGTCCGATGTAAAATGCATGAGATAGGATATTCCAATGTAATAATAAAGAGCGGAACCAAGTCCCCAGTAAAATGCATGTGCACGAGGATATGTGACGCCCCCAAAATAAGTATACATGGTACAGAAACAAATATTATCATCTAGACAATATCCATACCCAAATAAGTCCTTATTACAATTATTGGTATATTATTTTACAAAAATGGTGAGGACTACTAAAACAACTTCCTAGAACCTTCATTCCATACCCCGACTAGTACTCGCTACATTCTCGCCTCCTGAGAAAAAAAATAGAACAAAAAGGAAAAGGGTGAGCTCAACTAGCCCAGTATAGAATATTCTGACTAAGATAATATAAAACAAATTATCATTAGTCTTCAACTGGGAAAAATCTGAGAGAATATAATAAACAACAAGTTTTAGATCAATATTCGCAGCGAAAATAATAATTCATAGAAGAGTTACGTAGAGAATGAAATCTACTATAATCTATGAATTTAAAAATCCATCATCAATAATTTATCCCTGTAATATCAATCAGTATTCATCTTGAATCAAATTTTCATCTTTGCACTATAGGCCAAAGATATTCATCATCGATTATGTATTCATCAACACTGTTTCATCTTTGCACTACGGGCCAAAGATATTCATAAGAAAATCAACCGTCTTTGCACTACAGGCCAAAGATATTCAGTAATATCATCATTTAGGACTGAGGATGATGAAAAATATTTAAAAAAAAACGAATCCACTGAAACAAAAGAATAAATATTAAGGATTCGTATTTCGATTTATCCATGTCCAAAAATACCTCATAAATAATCATAGTGGAGTAAAATTCAAGAATGATCAAAACATGGATACAATCAAAGCTAGTATCCATAATAGATATTTTGGACGAAAAACGAAAATTTAGTTTTTCTGTGAATAGTGCCGTATACGCGAATAGTAACCCCGACACTAAAAGACAAGAATTTCACAAGAAAAATACTCCAAATATTCCGGCATAATGATATTAAAAGAAATAATATCATTTTAAAAAAATAATATCCCTTACCTCGAAAGAATAGTACTTCTAGTTGAAACACCGGATATAGGCTATGACTTGAACTTGCACCGTATAGCAACCCTCAAAGTATTAAAATACTCACAAGAATACGCTTAATATATCGAGAGAGAAAGAGAGAGAAAACTTCTGTTTTTGGTGTGATTTTCAATTCTAACCTAAGCACCCTATTTATAGGAAAATGCTTAGAACACCAAAGCAAAAAATTTATTAAAATATTAATATAATTAAAAATTTTCAAGCCCACCTTAGACCAAATGAATTCAACCCATTTATAACACATGTGAGCTCACTCATTTGAAACAAAAAATGTTTTTCTTAAAAAAAATAACTAAAACTTCCAAAAATCAATTATTTCAGAACTTCGGAACTTCAATAATTCATAACAAATAGCCATTTTATTAGAAAAATTTAAACCTCGTGTCCTTTCCATAGGAAATTCCATTCTCTACAACTTTACTGAAGAAAATTTTTCCAAATTCCAAACAAAAATTGATCGAAATTCATAAACGGACGATTTTACAGGCTATAATCAAATTTCAGTCAAGAAATGGGGTCCACCGACATGTTTAACATTTATTATAACAAAAATACTCTTCCTCCTCATATACTCATATATCCCACATTCATTGTAAAAATATCACCATCATTATATTATTATAATATAATAATATATTTAAATAAATTATTTTATCAAAAAAAGATAAAATATTAATTTTCAACAATTGTCACATTAAAAATTTTCTCCATCTATATCCACATAAAATGAATATTTTCCTCATCATATAAATCAATAATTAATTATTCACAAATAATATTACGTAATCACAATATCGATAACCGTGCGGTTCCGAAGAAAGAGGGGATTTCAATAAGGATTTCTCTCTTCTTGGTAGCAATTAGATGACCTAACCTCTCCTTAGACAGAACTTTCTTGACATTGCCAATATTGCTATCTAATAATATTATTCAAATAATATGAATTATTGATCTGATAACGGAAAATACTGTGCAATGATAATTATTGAAACAACAACAATATAAAATATCAACGCATCAATTATTGAATCAATAAAATAAAATACTGAACAATAATTACTGTAACAATTATTGAGTAATGCCTTCTTACGTAAGAATCAATAATTGGTGCAATATCGTGTCTTCTTGTGTTTTAAACCAGAGTATTTTAACGAAGATAATTGAGAATAACTACGCCAATTATTTATAAACAACTTATATTTGTCATTTTCTTCATCCAATCGCTTTCAGTTATGGGGGCCCACACAAAGTCGCGCTTGGTCGCATTTAATATTCCCGACAACAAGAATATTCCACGACCAAACGAATATTCCCCGAAAAAATATGAATATTTTATAACCACCTGCTTATTTAAGATATTTGCACATTTTACCCATAACTAATCATATTAATCACATCAACCCTTATTATTTAAAAAAGTAAATAGAGGAAATTTAATTTCATTAATAATAAGTTGGGGTCTTACAGAATATTCCAACAGAATAATAAAGAGGCGGAACCGTGAAGCCGTAAAATGCATGTGATGTGATATTCCAATGAGAATAATAAAGAGCGGAACCGAAGTCATCCATAAATCATGCATAAGATGTTCCAATGTAATAATAAAGATGTAACCAAGTAAATGCGTAAAAGCATGCAGAACAAGATGTTCCAACAGAATGGTAAAGAATGAAATAATGGAAGAATTACTTCAAGCATGATAAAAGTTATTCCAACATAATGATAAAGAATGGAACAACTGAAGTTCTCTTCATGAATACAAAAAAAATAATACCCCTTACCTTTGAAAGAAACTGGATAAAACTTCCGCTGTTATTACTGTACTTTTACTACCGAAGTAGTTCAACAATATCAACGATAAAACTTCCGCCATTATTTCAATAAAATATTTTTGTCGCGTTTTTCAATCCGATAATTACATTTGTGGGGTCCACCAATGATTGTGCCATCGTACGAATATTTCCTGTTTAAAACGAATATTCCCCGACCAATCGAATATTATATAACAACTTGCGTACTTTGCAAAATTTATAATTATTACCCACAACTATAACATTATATCATAATATTCAAAAATGATAATTATAGAAAATTCATCTTTATTCAAAAAGTTGGGGTCTTACAATGACTTTCCTATGTTGCATGAGAACACATCCTAACCCTTTGCCCGAAGCATCACTGTAGATGACAAATCCCTCTGAACCTGATGGTATTGTCGTAGCAGTCTTTGAAATGAGTATCCTCTTGAGTTCTTGAAAATTCTTCTCACATTCCTCGCTCAACCGAACTTTGTATCTTTCAAAGTCAATTTGAGTTAGTGGAGTAGCGATTCGAGAAAATCCTTCCATGAATCTCCGATAATAACCAAATTTAAACCGAGAAAACTACATACTTGACCATCGATTTAGGTTGCTCGACTTTGAATAGCTTCAATCTTTCTTTGGGTCAATGCAGATATTCCATGACTTGATACCACATGCCCAAGGAATGCTACTTCCTCAAGCCTGAACTCACATTTCTTCAACTTGGCATAAAGCTTAAATTCATAAAGCTTTTGAAGTATCAGCCTCAAGTGTTGCTCATGATCTTCACGGCTTTTGGAATAAATAAGGATGTAATCAATAAAGACGACCACAAAGTGATCCAAATATTCCTTGAATACTCGGTTCATCATATCCATGAAGACAGCAGGAGCATTAGTCAATCCAAAAGACATGACTAGGAATTCATAATGCCCGTACCGAGTTCTGAAAGCCGTCTTTGGAATGTCATCGGTTCTAATCTTCAATTGGTGATATCCGGAATGAAGATCAATCTTTGAAAAGAATTTGGCTCCTTGCAACTGGTCAAACAGGTCATCAATACGTGGCAATGGGTACCTATTTTTGATGGTGACATGATTCAACTCCCGATAATCAATACAAAGTCGCATACTCCCATCTTTCTTCTTCACGAATAGAACAGGAGCACCCCAAGGAGAAGTACTAGGATGAATAAAGCCAATGTCTAACAATTCCTACAGTTGGGTCTTTAACTCCTGAAGTTCAATAGGAGCCATTCGATATGGGGCTTTGGAAATGGGTTTTGTACCGGGTTCAAGGTCAATACAAAATTTAATTTCACGCTCTGGGGGTAGGCCAGGAAGTTCTTCAGGGAATACATCAAAAAATTCATTAACAATAGAAATATCATTTAAAACTGACACATTTTTATTTAGATCTCTGACATGAGCTAAGAAAGCTTGACATCCATTTTTCAATAAACGAATAGCTTTATGGCTTGAGATGACAGTGATTGATTTTAATGGTTTGGTTGCTTGAATTCGCATAATAGGTTGATTAGGAATATGAAAGATAACAACCTTACGAAAACAATCAATTTTTGCATGATGAGTAGTTAACCAATCAATCCTTAGAATCACATCAAATGCAAGTATTTTCAAAGAAATAAGATCAACAGGTAATGTGCGGTTACCAATTTGAATCAAACAAGACTTATAAACCGTGGATGTAATGAAGGTTTCTCCCAACGGGGTTTCAACAGATAAGTCAAAGTCCAATTTCTCCGGAGTCAAATTTAAACGTTGAGCGCAAGTAGGAGAAATAAAAGAATGGGTAGAACCGGTATCAAATAAGGTATAAACTTCGTTAGACTTTATGATAAGCTTACCCGTAATGACCTCGTTCGGGTTCCTTGATTTTTGGGAGGTTACAACAAACGTTCTCCCTTGCACTACCGGCTTTGACTTTTCTGGGACGGCCTTTAATGCCTCCACCCCAGCTGGACTTGTCTTCGGTGCACGACAAAATCGGGCCAGGTGACCTTCTCTTCCACAATTATAATATGTTTTGGACGGCATCGCGCAATTTGGACTAATATGTCCCTCCCCTCCACATTTAAAGCATGTGATAGGTGGTCATTCTCCTTCTTTAACAACGGGTGCTGGTGCTGACGTCTTTCCATCATTGTTGAATCTCCTCTTCTTGAAATTTCCATTCTTCTTGTTTTGGTACGATTACCCACCAAGTGGTTACCATTTCTGGCCTGTTGATTCCCTCCACGCTTGTTGTCACCGCTTCGATGATTGTTCTCACTGGTATTATCATTTTGTTGGCTGCTCTCTTTTGGTTGGGTTGACTCATTATCACGCTCCAATAACTAAGCCCTATTAACAACATCTGAATACAAACACAGTTTATGAGAGATAAGATATTGACGAATCTCAAGTTTTAAACCTCTTAAAAGCATTCGTGTCATTTTCTCCTCATTATCAACCAAATGGAACGCAAAACGGGACAACTCGGCAAACTTGGCTTCGTACTACGATACAGTCATGTTGTTTTGTTCCAGCTTGATGAACTCTACCTCTTTTATGTGACGAATACTTTCGGGAAAGTACTTGTCGTTGAACAGTTCTTGGAACTTCTCCCAAGACATCTTCAGTGCGGCAGATTGAGTACGCTTTATAGATTCCCACCAAGAATCCGCCTCGCATAAAATATGAAGGTGGCAAAGGAACCTTTGCTCCTCGGAGCATCCCAAGACATCAAATATCTTGTTGATCTATTTTATCCACGTCTACGCCTTTATGTGGTTTTGGCTCTCCAAAAACTCCGGTGGTCCCAGTTCCTTAAAGCGCTGCGGTGACCGTCCAAGAGAGTTGCAGTATTTCCACCTCGTATTTTGGATGAGGAGCCGCTCTCTACTTTGATGTTATATGAATTGCATAAAGCCTCTGAACATTCCATCGTTCATCATTTAGTCGGTGTTGTTGTTTGCACGAGGAATGTCTCCTTACGATGCACATTATCACGATTATTGATCTTTGGAGACTCAGCGGTCTCTGTGCTCCATTGATTATCTCAACATTCTCTGGATGTTATTTTCAAATCTCGCCACAAAACAAGAGTTAAATAACATATCACATATTATCCCTATATACTCGACCGACCAATTAAATACCAAATAAACTTTGGTAGGTCATACTAGCGAAAAGAATTCCCGTCTCTCCCTCCTAGTTCTTGTCTCACATCTTAGCTGAGGATCATATCCTAAGCTTTGATACCAACTGTGACGCCCCCAAAATAGGTATACATCACCTATTCTGAGTCGCCAAATACATGGTACAGAATATAAATACAATCTTAATTATACAACAAGAGAGCTGTGAGTTTAAATACAAATATTGTCTTCTAGACAATATCCACTCTTAAAATAAGTTCTCATTACATTTATTGTCACACTATTTAAAAGAATAGCGAGGACTACTAGCTAACACTATCGTCCGGACCATTACTCCGTTCCTCGACTCGTCCCAGCTACGTTCTCATTTCCTGAAGAGAACAGTGAAAGAAAGGGTGAGCTCAACTAGCCCAGCAAGAAATATTATGACTAAGATAATGCAGAATAAATTATCATTAGTCTCCAATAATTTTAAACTGATAAAATATAATAGACATCAAGTTTAATTGCAGTGGAACAAGCAATCCATTAAAAGAGTCAAGTAGAGAATAAAATCTACTATCTTTTATGATTTAAAATGTTTTTCATCACTTTTATCATTTGAGACTCGACAATAAATAATCCACATCATCCCCCGCGCACTACTGCCAAGGATATTCATTTAGGTCACGACCACAAATTATCCATGCACTATGGGCCAAGGATATTCGTGTATTCATCAATGGTCATGATCATGCCAACAAGCGCCCATCAATTCACTACGGGCCAATGGGGACTTTTACCACATCATTTGTAACATTACTGGTCATGATTACCAGAATAATCCTCGGTCATAATCATACCAAGTCCATCTATGCACTACTAAAGCCCCACAGATGACTTTCAATATAATATAAACATGAGGATGATGACAATGATATAATAATTCAATAAAACAAGTTCACGAATTAATTTGTATAGGAACCAATAACGTCCAAATTGTCAACATGATACTTCTGTGTAGAGTAAAATTCAAGAATGCTCAGAAGAATATTTCCATAAAAAGATATTGGATGAAGCGCAAATATCAAGGATATTCTACTAATTTCATGGAGTATAGAAGTTAAAACTTTAATCAACTGAGTATAATAAAGAATGTAATAACAAAAGAAATCACCATGTATGCAGTACTTCGCATAGACAGGTTATTCCAATAGAATAATAAGTAACGGAACTAGGTCGAGCAAAACTACTTGCACAAGCGAGGATGTTCCAATGAGAATAATAAAGATGGAACCCGGTCGGTGTAAAACACACAGACAGGATATTCCAACAGAATAATAAAGACGGAACCAGGTCCGGTGTAAAACACACAGACGTGATATTCCAACAGAATAATAAAGACGGAACCTGGTCCGGTGTAAAACACACAGACAGGATATTCCAACAACATAATAAAGACAGGATAATAGAAGAATGTCACCAAGTATAGGATAGCCTCGCGTATACAGGTTATTCCAACAGAATAATAAGGAATGGAATAACATAAGTTCTCTTCATGAATATAAAAGAATAATATCCCTTACCGTAAAAGAAACTGGATATAAGAGTAGTTAAGTAGCAGAACACTTTTCTTCTTTCTCTCTACAGTTTATCTCTCTAGAGTTTCAGTGAATTCGTAAGAAAATAATGAAGGAATGAGCTTCTATTTATAGAAGGATGGATTGCATAGTAACTAACTCATGAACGATCCAGATTGATTTACTTTAATCTGACGGTCCATAATTAAAGTAAAATCTTTTTAAATAAAATATAATATATTCTATTTGTAATCTAATAAAATAAAAAACTTTATAAAAAGATTTTACTATACAAAATACTATGCAACACTATGCATAATAAAATATAATATAATCTAATTATTATCAAATAAAACGAATAACTTTATAAAAGTATTCATTTTATATAAAAAGATTTTACTATTAGCCTAATAAAGCGAATAACTTTATAAAAAGTATTGCATTTTATATAAAAGATGTTTACATTTTATTACATTAATAATACTAATAAAACAAAACTGAGTGACTTATCACATAAGCCTCGATAATCAATCTTAGTGTCTACTTATGCAACCACACGTACATCTTGTACTTTTTACTACCGAAAGTAGTTCAACAAAGTATCAACGGTAAAAATTTCGCCGTTATTTTAATAAAATATTTTTGTCGTTTTCTCAATCAAATAATAATTACATTATGGGGTCCACTAATGATTGTACCGTAAATGCATTTAATATTTTCTTTTTAAAACGAATATTCCCCGACCAATCGAATATTATATAACAACTTGCGTACTTTGCAAAATTTATAATTCATACCCACAACTATAACATTATATCATAATATTCAAAAATGATAATTATATAAAATTCATCTTTATTCAAAAGGTTGGGGTCTTACAATGACTTTCCCATGTTGCATGAGAACACAACCTAACCCTTTGCCCTCAAGCATCATTGTAGATGACAAATCCCTCCGATCCGGATGGTATTGTCGAGCAGTCTTTGAAATGAGTCTCCTCATGAGTTCTTGAAAACCCTTCTCACATTCCTCACTCCAACCGAATTTTGTATCTTTTCGAGTCAACTGAGTTTATGGAGTAGCGATTTAAGAAAATTCTTCCACGAATCTCCGATAATAACCAGCTAAGGCAAGAAAGCTACGACTTCACCATCGATTTGGGTTCTCTCGACTTTGAATAGCTTCAATCTTTGTTGGGTCAACAGATATTCCATGACTTTATACTACGTGCCCAAGGAATGCTACTTCCTTAAGCCATAACTCGCATTTCTTCAACTTGGCATAAAGCTTATATTCAAGCGACTTTTTGGAGTATCGACCTTAAGTGTTGCTTCATGATCTTCACGACTTTTGGAATAAATAAGGATGTCATCAATAAAGACGACCACAAAGTGATCCAAATATTCCTTGAATACTTGGTTCATCATATCCATGAAGGCAGTAGGAGCATTAGTCAATCCAAAAGACATGACTAGGAATTCATAATGCTCGTACCAAGTTCTGAAAGCCGTCTTTGGAATGTCATCGGTTCTAATCTTCAATTGGAATGAAGACCAATCTTTGAAAAGAATTTGGCTCCTTGTAACTAGTCAAACAGGTCATCAATACGTGGCAATGGGTACTTATTTTTTATGGTAACAAGGTTCAACTCCCGATAATCAATACAAAGTCGCATACTCCCATCTTTCTTTTTCACGAATAGAGCAGAAGCACCCCAAGGAGACGTACTAGGACGAATAAAACCGATGTCTAACAATTCACGTAGTTGGGTCTTTAATTCCTGAAGTTCAATAGGAGCCATTAGATATGGGGCTTTGGAAATAGGTTTTGTACTGGGTTCAAGGTCGAAACAAAATTCAATTTCACGCTCTGGGGGTAGGCCAGGAAGTTCTTCAGGGAATACGTCAGGAAATTCTTTAACAATAGAAATATCATTCAAAAATGACATATTTTTATTTAGATCCATGACATGAGCTAAGAAAGCTTGACATCCGTTTTCAATAAACGAATAGCTTTATGGCTTGAGATGATAGTGATTAATTTTAATGGTTTAGTTGTTTGAATTCGCATAATAGGTTGGTTAGGAATATGAAAGCTAACAACCTTACGAAAATAATCAATTTTTGCATGATGAGTAGTTAACCAATCAATCCCTAGAATTACGTCAAATGCAAGTATTTTCAATGAAATAAGATCGACAGGTAATGTGAGGGTACCGATTTGAACTAAACAAGACTTATAAATAGTGGATGTAATGAAGGTTTCTCCCAATGGAGTTTCAACAGATAAGTCAAAGTCCAATTTCTCTGGAGTCAAATTTAAACGTTGAGCGCAAGTAGGAGAAATAAAAGAATGGCTAGAACAAAGTATCAAATAAGGTATAAACTTATTTAGAGTTTATGATATACTTACCGTGATGACCTCGTTCGGGTTCTTGCTTTACGGGAGGTCACAACAAACCCTCTCCTTGCACTCTCTTGGCTTTGGCTTTTCTAGGACTGCCTTTGGTGCCTCTATCTTAGTTGAACTTGTCTTCGGTTAACGACAAAATCGGGCTAGGTGACCTTCTCTTCCGCAATTATAACATGCTTTGGATGGTATCGCGCACTTTGGACTGATGTGTCCCTCCCCTCCACATTTGAAGAATATAATAGGTGGTCATTCTCCTTCCTCCATGTGGTCTTTGTAATCGGCGTCTTTCCATCATTGTTGAATCTCTCTTCTTGAAATATCCATTCTTATTGTTTTGCCTCGATTACCCTTTGAAGTGGGTACCATTTCGGCATCTTGATTCCTACATGCTTGTTGTCACCGCTCGATGGATCGCTCTCTTTGGTATTATCATTTTCTTGAACCGCTCTCTTTTGGTTGGGTTGACTCGTTATCGCGTTCCAATAACTGAGCCCTATTAACAACATCTAAATACAAACACAGTTTATGAAAGATAAAATATTGACGTATCTCGAGTTTCAAACCTCTTAGAAATATTCACGTCATTCTCTCCTCATTATCAACCAAATGGGATGCAAACCGGGACAACTCGGCAAACTTAGCTTCGTACTACGACACAGTCATGTTGTTTTGCTCCAGTTTATTGAACTCTAACTCTTTCATGTGACGAATACTTTCGGGAAAATACTTGTCGTTGAACAGTTCTTAAAACTTCTCCCAAGACATCTTGAGGCATGACGGGTTGGACGCTTTTACTGATTCCCACTAGTAATCGCCGCCCTGCGCCCATGACATGAAGGTGGCGAAGGGAACCTTTACTCCTGAGCAACCCAAGACATCAAATATCTTGTTGATCTATTTTATCCACGTCTCGCGCCTTAAGTGGTTTTGGCTCTCCAAAAACTCCGGTGGTCCCAGACTCCTTGAACTGTTTGGTTGTGACCGTCCGAGAGTTGTCAGTGTTTCCACCTGCATTTTGGACAAGAGCCGTTCTTGCCTGATGTTGCATGAATTTCATAAAGCCTCAGAACATTCCATCATTCATCATTTGGTCAGTGTTGTTGTTTGCATGAGGATTTTCGCCTTCCTGATGCACATTGTCCTGGTTATTGATCTGTGGAGACTCAACGGTCTCCTGTGCTCCATTGATGTTCTCAACATTCTCGGATGCCATTTTTAAATACTGCCATAAAACAAGGGTTAATTAACATATCACATATTATCCCTATACTCTGACCGACCAATTAAATACCAAATACACTTAGGTAGGTCATACTAGCAAAGGAATTCCCCGTCTCTCCCCTCCTAGTTCTTGTCTCATATCTTAACCAGGGATCATATCCCTAAGGTTTGGTACCAACTGTGATGCCCCCAAAATAGTTATACATCACCTATTCTGAGTCGCCAAATACATGGTACCGAATACAAATACAATCTTAATTATACAACAAGAGAGCTGTGAGTTTTAATACAAATCATCATCTTACAGATAATATCCACTCTCGTAATAAGTCCTCATTGCATTTATTTTCACACTATTTAATGTAATAGTGAGGACTACTAGCTAATACTATCATCCGGACCATCACTCCGTTCCCGAGGCTCGTCCAAATTTACGTTCTCATTTCACGAAGAGAACAGGTTGAAAGAAAAGGTGAGCTCAACTAGCCCAAAGAAGAAATATTATGACTAAGATAATGCGAGAATAAATTATCACTAGCCTTAAGCAGTGTTAAACCGATACAATATAACAAACATCAAGTTTAAGCTGCAATGGAACAAGTAATCCATTAAAAGAGTCAAGTAGAGAATAAAATCTACTATCTTTTATGATTTAAAAGGTTTTCATCACTTTTATCATTTGAGACTCAAACAATAAATAATCCACATCATTGAATCACCCCTGCACTACGGCCAATGATATTCTTTAGTATCACGACCATAAATTATCTATACACTACGGGCCAAGGACATTCGTGTATTCATCAATGGTAATGATCATGCCAACAACTGTCCATCAATACACTATGGGCCAATGAGGACTTTTACCACATCATTTGTAACATTACGGTCATGATTACACCGAATAATCCCTGGTCATAATCATACCAAGTCCATCTATGCACTACAGGCCACATATGACTTTCAAAAAATTATAAACATGAGGATGATGACAATGATATAAGAATTCAATAAAACAAGTTCACGAATTAATTTATCCAGGAACTAATAACGTCCAAATTGTCAACATGATACTTCTTTGTAGAGTAAAATTCAAGAATGCTCAGAAGAATATTTCCATGAAAGGATACTGGATGAAGCGCAAATATCAAGGATATTCCACTAATTTCATGGAGTATGGAAGTCAAAACTTTAACTAACTGAGTATAATAAGGAATGAAATAACAAAGGAAATCACTAAGCATGTGGTAGATCCTTATGAGACAAGTTATTCTAACGAGAATAATAAAGATGAGAACAGTGCTGGCGTAAAATGCATGCATGGATATTCCAATGTAATAATAAAGACAGAACTCAGGTCCGGCGTTAAGCGCATGCACAAAGATATTCAATGTAATAATAAAAGCGGAACTAGGTCCGGCATAAAAATGCATGCATGGATATTCCAAAAGAATAATAAAGATGCGAACCGTGTCATGCGTAAAAGCACATACATGATGTTCCAATGAGAATAATAAAGAGCGGAACCGGTCATGCGTAAAAGCATGCATGAGGATGTTCCAACAGAATGGTAAAGAATGAAATAACAGAAGAATTTCATCATGTATGCGGTACTTCGCATAGACATATTATTCCAACATAATGATAAAGAATGGAACAACAGAAGTTCTCTTCATGAATACAAAATAAATAATACCCCTTACCTTTGAAAGAAACTGGATAAAGGAGTAGTGAGGTAGCAGGCTTCTCTTCTTCTATAGATTTTCTCTCTACAATTTCTCTCTATAATAATTGCTCTATAGCTTTTGTGAATTGGCTAGAAATGAAGGAAGGATGATCTTCTATTTATAGAAAAATATAGTTTCGATAATTGCACGTTTTGGGGCTCGAAAAATTATAGTACAATACCTCCAACTTTTCCTTTATTTTTAATTTAGTCATGCAAGTATTATCAAACTTGCACTACCTCCCCTAATAGTAAATAATGTGATTCAATAGTAAATTATGTGAATCAATAGTTCTGAACATGTGAAAATACTAATTACATTATAGTACCTCCATCTATACCTCCATTTTTAACTTAGTCATGCAAGTATTATCAATCTTGCAACAACTCCCCTAATAGTAACAAGAATGTGAAACAATAGTATACACATGTGAACAAATAGTTATAATCATGTGAAATAATAGTAATCAATTGCTCATTTATCCGGTTAAATACCCAATTGGTCAATATAACCTCCAGACATCAATTATTATCGAAATAAATGTCGATTTTCACTAACAAAAATAATTCCAACACAATAAAACTATTTTTATCTAAAATATAAATTTTGAAATTTCAAAGTTTGACTTTTCCCAAAAAAGTCAACTGTTGACTTTTTGACCAAATAGTGAATCCCAAAAAATTTTATGTTTATAGACTATTTTTACTAATTTTGTCGTTTCGGACTCAAATATCACGTCCGCGTCTCCAAATTCAACTCCGAACACAACTTTAATTTTAATAACATTCATCATTAATATTATAACTCACAATATTTATCAACAAGTCGCTCGTAAAGGAAAGAGGGCTTTCAGATAAGGATTTCTCCTATATCGCATGATTAGATTATCTAACCTCTCATTGATGAGAACTTTTAGACATTGTAAATATTGCAATTTATAATATGAATAACTTTGTCGTCTCAATTATTGATTTAATAAAATAACATTTTATGCGGATGATCTTTGTGACAATAATTAAATCAATAATATGAGAGAGATATGATCAAAGAATTCTTTGTAGAAATAATTGAGTATAAGCTGGTGACTTCTCACGTAAGCATTAATAATCAATACTCGTGTGCTCTTATGCAAACCACGCGTATTCTTGTACTTTTTTACTACCGAGAGTAGTTCAACGAAGATAACAAAGATAAAACTTTTTCGTCGTTATTTTCATAAAATATTTTTGTCGTTTTCTCAATCTGACAATAATTCTATTGTGGGGTCCACCAATGATTGTGCCGTTGTACGAATATTTCCTGCTAAAATGAATATTCTCCGACCAATCGAATATAATATAACAACTTGCATACTTTGTAGAATTTATAAATACTACCCACAACTATAACATTATAATAAATAATTCTATAATATTCAAAAATGATAATTATAGAAAAATCATCTTTATTCATAAAAGTTAGGGTCTTACACGCCTACTTCCCCTTCTTATATGGTTGTTGCGTTTATAGATTATAATGAAACAGTTCACCTCACTTTTCCACAGTGCTCTAAAAGGCAGCCCGCTTAGGTTCCTGGCGCCTCGCCTAGGCCAAAAAATCTCTTCAGAAAATTAGGAGCGGGTCTAGACGGGGAGATTTTTTTTAAAATTTTAATAACTATTCAAACCAGATCTTGATATATTTATTTTTTAATAATTAATCATATTCATATTATTTATCTCTCTAATCCATGTTCAGACAAAGCCTGCTCTTGAAATTTTAAATTTTATTATTTAATAGCAATATTGTATATGAATAAAATTAATACGTTAAAGATATGTGTTTGAACTTTAAGTAAAATCCTTTATTATTTTTATTATTTATTATCTTGTTTGAATAAATACAAGATAAAATATTATAATTGACTTAAAATTAAAAAATTTCTTAGGTATTAGGCCCCCTGTCGTCCGTCCACTTGGTCTGTAATTTATATCCATCATGATATCCCATACAACCTATCATCACATAATAGCCCAATTTAACATGGCCAAAATACATGTTTATCATCACTACGTTCTTATTTATCTCTCTAACCCCTGTTCAGACAAAACCTGCTACATTCAATTTATTCTTTCATAGTGTGTCATATATATGGTGCAACCACACCATCTACATGTGAGTTGAGGCGCCCAGTCACAGTCATATCTCTTCTACGTATCGTCTGCTCTTCCTTCTTATTTAGATTCACCATAGCATTTCTATGTTTGACTTTAAAATAAGTTTCGTCTGTAACTATTAAAGATGAGATTGAATTCTTTTTCTAATAAATATATTAATAATAATGTAATTTTTCTTGAAGTATAATAACCGTAAAATTAGTTGTATTAAAATTTTATTTTCATGGTTCTATTCAAATTATAGTTTGAAATTATGCTTGTTAAAAATGCAGTGAGTTTTGTTTCAAAATAATGTTAATACGAGAAAAGGCTTATTTGTTTTTTTTCCCGACTATTTATTAATAGAGGTTTTAAAATTTATTTTTTTTACACAGGTATTGTGTCATAACTAGGGTTATGTTTGTTTGCAAGGATTATACTTAGGATAGAATTATTAATTCCAAATGTCTTGTTTGTTTTTAAATTTAGACTTGAGACTATTAATTACGGGATTATAAAATGACTTAATAGTCTTGATATTATAATTATAATGTCGAAATTATAATCCTAGAATTAATAGTGTTAGAATTATAATTCATGAAGTATAACCTTTGCAAACAAATATAACCTATGTAATTAAGTTTGAAAAGGACATTTTGAATTTCAATCAAATGGTGGACCTATAAGTGTAGCTCATATATGTAAATGAACAATAGAATATGAGAGACTTCATCGGCCTATTAGCCCACCAAATAGACTACGACCCAAGATAAAATACGTATTTAGTTAAATTGAAAATAAACAAGGGTCTTTTACATAAGTATACAACTATTAGAAAGATATTACAAGAATAGTGCATCAATTAAATAATTATAGTAATACTACAATAATATATAATAATATCAATAGTAGTGCAATCCACGTCACAGAAACCAAACCAACTAAAATATAAACACCTTGATTCAAGGAGAAAACTACTCCACTATATACGGCAGTTACCAACTAAAAAAAAACATTCAAAAATCGAGACAAGAAACGAATGCTCCACAGAAGAACAATCCGAAAGCTTTTACAGATAATAATCATCTTCAAGATCGGATCAATCGAAAAGAATCAGAAACATTCATACAAAAGAGGCCTAATTCAAAAAGCACGAGAGAAAAAAAAGCAGTATCAAAAATTGACATGCACAAAGTAGATCACAAAAGGTTTCAAACCGAAAGAAAAGATTTAAATAGAGATTGCAAACTGAATCTGGAAAGTGAATACAAAGGTACAAATCAGTTAATCTATATTGTTGGAAGAATGCATATGGTGATTTGATATTTAATGTAAATGCTCATGATTATGTGTAAAGTCCTTCAAGGAATATATGTACAAGGACTTAGTGATAGATCAAAATTGTTAGGTTGATCTTAGCCTTTAATGTTCACTTGTATAGATAAAGAGATCAAATATGTTAGGTTGATCTATGGCTAGAAAGAAATTGATAGGCTTTGAAGATAATCGTAGTCTATCCGGCTGATCAACAGAATGCAGAAGCTAAGGCAGGATCGTAGTGCTGAGATGATCGTAGTGTATCTGCCTTGAAGGGCCTCTACATCAATCGTAGAGTAATCCAGACATTTTTCAAAGCTAACTCAGAGATCGTAGTGTGCTCTCGGAAACGTAGAGTCTGCAAGACGAGCAAACAAAGATCGTAGTGTGGAAAGATCGTAGCTTGAAAACCCTTGAAAGAAATCATAGTGTTCTACTCAGACCAAACACAAATATGACAAGACACCACAATATGCATCGTAGAGTATCATCTGTCCTATGTCAGAAACATCAAGCCCTATCTTCTGTCTGGAAACAAAGTCCAACAAATGTGGAATGGGTTTTGAACGTTGATGCACTCACCAGTCCCAACGGTATAAAAGATATCCTTAGGATTGATCAAAAGGAACGTATTCAAGAAGCTAAGAAAAAGGACCATTGGGCAGAGGAAAACACCTTTTCAGGTGTTAGGTGAGAAAGCAGTCTGCTATGTTAGTGGGCCAGATTGAAATTCAGAAGATGTGCAGAAAAGTCTCCATCAAATCTCAGAAATATCAAACACATTTAATGCCTCACTAGATGACTTCAACAGATAGATTTAAGAGAGATCACATATATACAGAACATAGACAGATGAGAGAAGCAAGCAAACATTGAATAAAAATGTACAAGAACACTCAACGCTCAACTCTATGTTCTAAGAAAAAGAGAAAGCTTGCTCAGCTACTCAGTTCTTTCGAACAAGTGCTTAATAACAACTGAGTAGCATCAAACACGATCTCAACAACAGCCAATCAACTGGAGTAAGAGTTCCAAGTTTGAAGGACTTGAAGAGTTCTAAGTGAACTGTGAGGAACCAAGTCTGCTGGACTTGAAGAGTTCAAGAGTGAACTAAGAAGTACCTAGACTGCCGGTCTAGAAGGAATCTGTGAGATTCAAGAAGTGTAACAGACATCCTTAGTGGATTTCCTACTCAAGGAGTAGAAGAGTGGATTAGGAGCTTTAAGTGCTCTGAACCACTTAAAACTGATGTGTTCATTATAACTGCTATAAATGCTATAACTGTCATAACTGCCTCACTCTCATTAGCTCAAGATATCTAACAGAAGATTTATCAAATACTTATTCCACTGTGCATTAATTACCATCAAACTAAATAGGTTAAAAGAAAAAGTTTTAAATATCTATTCAACCCCCTTTCTAGATATCTATCGTGCCTCTGGGAACTAAAAATTGGTATCAAAGCAGGTTCTATAAAATAGCCTACAAAGCTTGAGTAGATCTAATGGCACACTTACCAAGCGAATCAAAGACTGGAGGAGGCAGCAAACCACCTATGTGCAACAAAGATAAATTTGCTAACTGGAAGGTTAGGATGCAAACTTACATGGATTCAATAGATGAAGATCTATTTGAAACTATTCAGAATGGGCCCTATGTTCTTACAAAGCTTGCACCAACTACAGATGACCCAAACAGAGTACATATCAAGGTCAAAGGAAAATGGACAGAGAACGAGAAGAGAGCTGTCCAGCTCGACAAAAAGGCCAAAACATTTTATTCCAATCCTTAGAAGATGATCTATTTGAAAACGTGGTCAACAACAAAACAACAAAGGAGGTTTGGGAAGCACTGCTCATTATGCATGAAGGAACAGAAAAAGTCATAGAAAACAAACAATCTCTCTTGACTCAGCAATATGAGATGTTCGCTCATGTTCAAGGAGAAAACGTTACTGCCATCTATGAAAGATTTAATGTACTGCTCAACTCTCTACGAGCCTATGGGAAGATCTATCCAAACAAAGATCTAATCATAAAGTTCATGAGAGCCTTACCAAGCAAGTGGGATGCCAAAACCACTGCCATTAGAGAATCGAAGAACTTACATGAAATGACTGTTCAACAGTTGTATGGCAACCTTCTCACATACGAACTGGAGCTGACTCAATGAGCAGAAACCTTATCTGAAGGAAGGAAGAAGGATAAAGGTGTTACCCTAAAAGCAACTGATAACACCTCCAAAGTTAGCACTGAAGTTGATTCTGACTATGATGAAGACCTTGCAATGCTAGTAAAAAGACTAAGAAGGTTCATGCGACAAGGCAAAACCAAAGAAGCTAAAGAAAATCAAAGAATTCACAATGACCGGGAGCAAATGAATGACCTATGCTATAATTGCAAGAAACCTGGTCACTTCATTGCCAACTGCAATAAACCTCTCAGAGAAGAACTCAAGAAGAAATCGCATTCAAAGAAGGAATACAAAGGCAACAAAAGGCCACAGAAGAAAGACAAAGGTCTTGTAGCTGGAGGATCGTGGAGTGACTCAGACAATGACTTAACTCCGGAATCTAGAGATGATGAAGATCCTCAAATAGCTAATCTCTGCCTGATGGCCAAAAATGCAAAGGACAAACAGAACGCCAACATTTATGAAGTAAGTATCGATGAGGTATTTGACTTCAACTCTCCTGATGTAGACATTGATGACCTTAGAACTTCACTACATGGCAAAACATCTGATCTGCACCAATACATGAAGTGGTTTAGAGTTCTGTCTAAAGATTATTCACTTCCTCAAAAGGAGAAAGAAAAAGTTCAAGAAGAACTGGAAACAACCCTTCTCAGTACTAATTCTCTCGCTAAGCTTGAAGCTAAGAATAAGCTCTTGAGACAAACAAATGAGCTCAGTGCAAAAAGAGAGTATAGTCTAACCTCAAAGATTGAGGATCTAGAAAAGAAAATCTTATATGGAATAAATCTTCTTCATCCATGGACTCCTTAATCTCTAACCAGAGAAGCATCTCTGATAGAAAAGGGCTAGGCTTTGGGGAATCTACCTCAGAGTCATGTGTGGAAAAAGTAAAGGATATTAACACTAGTAATGCCTCAGGTTTTAGTAGAGGCATTATATTTGTGAAATCCTCACAGAAGGTTGAGCCTGTCAAACCCTGCTCAGCTGATTTAATTCATATTCCCAGGAGCAAGGGATCTCATGCTGGTCTAGGTTTCAGAAAAGAGAAGAGTAACCTAGCTCCTACTCATTAACCTAGAAGGATCATAGAGTTCAATGAGATTAACTCTATGAACCAACCTGGAAGGTACAGTAGAAGTAAGACATACTCTTCACAAATCATGAAACATGAGAATACATGGAAAAAGAAATATCAGTCTAACAGGAGAATGACCAATAACCCACACAAGTCCAAATGGAGGAAGAGCTTTCATACACACAAACATGCATCATATCAAATATTTTGTGTGCTACAAAACTGGTCACAATGCTGCAAAATGTTATTACAACTCCATGCATATGAGACCCAAAATCAAGCAGATTTGGGTCCCCAAGGGCACTAACAATGTAGGACCCATGCAAGTATGGGTACCAAAATGAAGGTTTAATATTATCTCAGGAAAAGAGCTCCACAAACACAACTTGGTATCTGGATAGTGAATGTTCAAGACACATAAAAGGGAACAAAGCCCTTCTATCTGACTACAAAGAGAAGGAGGGTCCCTCAGTCGTCTTGGGAGACAGCGGCTCTGGAAAGACAAGAGGCTATGGCTCAGCTAGAAATGGTGCAGTATCCTTTAGCAAAGTGGCCTATGTGGAAGGATTACAACACAACCTTCTAAGCCAACTCTGCGACAAGGGTCATCAAGTAACATTCCTCAACAATTAATGTTAAGTCCGAGACCTGAAGACATCTGCAGTAAAGGTAACTGGAATAAGAAAAGGAAATGTCTACAAAGTAAATCTTGGAAAACTAAGCTCAGACGAGACAATATGCTTTCTGGCTAAAGCATTTGAAGAAATGAGCTGGCTATGGCACCGAAGATTATCTCTGTAAGACCCCAACTTTTATGAATAAAGATGAATTTTCTATAAATATCATTTTTAAATTTTAAGGTATGAATTTGAAATAATATTATAGTTGTGGGTAATATTTATAAATTTTGCAAAGTACGCAAGTGGATATATAATATTCGATTGGTTGGGGAATATTCGTTTTAACAGGGAATATTCGTACGACGGCACAATCATTGGTGGACCCCACAACAGAATTATTGTCGGATTGAGAAAATGACAAAAATATTTTATTAAAAATAATGGCGGAAGTTTTACCGTTAATACTATTGAACTACTCGGTAGTAAAAGTACAGGAATACACGTGGTTGCATAGTAGCACACGGTATTGATTATTGATGCTTACGTAAGAAGTCACTCAGTTTTGTTCAATTATTGCTATAGTAATTGTTGCATAGTATCTCACGTTATTTGATTCAATTATTGTCGATATTTTATATATTATTAACTCAATAATTGAGACGACAAGGTTATTAATATTATTATTTGCAATATTAACGATGTCTAGAAGTTCTGTCAAGGAGAGGTTAGATAATCTAATTGCGCGCCAATAGGAAGAAATCCTTATTGGAAAGCCCCTCTTTCCTGGGAATGACCTGGTCGATTAATATTGTGAATTATAATAAAGGTGATTTTTATAAAATTTTGCTTATTTTATGGACCCCCATTTATCCATTTTTCAAAATAATTGGTAAAAAATTATTTAAAAGTGGGACCCACATGTGGGGCCCATATGTGTTGAAAAACTAATTTTAGAAATGGGGGTGGGAGAGAGATACATATAGGGGTGGGAGTTTATGTATATAAGGTTGTGATGTGTGTGTATATATATAATATGTGTGTGAGTGGAAAGTGGTGGGAGAAAAGAAAGAGTGAAAGTGATGTGTGTATGATTATAGTATATATGTTTATTATGTGAGTGGGAAATGGTGGGGGAATGAAGTTGATTTATAAAAGAGGTAGTTAGTATTATATATATATATATATATATATATGTTTATAACATGTGTGGTTTGTATATATATATATGTATTATTATTTTTTCTTTATTCTTATTGGTTGGAGGTTTGAAAAATTTGCATCTTGAGTTATCAAAATTGTCATCCGTAAATTTGCATAATTATTGATTCCTAACACAGTGCCTCTCCATTCTTCTATAAATAGAAGCTCATTCCTTCATTATTTCTTACGAATTAACTGAAACTCCAGAGAGAGAAATTATAGAGAAACTATAGAAAAGTATTCTACTACTTTCCCACTCTTATATCCAGTTTCTTTTACGGTAAGGGGTATTATTTCTTTGTATTCATGAAGAGAACTTCTGTTATTCCATTTATTATTATTCTGTTGGAATAACCTGTATACACGGACTACCCTATAGTTGGTGACATTCTTCTATGGTTCCGTCTTTATTATTATTACATTGGAATATCTCATACGTGTTTTTTACTTGGGACTGGTTTCCGTCTTTATTATTATTCTGTTGGAATATCACATGCAGACGTTTTACGTCCGGACTGGTTAAAATCTTTATTATTATTACATTGGAATATCACATGCATGCATTTTCTGTGGGACCGGTTTCGCGCTTTATTAATATTACATTGGAATAAACAATACATCTGTCAAGTACCGCATGCATGGTAATTTTTGTTGTTTTTCCATTCTTTATTATAATCTTGGAACAACCTGTCGGTGCGAATCTCTACTTTGACACGGTTCAATTATTTATTATTCTATTGGAATAACTCATACATGCTAAGTACAATCCGCATGCGTGGTGATTTCTTTTGTTATCCCATTCTTTATTATACTCAGTTGGTTAAAGTTTTGACTTCTATACTCCATGAAATTAGTGGAATATCCTTGATATTTGCGCTTCATCCAGTATCTTTTCATAAAAATATTCTTCTGAGCATTCTTGAATTTTACTCTACAAAGAAGTATCATGTTGACAATTTGGACGTTATTTGACAAACCCCAAATTTTATAAATAAAGATTTAAATTTCTCGAAATATTTTTTTGAATATTATGGTGTGGGTTTGAGATAGTGTTATAGTTGTTGGTAGTATTTGAAAATTTTGCAAAGTATGCAAGTTGTTATAAATATTCGATTGGTCGGGGAATATTCTTTTTGTCGGGGAATATTCGTACAATGACACAATCATTGGTGGACCCACAACGAAAGAATTATCGAATCTAGAAAACGACAAAAATATTTTTTTGAAAATAACAGCAGAAGTGTTACTGTGACGCCCCCAAAATAGGTATACATCACCCATTCTGAGTTGTCAATACATGGTATAGAAACAACTTACAACTTTATTAATACAACATAAAAACTGTGAGTTTAAATACAAATATTATCTTCTAGACAATATCAATACCCAAATAAATCCTCATCACAATTATTGATATATTATTTTATAAAAATGGTGAGGACTACTAAACAACTCTCTCTAGAACCATCATTCCATACCCCAACTCATACTCGCTACATTCTCGCCTCCTGAGAAGAAAAATGGAACAAAAGGAAAAGGGTGAGCTCAACTAGCCCAGTTAAGAATATTATGACTAAGATAATATAAAACAAATTTTCGTTAGTCTTCAACAGAGAAAATTCTGATAAAATACAATAGACAACAAGTTTCAGATCAATATTCGCAGCAGAAAATAATAATTCATAGAAGAGTTACGTAGAATGAAATCTACTACTATCTATGAATTTAAAAGTCCATCAACAATATTTTATCCCTGTAACATCAATCAATTCACATCTTGAATCAAATATTCATCTTTGCACTACAGGCCAAAGATATTCATCAGTTGGTCATGTTCATCTCAACACTTGTTCATCTTTGCACTACGAGCCAAAGATATTCATAATAAAATCATTAATCTTTGCACTACAGGCCAAAGATATTCAGTTATATCATCATTTAGGACTGAGGATGATGAAAAATATTTTAAATAAAACGAATCCAGTGAAACAAAAGAATAAATATTAAGGATTCGTATTTCAGCTATTTCATCTCCAAAAATATCTCATAAATAATCATAGTGGCGTAAAATTCAAGAATGATCAAAATATGGATACAATCAAAACTAGTATCCATAATAGATATTTTGGACAAAAAAGAAAATTTTATTTTTCGATGAATAATGCCGTATACGTGAATAGTGCTGTATACGTGAATAGTAACCCCGACACAAAAAGTTTCAAATTTGATTAAAAGTTCAGATCAATACTTCGGCATAATGATATTGGAGGAAATAATATCATTTTTTTTAAAAAAATAATATCCCTTATCTCGAAAAGACAAGATTTGGACCGAATTCGAATATAGTCTTTGAAGGAACTTGCACCGTATAACAACACTCAAAGTATCAAAATACTCACAAAAATACGCTCAATATATAAAGAGAGAAATAGAGAGAAAACTTCAGTTTCTGGTGTGATTTTCAATTCTAACCTAAGCACCCTATTTATAGGAAAATGCTTAGAACACCAAAGTAGAAAATTTAATAAATTAATAATATTATTATTCTAAAACCTACTACGCACACTAATTGAATCAAGAGATCAGCCACCCACTCAATTAAAGTGACAAAAACGTTTTTCATGCAAAAGTCACTTAAAACTCCAAAAAAATGATAATCAATTAATCCGGAACTTCAATAATTCATAATAAATAGCCCTTTTTTCAGAAAAAGTCAAACCACATGTCTTTTTCATAGGAAATTTCATTCTTTACAACTTTGCAGAAGAAAGTTTTTCCAAATTTCAAACAAAAACTGATCGAAATCCACAAACGGGCGATTTTACAGGCTATAATTAAATTTCAGTCAAGAAATGGGGTCCACAGACATGAAAAACATGTTTTTATCATTTATCGCAACAAAAATACTTTTTCTCCTCATATACTTATATATCCCACATTCATAGTAAAAATATCACCATTATTATATTATTAAAATATAATAATATATTTAAATGAATTATTTTATCAGAAAAAGATAAAATATTAATTTTTAACAATTGTCACATTAAAAATTTTCTCCATCTATATCCACATAAAATCAATATTTTCTCTTCATATAAATCAATAATTAATTATTCACGAATAATATTACGTAATCACAAATCGACAAACCGTGCAGTTCAGGATAGAGGGGGCTTTACAATAAGGATTTCTCCTTACTGGCGCGCAAGTAGATGACCTAACCCTCTCCTTGTATGTAACTTTCTAGACATTGCCAATATTGTTATCTAATAATATTATTCAAATAATATGAATTATTGTCTAGATAATGAAAAATATTGTGTAGTGACAATTATGTAAACAACGGTAATATAAAATATCAACGCAACAATTATTGAATCAATAAAATAAAATAATTTGAACAGTAATTATCGTAATAATTATTGAGTAGTGCCTTCTTATGTAAGAATCAATAATTGGTGCAATACCGGTGTCTTTCTACGTGTTTTAACCACCAGGGTATTCCAACAAATATTAATGGTAACAATTAATACCGTTATTTATAACTAACTTATTCTTGTCTGCTTTCTTGACCAATCACTTTTCGTTATGGGGCCCACATTAAGGTGGCTGCTATCGTGCATTTAATATTCCCCGACAGTAAGAATATTACACGACCAAACGAATATTTTATAACCACTTGCTTATTTGAAATATTTGCGTATTTTACCCATAACTATCCACATTAATCAAATCAACCCTTACTATTTCAAAATAATAAATAGAGGAGATTAAATTTCATTTATTAATAATTTGGGGTCTTACAACCTCCCCTCCTTATGAAATTTCGTCCTCGAATTTGACGTACTTACCTGGTGTTTCGAAAAGATGAGGGTACCTCGATTTCATTTCCGTTTCCAACTCCCAGGTCATTTCCTCTATAGCATGGTTTCTCCATAAAACTTTCACTTGTGTTATGACCTTCGTGCGTAGGACATGCTCCTTTTATCCAAAATCTTGACAGTACCTCCTCGTACGTTAAGTCTTCGGTTATCTCATCTGGTTCTAACTCAATAACGTGGTTCGGGTCGTCCACATATTTACGTAACATCGGTACATAAAAAAAACGTTATAAACACGCGACATACTTGGCGGTAAAACGAGTCTATAGGCCACAGTTCCTATTCAATCGAGAATTTCAAATGGATTAATAAATCGAAGGTTTGAGCTTTCCTCACATCATCGATTCTCGCTTTTAAAATAACAACTTCTTGCACCTCCTTCTTCAAATTCATCAGCTCCGGTGTGTAGCTTGAACATCTTTTACTTTATCGATTAAAGTCGATTATACTCGTATATCATCACGTGGGTAACTAGAGTTTTCATCTCCATCTCTATTATTTGTAAGTTATCTGAAATGAGTCTTTGACAATATCGTATTCGTATCGTATAACGATCTTCTACTCAACACGCCGCCTACCACGTTCGCTTTTCCAGGATGGTATGGTCAGAACATGTGCCGAAATGAGTCTCCTCTTGAGTTCTTCGAAGCTCTTCCCACATTCCTTGCTCCATTCGAATTTTGTATCTTTACGAGTCAGTTGAGTTAATGGAGTAGCGATTTGAGAAAATCTTTCCACGAATCTCCGATAATAACCAACTAAGCCTAGAAAGCTACGTATTTTGATTACTGACTTAGGTTGCTCTCAACTGTGGCTCATATCTCAATCTTGGATAGCACGTCACAATGGCACCTATCAGTTTACTACCGTACGAATATGGCGTCCCCTACGGAGAGTCTAGCTTCGGTGCATTCCACAAAGGAAGTCACCAGTTAGAGGCTCGGGTATCAACTTCTACCGTTGGGTTTTTAACTCCTGAAGTTCAATAGGAGCCATTCGATATGAGATTTTAGAAATGGGTTTTGTACCAGATTTAAAGTCGTTACAAATTTAATATCACGCTCTGGGAGTAGGCCGATAAATTCTTTTGGAAATACGTCAGAAAATTCACTAACAACAGAAATATCATTCAAATCTGACGTATTTTTGTTCAAGTTCATGACATGGCTAAAAAGCTTGACATCCACTTTTCAATAAACAAATGGCTTTATGGCTTGATATGAAAGAGTTTGACTTCAATGGTTTGGTTGCTTGAATTCGAATAACAGGTTGCTTAGGAATATGAAAACTAACAACCTTACAAAAGCAATCAATTTTGGCATGATGAGTAGTTAACCAATCAATTCCTAAAATCACATCAAAAGCAAGTATCTTTAAAGAGATAAGATCAACAGGTAATGTGATGGTGCCAACTTGGATCAAACAAAATTTATAAGTAGTGGATGTAACGAAAGTTTCTCCTAATGGAGTCTCCATAGATAAGTCAAAGTCTAATTTCTCTGTAGTCAAGTTCAAACTTTGAGCGCAAGCAAGAGAGATAAAAGAATGGGTAGAACCGGTATCTAGTAAGGTATAAACATCGCAAGAATTTATAATTAACTAACCCGTGCTAACTTCGTTCGGGTTCCTCGCATTTTGACCGATCACGACAAACGCTCTTCCAGGAACCGTTGACTTTGACTTTTCTGGGACATCCATTTGAGTCACCATCGCTGCTGGACTGGGTTTCTCTACCGTACAATCTCGAGCGATATGTCCTTCCTTTCCACAATTATAACATACCTTGAACTGTTGTGGACAGTTTGGACTTATATGTCCCTCTTTCCCGCATTTGTAGCATACGACCGGTGGTCGTTCTCCTCCCTTAGAACCAATTATTGTTGGCACTGATGTCTTCACATGGTCGTTGTTGAATCTCCTCTTTTTAAAATCTCCTCCTGACTCGCTTCTTCTATTCTCATGGCCATGACTACCACTAGAGTGGTTACCGCCTTTGTCCGTATTCTTCTTTCTCCGCTGGTTATCGTTGTTCTGTTGATTGCTATCTCCTGTATGATCCTGGTTATGGTCCCTCGGTTGAACGCATTACTTTCGTTATCTCGCTCTAACAATTGAGCCACATTGACAACATCCGAATAGAGAGAAAATTTATGAGAAATGAGATAATCGACGTATGTCGGGTTTCAAACCTCTCGTAAACATCCGCGTCATCGTTCCTCATTCTCCACCAAATGAGGTGCAAACTCGACAACTCTACAAACTTCGCCTCGTCTTTGGGACACCGCCATGTTGTTTTGTTCCAATCTAATGAACTCCACTTCCTTCATATGACGAATACTTTCGTGAAAGTACTTGTCATTGAAAAGTTTCAACGCGTCTCCCAAGACATCTTTGAGTCGAAAAGGTTTGGATGGGTACGCTTCATGATTCCCACCGAAGAATCTGCCTCATTAAAGAACATAAAGGTAGCGAATGGAACCTTCTGTTCCTCCATGCATCCCAAGACATCAAATATCTTGGTGATTTATTTGACCCACGTCTCCGCCTTAATCAGATCCGGCTTTCCCCAGAATTCTTGTGGTCTTAACTCTTTGAACTGCTTGGCCGTGACAAATTGTGCATTGTTATCATTTCCACCGGTATTTTGTACACGAGTCTCCCTCTTCTGATTTTGCATGAACTGCAAAAAGCTTCTAAACATCCCATCGTTCATCATCTGCTCAGTGGTGTTGTTCACTGAGCAGATGATGTATATATTGCAAGAGCTCAGGTCATGACTCTGTGAATGAGGTGCAACTCAAACTCATGACTGCCATAAGTTGTGGAATACAACTTAACTATGGAACTCTATTACTTGAATAGATTGGGAAGTGGTTAATCAGCTCAAAGAAGTCGAAGAGCTCTTAGAAGATGCTCTTTGGGCGATTTATGAGCATTATCCTACAGGCTGCTCTTGGTGATTTAATTGAGGACGATGAAGGAGAAACCATAAATCCAAATCGTCGAATGACCCAACAACTATTTGAGAACTGGAAAAGGAATTCAGCTAAAAATGTGAGGATGATGTCTGAATCCAGTGGAAGAACTGGTGAAATAAAAGGATCAGGAGTGCTAGAAAACATGTCGGTTGTCAGAGAAACTGAGGAAGAAGAAGAAGAAGATAACAAAGAAAAACCCATTGCTTTGGTCAGAAAAAGCAAGGGCAAAAGAAAGATGAAAGCCAGAACTGCAGAAGAGCCTCAAGGATCCACCACTAATAAGCTCGTAGAGTCCTCAGACATTAAGACTAAGGATCTTAAGAAGGAAGGAACAGCAGGCTGAGGCAGAAGAAGATAGAGCAACCATATCTCAGCTGCTGAAGAAGAATAAAATCAGCCACAAGACCAAAAGGCCATCAATCTCTTCTATCGTAGAGTCTCTGCCAATCATAGAGACCAGAGCAAACACATCAAAAGGAACTGCAACAAACATTCTGGCTGATCAGAAGGACAAAACTGAAGGAAGTCCTAAGGCTGTGGCTCAGCCTAGAAAGCCAAGAAAAAAACTGGTCAAGAAATATATTCTTGTCAATGAAGAAGTACTAAAAGAGGAAGACAAAGAATTCGATCACGAAAAGGAACCAAAGAAATGAAAGCCAAATAGTCAAAGCTCAAACTGAGGGGGAGACACCGGAAGATCTGATGATAGAGGATACACAAATTAAGGGGGAGATGCCTGAAACCCCCATCATAGAAAGTGCTCTAGTTGAGGGGTAGCTATGGACAGTACAAGAAGATGATCACGGTGAGGGGGAGGCTCATGACATCTCTATACCAAAAGAAGGGGTACCGACAAGAAATGAAGAAGAACCAGTGCAAGAACATCATGAGGCCATTGAGATAACATAATCTGTAAGACCCCAACTTATTATAAATAAAATTAAATTTCCTTTATTTATTATTTTGAAATAGTAAGGGTTGATTTGATTAATGTGGTTAGTTATGGGTAAAATGCACAAATATCTTAAATAAGCAAGTGGTTATAAAATATTCATTGTTGTCGGAGAATATTCATTTGGTCGTGGAATATTCGTACGATGGCGCAGCCTTGTGTGGGCCCCATAACGGAAAGCGATTAGATGAAAAAAAATGAGAAATATAAGTTGTTTATAAATAACGGCGTAGATGTTATCGTTAATACTGTTGAAATACTCGGTGGTTAAAATACAGTAGCACACAATATTGCACCAATTATTGATTCTTACGTAAGAAGGCACTACTCAATAATTGTTACAGTAATTACTGTTCAGTATTTTACTGATTCAATAATTATTGCGTTGATATTTTATTTTACTGTTGTTTCAATAATTGTCACTACACAGTATTTTTCATTATCGGAGCAATAATTCATATTATCTGAATAATATTATTAGATAAAATTATTGGCAATGTCTAGAAAGTTCTGTCTAAGGAGAGATTTGGTCATCTAATGTGCGCCTAATAAGAGAGATCCTTATCGAAAGCCCCTTTCCAGGAACTACCACGGTTGTCAAGATTGTGATTCGTAATATTATTTGTGAATAGTTAATTATTGATTTATATGATGAGGAAAATATTCATTTTATGTGGATATAGATGGAGAAAATTTTTAATGTGACAATTGTTGAAAATTAATATTTTATCTTTTTCTAATAAAATAATTTATTTAAATATATTATTATATTTTAATAATATAATAATGATGATATTTTTACAATGAATGTGGGATATATGAGTATATGAGGAGGAAGAGTATTTTTGTTACAATAAATATTAAAAACATGTTAAACATGTTGGTGGACCCCATTTCTTGACTGAAATTTGATTATAGCCTGTAAAATCGTCCGTTTGTGGATTTCGGTCAATTTCTGTTTGGAATTTGGAAAAACTTTCTTCTGCAAAGTTGTAGATAATGAAATTTCCTATGGAAAAGACATAAGGTTCAAATTTTTCTGACAAAAGAGCTATTTATTATGAATTATTGAAGTTCCAAAATTCTAAAATAATTAATTTTTGAAGTTTTAAATATTTTTAATAAGAAAAACATTTTTTTTATTTTGGTGAGGTGGGTCACTCTTGGTGGCTGATGTTTTGAATCAAATGAAGTGTGCGTAAGAATTTAATAAATATATATTAATATTTTATTAAATTTTCTGCTTTGGTGTTCTAAGCATTTTCCTATAAATAGGGTGCTTAGGTTAGAATTGAAAATTACACCAGAAACTAAAGTTTTCTCTCTTTCTCTCTCTATATTATCGAGCGTATTCTTGTGAGTATTTTGATACATTGAGTGTTGCTATGCGGTGCAAGTTCCCTTCGGCACTATATTCTGAATTCTAGTTAGAAGTACTGTCTTTTCGAGGTAAGGGATATTATTTTTTTAAATGATATTATTTCTTTCAATATCATTATACCGGAATATTGGTAAGATTTTTCTTGTGAAATTCTTGTCTTTTAGTGTCAGGGTTACTATTCACGTATACGGCACTATTCACAGAAAAATTAAATTTTTGTTTTTTATCCAAAATATCTATTATGGATACTAGCTTTGATTGTATCCATGTTTTGATCATTCTTAAATTTTACTCCACTATGATTATTTATGAGGTATTTTTGGACATGGATAAACCGAAATACGAATCCTTAATATTTATTATTTTGTTTCAATTGGATTCGCTTTTCTTTAAAATATTTTTCATCATCCTCAAATCCTAAATGATGATATAACCGAATATCTTTGGCCTATAGTGCAAAGATTAAAGATTTTATGATGAATATCTTTTGCCCAGTAGTGCAAAGATGAACAGTGTTGAGAGATGAACATGACTAATCGATGAATATCTTTGGCACCTGTAGCAAAAGATGAATAAATGATTCAAGATGTGTATTGATTGATGTTACAAGGATAAAAATACATTGATGGACTTTTAAATTCATAGATAATAGTTGATTTCATTCTCTACGTAGCTCTTTTATGAATTATTATTTCACACGCGAATATTGATCCGAAACTTGTTGTTTATTATATTCTCTCAGATTTTTCCCTGTTGAAGACTAACGATAATTTGTTCTATATTATCTTAGTCATAATGTTCTTTACTGGGCTAGTTGAGCTCACCCTTTTCCTTTTTGTTCCATTTTTCTCTCAGGAGGCGAGAATGTAGCGAGTACTAGTCGGGGTATGGAATGATGGTTCTAGAAGTTGTTTTAGTAGTCCTCACCATTTTTGTAAAATAATATATCAATAATTGTAATGAGGACTTATTTGGGTATGGATATTGTCTAGAAGACAATATTTGTATTTAAACTCACAGTTTAAGTGTTGTCGTATTTTGCCCGACAATTGTATTAATAAAGTTTTAGTTATTTCTGTACCATGTATTTAACAACTCAGAATGGGTGATGTATACCTATTCTGGGGGCGTCACAGTTGGTATCAGAGCTTAGGGATATGATCTCTGGTGGAGATCAACGAATAGAACTAGGAGGGGAGAGACGAGTAAATCCTTCGCTAGTGTCTTACCTAAGCTTATTTGTTGGTCGGTTATAATATAGGGATATTATGTGATATGTTAATTTGTTTAATTAACCCTTGTTTCATGGCAGTATTTGAGAATGGCAACTGAGAATGTTAACAATGGAATAAATGAGACCGTGGAGACGCATGTACTCACCAATGAGGAGAACGTGCAACAGGCTGGCAATGTTCCTCCTGTAAACAACACCACTGATCAGACGATGAACGATGGGATGTTTAGAAGCTTTTTACAGTTCATGCAAAATTAGACGAGGGAGACTCATGTTCAAAATACAGGAGGGAATGATAACAACGCACGGTTTGTCACAGCCAAGCAGTTCAAGGAGTTGGGACCACCAGAATTCTGGGGAAAGTCGAATTCGATTAAGGCGGAGACGTGAGTCAAGCAAATTACCAAGATATTCGACGTCTTGGGATGCACGGAGGAACAGAAGGTTCCATTCCCCACCTTTATGTTCCTTAATGAGGCAGATTACTGGTGGGAATATGTAAAGCGTACCCATCCTGCCGCACTTAGCATGTCTTGGGAGACGTTTCAAAAACTATTCAATGACAAGTACGTTCCTGAAAGTATTCGTCATATGAAGGAAGTGGAGTTTATTAGACTAGAACAAAATAACATGACGTTGTTCCAGTACGAAGCGAAGTTTGCATAGTTATCTAGGTTTGCACCTCATTTGGTGGAGAATGAGGAACGTATGAAGCGGATGTTTCTGAGAGGTTTGATACCCGGCATACGTCAATATCTCATTTCTCATAAATTTTCTCTCTATTCAGATGTTGTCAACAGGGCTCAATTATTAGAGTGAGATAACGAGTACGTTCAACCTAGGGACCACAACCAGGATCATACCAGTGATAGCAGTCATCAGAACAATGATAACCAGCGGAGAAAGAAGAATACGGACAAGAGCGGCAACCACTCTGGTGGTAATCATGGCCATGAGAATAGAAGAAGCGAGTCGGGGGGAGATTTTAAAAAAAGGAGATTCAACAATGATAATGCGAAGATGTCAAGCACCAGCAACAACTGGTTCCAAGGGAGGAGAACGACCACCCATTCGTATGCTTATAAATACGGGAAAGAAGGACATATCAGCCCAAACTGCCCACAACAGTTTAAGGTATGTTATAATTGTGGAAAGGAAAGACATATCGCTCTAGATTTCACTGTAGCGAAACCAAGTCCAACTGGGATGGTGACTTAAAAGGCTATATCACAGAAAAGTCAAAGTCAACGGTTCCTAGAAGAGCGTTTTTCGTGACTGGTCAAAATGTAAGGAACCGAAACGAGGTGATCACGGGTAAGCTAATCATAAATTCTTGTGAAGTTTATACCTTACTAGATATTGGTGCTACCCATTCATTTATCTCTCCTGCTTGTGCTCAACGTTTAAACTTGACACCTGAGAAATTGGTCTTTGACTTATCTGTTGAAACTCTGTTAGGAGAAACTTTCATCACATCCACTGTTTATAAATCTTGTTTGATCCAAGTTGGCACCATCATATTACCTGTTGACCTTATTTCTTTAAAGATACTTGCTTTTGATGTGATTTTAGGGATTGATTGGTTTACTCATCATGTCAAAATTGATTATTTTCGTAAGCTTGTTAGTTTTCATATTCCTAACCAACCTGTTGTACGAATTCAAGCAACTAAACCATTAAAATCGATCACTGTTATATCAAGCCATAAAGCCATCCATTTATTAAAAAATGGATATCAAGCTTTCTTAGCCCATGTTATGAATTTGAATAAAGATACGTCAGATTTGAATAATATTCCTGTTGTTAGTGACTTTCTAACGTATTTCTAAAGAACTTCCGATTACTACCCCAAACGTGAAGTTGAATTCTTTATTGATCTTGAACCTGGTACAAAGCTCATTTCTAAAACCCTATATCGAATGACTCCTATTGAACTTCAGGAGTTAAAGGTTCAACTACAGGAGTTGTTGGATATCGGTTTCATTCCTCCTAGTACATCTCCTTGGGGTGCTCCTGTTTTATTTATAAAGAAGAAAGACGAGAGTATGCGACTTTGTATTGACTACCGGGAATTGAACCATGTCACCATTAAGAATAGGTATCCACTACCTCGTATTGATGACCTGTTTGACCAGATTGCTTGCAAGGAGCACAATTCTTTTCAAAGATCGATCTTTGATTCGGATATCATCATTTGAAGATTAGAACCGAGGATATCCCAAAGACCGCTTCGTAAACCTCAGACGCGTGATTATCTTACTCATGATCTAGAGTTGGCGGCGAATGTTTTTGGCGCTTAAATATTTGGAGGCACTATCTATATTGGGAGAAAGTGGAGATATATTCAGACCATAAAAGCCTCAAATATTTCTTCACCCAAAAGGAACTCAACATGCGACAACGACGTTGGCTCGAGCTTTTAAAAGATTAGGATCACACCATTCAATAGCATCCTGGGAAAGCAAACGTGGTAGCTGACGCATTAAGTAGAAGATCTTATGCAAGAACGAGTACGATGCTGTCAACATAAAGGCCTATTTTGTGTGACATACAAAAGTTGGAGATAGAATTCAAGACTCCGGGGACCCATGCGATGATGTCAAGTATACGCATAGAACCGACTTTAATCAAAAAAGTTAAAGTTGCTCAAGCCACAGACCTGGAGCTGATGCGTATGAAGAAGAAAGTGCAAGAAGGTGTTATTCCAGAAGAGAGAATTGATGAAGAAGGAATACTTCGAGTCCACTCCAGACTTTGTGTTCCTAACGATTCTGATTTGAAGTATAAGATCATGAGGGAGGCACACAATACACCATTTGCAATCCATCCTGGAAGTACCAAAATGTATCGTGATCTTCGACATACATTTTGATGGAACAATATGAAGAGAGAGATTACAAAGTTTATCTCGACGTGTTTAACTTGTCAACGTGTAAAGGCGGAGCATCAAGTGCCTAAGGGTCCATTGCAACCACTTGAGATTCTGAAATGGAAGTGGGAACATATTACCATGGATTTCGTTACGGGTCTTCCCACGGTTTCTAAAGGCATAAATGTTATTTGGGTTATTGTTGATAGATTAACCAAGTCTGCTCATTTCTTGCCGATACGGGAGACTTATTCTCTTGAACGTCTTGCTCGTATGTACATAAATGAAATTGTGAGATTGCATGGCATGCCAGTATCCATAGTTTCGGATCGTGACCCAAGATTCACTTCACGATTTTGGGTTAGCTTGCAAAAAGCTATGGGCACGGATTTACGATTTAGTTCGGCATACCATCCTCAAACGTATGGACAATTAGAGAGGACTATTAAAACTCTTGAAGATCTATTAAGACTTTGTGTCCTAGACTTTAAAGGGAGTTGAGATAAGTATTTAACATTGGTAGAATTCTCCTAACAACAACAGTTATCAGGCAAGTATAGGTGTGGCCCCAATTGAAGCATTGTATGGACGAAAGTGTCGCTCTCCAATATGTTGGGATGAGGTAGGTGAAGCAACATTGTTGGGACCCGATTTGATATGTATGACTACGGAAAAGATCCAAATTATTCGACAACATATACAAACGGCACATGATCGACAAAAGAGTTATGCGGATCTTCATCGAAAGGACATGGAATTTAGTATTGGGGATCATGTATTTTTGCGAGTTGCTCCATGGAAGGGAGTTACAAGATTTGGGAAGAGAGGAAAGCTCAATCCACGATTTATTGGTCAATTTCAGATTCTTTACCGAGTAGGAAATGTGGCCTATAGACTCGCGTTACCTCTAAGTATGTCTCGTGTTCATAATGTTTTTCACATATCCGTGCTTCGTAAATATGTGAAATACCCAAACCATGTTATTGAGTTAGAACCGGACGAGATAGCCGAAGACTTAACGTACGAGGAGGTACTTGTCAAGATCTTAGATAGGAAGGAATATGTCCTACGCACAAAGGTCATACCACAAGTCAAAGTTTTATGGAGGAACCATGCTATAGAGAAAATGACCTGGGAGTTGAAAACGGAAATGAAAGCGTGGTATCCTCATCTTTTCGAAACACCAGGTACGTACGTCAATTTTGAGGATAAAATTTCATAAGGAGGGGAGGTTGTAAGACCCCAACTTATTATAAATAAAATTGAATTTCCTTTATTTATTATTTTGAAATAGTAAGGGTTGATTTGATTAATGTGGTTAGTTATTGTGACGCCCCCAAAATAGGTATACAACACCCATTCTGAGTCGCCAAATACATGGTACAGAAAGCAAACTACAACTTTATTATTATAATTATCGTGCAAAATACGACAACACATACTGTGAGTTTAAATACAAATATTGTCTTCTAGACAATAACCATACTCAAATAAGTCCTCATTACAATTATTCATACACTATTTTATAAAAATAGTGAGGACTGTTATAACAACTTGCTAGAACCATCACTCCATACCCCGACTCGATTCTTCTATGTTCTCACCTCCTGAGAAGAAAAATGGAACAAAAAGGAAAAGGGTGAGCTCAACTAGCCCAGTAAAGAATATTATGACTAAGATAATATACAACAAATTATCGTTAGTCCTCAACAGGAAAAAATATGATAAAATATAATAGACAACAAGTTTTAGATCAATATTCTGCAGCAGAAACATCAATCTATTAGAAGAGTCAAGTAGAGAATGAGTTCTACTATCTTCTAAGATTTAAAAGTCCATCATCAATATTTTATCCCTGTAACAACAATCAATATACATCTTTAATCAATATTCATCTTTGCACTTCAGGCCAAAGATATTCATTTATATCACCAGTTGATCATGTTCATCTCAACACTGCTCATTAAAGACTATGGGCCAAAGATATTCATCGATTAATCATTCATCTTTGCAAAGATACAGCCAAAGATATTCAGTAATATCATCATTTAGGACCGAGGATGATGAAAATATTTTAAAGAAAACGAATCCAAAGTGAGACAAAAGGACAAATATTGTGGATTCAGATAACGGTTTATCCAAAATCAATAATACTTTATAATAACCAATTTTGAAGCGTAATTTAAAAATAAAGACCAAAACATGGATACAATCAAAGATAGTAACCATAATAGACATCTTGGACAAAAGAAGAAAATTTCATTTTTCTATGAATGAAGGTCAGATTCGTGAATAAAGGTCGATACGTGAATAGTAATCCGACACAAAAAGTTTCAAATTTGATTAAAAGTTTAGATCAATACTTTCAAGATAATGATATTGTAGAAATAATATCATATATAAAGAAAATAACATCCCTTATCTCAAAATAACCAGATTCCGATGGAATATCGGATAGAAAGTCAAGAAAACTTCAGATCTTAACAAAGAACTCTCAAAGTAACTCTCAAAGTATCAAAATACTCACAAAAAAATATTTCGATAATCTAGAGAGAAAGAAAACTTGTTTATGGTGTGATTTTCAATTCTAACCTAAGCGTCTATTTATAGGAAAATGCTAGAACGCCATAGGAGACTAAAATAATAAAATATTATTATTTCTTTATTTTTCTCTATGCACACCTTTGGAAAAATCAAGCATGCCATCTTGGAAGAAAAAAATAGCAGCCCATGTGTATTCAAAACCAACCCAAAAGTGGGTCCCACCCATAAATTAATAAAAATTATTTTATTTTCTGAAACTTCAACAATTCATAGAAAATAGCCCAGTTATCAGAAAAATACGAATTTTATGTCCATTCTGCCTGAAATCGATTTCTCTACAACTTTGTAGCTTTGAGTTTTTCCAAATTCTAAATCAAAAATATCCGAAATCCACAAACGGGTGATTTTTAATACCTCCCTTCCGACAAAATACTGATAAAACACCTCAGCATTAATTCCTTCATTTATAACCACATAAACAAATTCATCATTTATATTCACATCAAATAAATATTTCCCTATCATATAAATCAATAATTAATTATTCATAAATAATATTACAGAATCATAATTATGATAACCAAAGTAGAGCCTCGTGAAAGAGGGGCTTTTAATAAGGATTTCTCTCATCTTGGGCGCCAAGTAATTAGATTATCTAACCTCTCCTCGATGTAACTTTCTAGACATTGCCAATAATGTTATCTAATAATATTATTCAAATAATATTAATTATCGATCCGATAATGGAAAATACTGCAATGATAATTATCAAACAACAATAATATAAAATATCAACGCAACAATTATTGAATCAATAAAATAAAATATTGAGCGGTAAGAATTCATCGTAATAATTATTGAGTTGTGCCTTCTTACGTAAGGATCAATAATTCAAAAATGCGGTAATACCGCAAGTAATACCGTGCAACCATGCATATTACTATATTTTAACCACTAGGTAATCCAAAGTGTTAATTGTAATAATTACCCGTTATTTATAAAAATTCACATTTTCCTCATCCAACCCTCCTTACAAATAAATTTGTCATTCTTACAAAAAGAAATTCCACGACCAAACGAATATTCCCTATAGTAAATGAATATTTTATAACCACTTGCTTATTTTACAAAATTTGCACATTTCACCCATAACTAAAGCATTATATCAAATTAAGCTTATTAATTTTGAATAATGAATAGAGAAAAATTCAATTTTATTTATAATAAGTTGGGGTCTTACAACCTCCCTCCTTATAAAATTTCGCCCTCGAAATTGACGACGGATGTACCAAAGTGAGGTACCTTTCATTTCCGATTCCAACTCCTAGGTCATTTCTTCAATAACATGGTTCCTCCACAAAACCTTAACTTGTGGTATAACCTTGGTGCGTAGGACATGCTCTTTCCTATCCAAGATCTTAACAAGTACCTCCTCATACGTTAAATCTTTGGCTATCTCATCTGGTTCTAACGCAATAATGTGGTTCGGGTCTTTCACATATTTACGAGGCATATATATGTGGAAAACATTATGAACACGAGACATGTTTGGAGGTAATGCGAGTTTATATGCCACATTTCCTATTCGGTCAAGAATCTCAAATGGACCAACAAACCTTGGATTGAGCTTTCCTCTTTTCCCAAATCTTATAACTCCTTTCCATAGAGCAACACGTAACAATACATGATCCTCAATATTAAACTCCACGTCCTTTCTATGAAGATCAGCATAACTCTTTTGTCGATCTTGTGAGGTTTGAATGCGTTGTCGAATCATTTGAATCTTTTATGTAGTCATGCATACTAATTCTGGTCCCAACAACATTGCTTCTTCCACCTCATCCCAGCATACTAGAGAACGACACTTTCGTCCATACAATGCCTCAAATGGAGCCATGCCTATACTTGCTTGATAACTATTGTTGTAGGAGAATTCCACCAGTGGCAAGTACTTATCCCAACTTCCTTTAAAATCTAGAACACGAGTCTTAATAGATCTTCAAGGTTTGAATAGTCCTCTCGATTGTCCGGTCCATTTGAGGATGGTATGCTAAATCAATCGTAAATCAGAGCTAAATCGCGACGCCTCAAAATTAGGTATACGCCACCCATCTTGGGTCGCCACTTACATGGTACATAAATTCAAAAAACTTCTTAAGTTAATCTTGTGGTCGCGATGACATCGTGAGTTTGAATACAAATATTGGACTAGATATTATACAAACTCAAAATGAGTCCTCATTACAACTATTATCTTATTTCACGTAATAGTGAGGACTATGCTATCCTCCTCGACCATTACGAGTTCCAAGACGCTCAGCTCAACTAGCCCAAGAAGAAATATTATGACTAAGATAATGGAATAAATTATCATTAGCCTTTAAATGATGTTAAACCGATAAAATACAATAGACAACCGGTTTAGCTGCTAGCCGGAATAAGCAATCCATTAAAAGAGTCAAGTAGAGAATAAAGTCTACTATCTTTTAAGTTTTAAAAGGTTTGGCATACCTTGGCCAAGAATTTTCATCAAATTATCAATGGTCATGACTATACCGAATCACCCCTCGTCATAATCATACCAAAAATTTTCCATCATCGCATTACAAAGCCACCGAGGACTTTTAACATCATTTATATCAAGTCATGATTATACCAATGATCCATGGTCATAATCATACTAATGCATCTATGCGTAAGCGAAAAGATAACATAATATCATGAGGATGATGACAATGACATAATAATTCAATAAAACAAGTTCAAGAATTATTTAATCCATGAATTATTAACGCCCTTATTGTCAACATGATATCGCTTTCAGAGAGTAAAATTCAAGAATGATCGTAAGAATATTTCCATGAAAGATATCGAATGAAACGCAAATATCAAGGATATTCTACTAATTTCATGGAGTATAGAAGTCAAAGTTTTAACCAACTGGGTATAATAAAGAATGGAATAACAAAAGAAATCACCACGCAAATCCAAAGTCGTGAAATTCACTGCAAGCGAGGATGTTCCAACAGAATAATAAAGATGGAACCAGATCCTGTAAAACACACAGATAGGATATTCCCATGTAAAACACATGATGAGGATGTTCCAACAGAATAATAAAGAGGCGGAACCAGTCCGGGTGTAAAACACACGTATGGATGTTCCAATGTAATAATAGAAGAATGTCACCAAGTGGTAAACTGGCGTACAAAAGTTATTCCAACCGAATAATAAGCAAATGGAATAAATATAAGGATTTCACCAAGTATAGGTAATGCCACAGATAAAGTTATGTATAGGGTATGCCACTTTTACGGAGTTATTCAGCGTAATAATAATGAATGGAATAATGAAGTTCTCTCTTCAAGAAGAAAGAATAACACCCCTTACCGTAAAAGAACTGAATATAGAAGTAGTGAAGTAGAAGAATACTCTTCTTCTTTCTATAATTTTCTCTCTATATAACCTCTCTCTATAATTTCTCTCTCTAGAGTTTGATGAATTCGTGAAAATAATGAAGGAATGAGCTTCTATTTATAGGAAAATGAAATGCATAGTAATTAATCCATAATTCATCTCCAGATTGATTTATTTTAATCGACGGTCCATATTTAAAGCAAAATCTTTTAAATAAAATAAAATATATTCTATTTATATAAAAACATTTTACTATGCAAACACTATGCAACACTACGCAAAACACTATGCAACACTATGCATAATAAAATATAATATATTCTATTTATAGAATAACTTTAATAAAGTATTCTCGCTTTATATAAAAGATGTTTCGCTTTTATTACGTTAATGTAATAAAACAAAACGTCATTTTCGCTTATAATAATTCATATTATTAATCGACAATAATGGAATCAAACCGAGTGACTTCTCACATAAGCATCAATAATCAATCTACTATGCAACCACATGCGTCGAGTAGTTCAACAATATCAACGGTAAAACTTCATCGTTATTTCAATAAAATATTTTTTGTCGTTTTTCTCAATCCGGCAATAATTACATTGTGGGGTCCACCAATGATTGATGTTCAGATTAATATTCCCCGCTAAACCGAATATTCCCCACCAATCGAATATAATATAACCACTTGCATACTTTGCAAAATTTATAAATACTACCCACAACTATAATATTATCTCAAATTCTCATAATATTAAAAATTATTTCGATAAAATTTAAATCTTTATTGATAAAATCGGGGTCTCACACTAACCCAAAATCTTGAAGTTAATCTTGGGTCGCCAAACTATGGATACTGGCATGCCATGTAATTGCACAATCTTATTCATGATATACGAAAGCAAGACGCTCAAGGGAATAAGTCTCACGATCGGCAAGAAATGAGCGTACTTGGTTAATCTATCAACAATAACCCAAATCGCATCTATACCTTCGAAACATTGGGATGACCCATAACGAAATCTATGGTAATGTGATTCCAGTATCTTAAGATGTAATAGACCTTTTGGCACTTGATGATGATCGCCTTTATGTGATTAAACACCTCGAGATAAACTCTGTGATCTCTCTCTTCATATTATTCCACCAAAATGTATGTCGAATATCATGATACATTTTGGTACTCCCAGGATGGATTACAAACGCGGTATTGTGTGCCTCCATCATGATTCTATGCTTCAAGTCAGAATCGTTAGGAACGCAAAGTCTAGAGTTAACTCAAGTAATCCTTCTTCATCAATTCTCGCTTCGAATAGCTCCTTCTTGCACTTTATTCTTCATACGCATCGCCCCTGTGTCCGTAGCTTGAGCAAACTTTAACTTTATCGATTAAAGTTCTGTTCTACTCAGATATTCACCATCATCATGTGGGTCCTCGAGTCTTTAATTATATCTCCATCCTTTTGCAAGTCATACAAAATGGGCCTTTTCATTGACAATAATATCAAGACTCAGATCAGATATGATCTTCATCAATGCGCCACTATTACGCTCGCTTTTCCAAGATGATATCAATAGTGTGATCGTAATCTTTCAATGTACTCAAGCCAACACCGTTGTCGCATATCGAGTTCCTTTTGGGTGAAGAAATATTTGAGGCTTTTTATGGTCCAGATAAATCTCCACTTTCTCCCCATACAAGTAAAGTGTCTCCAAATTTTCAACTCGAACGATCATCGCTAACTCTAGATCATGAGTAGGATAATTCCTCTCATATTCTTTTGAGTTGTCGTGAGGCATAGGCTATGACTTTCCCATATTGCATGAGAACACATCCTAACCCTTTGCCTGAAGCATTGCTGTAGATAACAAATCCATCCGACCCAGATGGTATTGTAAGACCCCAACTTTTTGAATAAAGATGTATTTTCTATAATTATCATTTTTGAATATTATGATATAATGTTATAGTTGTGGGTAATAATTATAAATTTTGCAAAAGTACGCAAGTTGTTATATAATATTCGATTGGTCTGGGAATATTCGCTTTAAAATGTAAAATATTAGATGCGATGGCGTAATCATTGGTGGACCCCAATAAATGTAATTATTGTCGATCGAGAAAATGACAAAAATATTTTATTGAAATAATGGCGTAAGTTTTACCGTTGATATCTGTTGAACTACTTCGGTAGTAAAAGTACAAGAATACGCGTGTGGTTGCATAAGAAGATACCAGATTGATTATCGATGCTTATATGAGAAGTCACTCGCTTTGATTCAATTATCATTTATATTTTATATGATGATGAAGTTTTGTTTTATTCAGTATTATTAACGTAATAAAATGTAAAAGCTTTTTATATAAAATAGAATACTTTTATAAAGTTATTCGTTTTATTAGGCTAATAGTAAAATCTTTTTATATAAAACAGAATACTTTTATAAAGTTATTCGTTTTATTAGACAATAATTAGAATATATTATATTTTATTATGCATAGTGTTGCATAGTGCCTGCATAATGTTGTATAGTGTTTTGCATAGTAAAATCTTTTTATAAAATTTTTCGTTTTATTAGATTATAAATAGAATATATTATATTTTATTTAAAAGATTTTGCTTTAAATATGGACCGTCAGATTAAAGTAAATCGATCTAGACCGTTCATAGATTAGTTACTATGCATTCCATTTTTCTAAAAATAGAAGCTCATTCCTTCATTATTTTCTTACGAATTCACTGAACTCCAGAGAGAGAAAATTTTAGAGAGAAAAAAAAGAGAAGTCTGCTACCTTTCTTTTCCTATATCCAATTTCTTTTACGGTAAGAGATATTATTCTTTTGTATTCATGAAGAGAACTCCTGTTATTCCATTCCTTATTATTCTGTTGGAATAACCTGTATAAGCGGACTACCCTATACTTGTTGACATTCTTCTATTATTCTGTCTTTATTATTCTGTTGGAATATCCTATCTGTGTGTTTTACATCGGACCTGGTTCCGTCTTTAATATTCTGTTGGAACATCCTATCTGTGTGTTTTACACCGGACCTGGTTCCTTCTTTATTATTCTCGCTGGAACGTCTCTGTTCAGGTTTTTACGCCGGACCTAGTTCCGCCTTTTATTATTCTCGTTGAATATCCCGCTTGGTGTGACTTTCACCGACTTGGTTCTCGTTATTATTATTCGTTGAATAACTCTGTCTATGCAAAGTACCGCATGCATGGTGATTTCATTGTTATTCCATTACTTATTATTCGTTGGAACATCCCGCTCGCTTGTAAATTTCACCGATTCGGTTCCGTTATTATTATTCTATTGGAATAACCCGTTTATGTGAAGTAATCGCATGCACGGTGATTTATTTTGTTATTCCATTCTTTATTATACTCATTGGTTAAAGTTTTAACTTCTATACTCCATGAAATTAGTGGAATATCCTCGATATTTGCGCTTCATCCAAAGATCTTTTCATGGAAATATTCTTCCGAGCATTCTTGAATTTTACTCACACGTAAGTATCATGTCGATAATTTGGACGTTATTAGTTCTCGGACAAATTAATTCTTGAACTTGTTTTATTCAATTTTTATATCATTGTCATCATCCTCATGTTTATATTTTTGAAAGTCATCTGTGGGCCTGTTAGTATATAGATGGACTTGGTATGATTATGACTGTGGATTATTCGTGTAATCATGACCGTAATGTTACAAATGATGTGGTAAAAGTCCTCATTCGTCCGTAGTGCATTGATGGACGATTGTTGGCATGATCATGATTATTGATGAATACACAAATATCCTTGGCCCGTAGTGCATGGAATTTATGGTCGTGACCCTAATGATTATCCTCGTCGAAAAGTGTGGATAATGTGGATTATTTATTAAGCTAAGTCTCAGCGATAAAAGTGATGAAAAACTTTTAAAATCATAAAAGAAAGTAGATTTTATTCTCTGCTTGACTCTTTTAATGGATTGCTTGATCCGCTGTAGTTAAACTTGATGTCTATTGTATTTTATCAGTTTAACATTGTTGGAGACTAATGATAATTTATTCTACATTATCTTAGTCATAATATTTCTCACGGGCTAGTTGAGCTCACCCTTTCTTTTTCATTGTTCTCTCGTGAAATGAGAACGTAAATGGGACTAGCTCTGGGAACGGAGTGATGGTCCGAGATGGTGTCTTAGTAGTCCTCACTATTCTGTAAAATAGTGTGATAATAAATGTAACAAGGACTCTATTTGAGAATGGATATTGTCTAGAAGGAAATATCCCTGTTTAAAATCTCAGTTATGTTTTGTCGTATTTTACACGACAGTTGTATAATTAAGTTTTTTATTTGTATTTGTACCATGTATTTGGTGACGCAAGATGGGTGATGTATACCTATTTTGGGGGTGTCACAGTTGGTATCAAAGCTTACGGATATGATCCCTGGCTAAGGTGTGAGACAAGAACTAGGAGGGGATAGACAGGGAATTCTTTCGCTAGTATGACTTACCTAAGTTTATTTGGTATTTAATTGGTCGGTCAGAGTATAGGGATAATATGTGATATGTTATTTAACTCTTGTTTTGTGGCAGTATTTGAAAATGACATCCGAGAATGTTTAGATTATCAATGGAGCACAGGAGACCGTTGAGTCTCCACAGATCAATAATCAAGATAATGTGCATCAGGAAGGAGACATTCCTCAGGTAAATAACAACACTGACCAAATGATGAACGATGGAATGTTCAGAGGCTTTATGCAATTCATGCAACAACAAAGCAAAGAGAGCGGCTCCGCCCAAAATGCGGTGGAAACACCGGCAACTCTCTGACGGTCACCGCCAAAGCGCTTTAAGGAACTGGGACCACCGGAGTTTTTTGGAGAGCCAAAACCACTTAAGGCGGAGACGTGGATTAAGCAAATCAACAAGATATTTGATATTTTGAGATGCTCCGAGGAGCCAAAGGTTCCTTTTGCCACCTTCATGTCATGGCAAGAGGCAACATCGGTGGGAATCAGAAACGACTCAACCCGCCACAGATCAAGATGTCTTGGGAGAAGTTCCAAGAACTGCTCAACGACAAGTACTTTCCCGAAAGTATTCGTCACATGAAAGAGGTATTGTTCATCAAGCTGGAACAAAACAACATGACCCTATCGTAGTACGAAGCCAAGTTTGCCGAGTTGTCCCGGCCAGCGTCCCATTTGGTTGATAATGAGGAGAGAATGACGCTAATGTTTTTAAGAGGTTTCAAACCCGAGATACGCCAATATCTTATCTCTCATAAACCGTGTTTGTATTCGGATGTTGTTAATAGGGCTCGCTTATTGGAGCGTGATAATGAGTCAACCCAACCAAAAGAGAGCAACCCACAAAAATGATAATACGTTGAAAATACCATCAAGCGGTGACAACAAGCTTGGAGGGAATCAACAGGCTAGAAATGGTAACCACTTCGGTGGTAATCATGGCCAAAACAATAAGAATGGACATTTCAAGAAGAGGAGATTCAACAATGATGGAAAGACGTCAGCATCAGAACCTGTCGTTAAGGAAGGAGAATGACCACCTATCATATGCTTCAAGTGTGGAGGAGAGGGACACATCACTCCCAACTGTGTGGTGCCATCCAAAGCATGTTACAACTATGGAAGAGAAGGTCACCTGGCCCAATTTTATCGTGCACCAAAGATAAGTCCAGCTGGGATGGAGGCGTCAAAGGCCGTCCCAGAAAAGTCAAAACTAGTAGTGCAGTGGAGAGCGTTTGTTGTGACCTCCCAGAAAGCAAGGAACCCGAATGAGGTCATCACGGGTAAGCTTGTCATAAACTCTAGCAAAGTTTATACCTTATTTGATACCGGTTCTACCCATTCTTTTATTTCTCTTACTTGCGCTCAACGTTTAAATTTGACTCCAGAGAAATTGGACTTTGACTTATCTGTTGAAACTCCGTTGGGAGAGACCTTCATTACATCCACGGTTTATAAGTCTTGTTTAGTTCAAATCGGAACCCGCACATTACCTGTCGATCTTATTTCTTTGAAAATACTTGCATTTGATGTGATTTTAGGGATTGATTGGTTAACTACTCATCATGCAAAAATTGATTGTTTTCGTAAGGTTGTTAGCTTTCATATTCCTAACCAACCTATTATGCGAATTCGAGCAACCAAATCATTAAAATCAATCACTATTATTTCAAGCCATAAAGCTATTCGTTTATTAAAAAATGGATGTCAAGCTTTCTTAGCTCATGTCACGGATCTAAACAAAAATACGTCAGTTTTTAATGATATTTCTATTGTTAATGAATTTTCTGACGTATTCCCTAAAGAACTTCCTGGCGTACTTCCAGAGCGTGAAATTTAATTTTGTATCGACCTTGAACCCGGTACAAAACCCATTTCCAAAGTCCTATATCGAATGGCTCCTATTGAACTTCAGGAGTTAAAGACCCAACTGCAGGAATTGTTAGACATTGGCTTTATTCGCCCCTAGTACTTCTCCTTGGGTGCTGCTCCTATTCTATTCGTGAAGAAGAAAGATGGGAGTATGCGACTTTGTATTGATTATCTGGAGTCAATCATGTCACCATCAAAAAATAGGTACCCATTGCCACGTATTGATGACCTGTTTGACCAACAGTAAGGAGCCAAATTCTTTTCAAAGATTGATCTTCATTAGGATATCACCAATTGAAGATTAGAACCGATGACATTCCAAAGACGGATTTCGTAACTCCCCAGACGGCATTATGAATTCCTAGTCATGTCTTTGGGATCGACTAATGCTCCCCGCCGCTTTCATGGATATGATGAACCGAGTATTTCAAGGAATATTTGGATCACTTTGTGGTCGTCTTTATTGATGACATCCTCATATATTCCAAAACCCGTGAAGATCATGAGCAACACTTAAGGTCGACACTCCAAAAGCTTCGTGAATATAAGCTTTATGCCAAGTTGAAGAAATGCGAAGTTCGGCTCGAGGAAATAGCATTCCTTGGGCACGTGGTATCAAGTCATGGGATATCCGTTGACCCAAAGAAAGATTGAAGCTATTCAAAGTCGGGAGCAACCTAAATCAATGATCAAGCACGTAGCTTTCTGTTTAGCGAAGTTATTATCGGAGATTCGTGGAAGGATTTTCTCAAATCGCTACTCCACTAACTCAACTTTTGACTTTGAAAGATACAAAGTTCTATTGGAGCGAGGAATGTGAGAAGAGTTTTCAAGAACTCAAGATGAGACTCATTTCAAAGACCTGCTCGACAATACCATCCGGTTCGGAGGGATTTGTCATCTACAAAGTGATGCTTTCGGGCAAAGGGTTAGGATGTGTTCTCATGCAACACGGGAAAGTCATAGTTTACGCCTCACGATAACTCAAAGAATATGAGAGGAATTATCCTACTCATGATCTAGAGTTGGCAACCGTTGTCTTCAAGACTAAAGATTTGGAGGCATTACATGTATGGGGAGAAAGTGGAAATCTTTACTTGATTATAAAAGCCTCAAATATTTCTTCACTCAAAAGGAACTCAACATGCGACAACGACGTTGGCTTGAACTATTGAAAGATTATGATCATATCATCCAATACCATCCTCGAAAAGCAAACGTGGTAGTCGACGATTGAGTAGTAAGATCATATGCGGTACGAAAAGCGATATTGTCAACGCAAAGGCCCATTTTGTGTGACTTGCAAAGGATGGAGATAGAGTTAAAGACTCTGTGGACCCATGTGATGATGGCGAATATACGAGTAGAACCGATTTTAATTGATAAAGTTAAAGCCGCTCAAGTTACTGATCCCGAGCCGATGCGATGAGGAAGAAAAAGCAAGAAGGTGCTATGCCGAAGCAAGAATCGATGAAGAAGGAATACTTGAAGTCAACTCTAGACTTTTGTGTTCCTAACGATCCCGAAGTTAAAGTATAAAATCATGATGGAGGCGCATAAACACACCATTTGCAATCCATCTTCGGGAGTACCAAAATATACCGTGATCTTCGCCATACATTTTGGTGGAGCAATATGAAGAGAGAGATAAATACTGTTTATCTCAAGGTGTCTAACTTGTCAACGAAGTCGGCGAAGCATCAAGTACCAAAAGGCCCATCAGAACCACTTGAAATTCCGTAATAGAAGTGGGAGCACATTACCATGGATTTCACATCGGTCTTCCCAATGTTTCTCAAGGCATTGATGCAATTTGGGTCATTGTTGATAGATCGACCAAGTCCGCTTCATTTTTTACAAATACGAGAAACTTATACACTTGAACGCCTTGCTCAGATGTACATAAACGAGATTATAAGATCGCATGGTATGCCAAGATCCATAGTTTTCGATCGAGACCCAAGATTCACTTCACGATTTTGGGTTAGTTTGCAAAAAGCTATGGGCACGGATTTACGATTTAGTTTGGCATATCATCCTCGACGGATGGACAATTAGAGAGGACTATTCAAACTCGGAAGATTTATTAAGACTCTATGTCCTCGACTTCAAGGGAAGTGGGATAAGTTCTTACCATTGGTTGAGTTTTCCTACAACAACAAGCTTATCAAGCAAGCATTGACATGGCTCCATTTGAGGCGCCAGATGGAAGAAAGTGTCGTTCTCCAAAGATCTTTGGGATGAGGTGGGTGAAGCAACGTTGTTGGGACCGGAGTTGGTACGTATGACTACGAAAAAGATTCAAACGATCCGACAACGATAAAAACCTCACAAGATCGATAAAAGAGTTATGTTGATCTTCATCGAAAAGGACGAGAATTCGATATGGAGATCATGTGTTGTTACGTGTTGCTCCATGGAAAGGAGTTACGAGGTTTGGAAAGAGAGGAAAACTCAATCCTCGATTCATTGGCCCATTTTTAATCCTCGATCGAGTAGGATCTGTAGCCTATAGACTTGCTTTTACCGCCAAGTATGTCTCGTGTTCATAACATTTTTCACATATCCATGTTACGTAAATATGTGAAAGACCAAACACATTATCGAAGTTAGAACCTGATTTAAATAATTGAAGATTTAACGTATGAAGAGGTTCCCTGTTCAAATCTTGGATAAGAATGAACATATTTTACGCTCCAAGGTTATACCTCAAGTCAAAGTGTTATGGAAGAACCACGATGTTGAGGAAATGACCTAGGAGTTAGAATATGAAATAAAATCAAGGTATCCTTACCTCTTCGATATACTGTGTATCGCATTCTAATTTCGAGGGCTTAAATTTCTTAAGAAGGGAGGTCAGAAGACCCCAACTTTTTGAATAAAGATGAATTTTCTATAATTATCATTTTTGAATATTATGATATAATGTTATAGTTGTGGGTAATAATTATAAATTTTGCAAAGTACGCAAGTTGTTATATAATATTCGATTGGTCGGGGAATATTCATTTTAAATAGGAAATATTCGCAGACGATTAACACAATCATTGGTGGACCCCACAATGTAATTATCATTTCTTGATCGAGAAAACGACAAAAATATTTTATTGAAATAACGACGGAAGTTTTTCCGTTGACATCGCTTGAACTACTCGGTAGTAGTAAAAGTACAAGAATACGTGTGGTTGCATAAGAAATACACCAGATTAATTATTGATGCTTATGTGAGAAGTCACCGGTTTGATTCAATTAGAATATATATTTTATATGATGATGAAGTTTTGTTTTATTCAGATTATTAACGTAATAAAATGTAAAAGCTTTTTATATAAAATAGAGTACTTTTATAAAGTTATTCGCTTTATTAGGCTAATAGTAAAATCTTTTTATATAAAATAGAATACTTATATAAAGTTATTCGCTTTATTAGACAATAATTAGAATATATTATATTTTATTATGCATAGTGTTGCATAGTGCCAGCATAATGTTGTATAGTGTTTTGCATAGTAAAATCTTTTTATAAAGTTTTTCGTTTTATTAGATTATAAATAGAATATATTATATTTTATTTAAAAGATTTTGCTTTAAATATGGACCGTCAGATTAAAGTAAATCGATCTGGACCGTTCATGGATTAGTTATTATGCATTCCATTTTTCTATAAATAGAAGCTCATTCCTTCATTATTTTTCTTTAATTCACTAAACTCTGTAAAGAGAAAATTTTAGAGAGAAAAGAAAAGAGAAGTCTCGCTACCTTTCTTTTCCTATATCCAATTTCTTTTACTAGTAAGGGATATTATTCTTTTCAGTATTCATGAAGAGAACTCCGTTATTCCATTCCTTATTATTTCGTTGAATAAACTCGTATAAGCGGGCTACCCTATACTTGGTGACATTCTTCTATTATTCGCTCTTTTATTATTCGTTGGAATATCTCCTCGTGTTTTTTTACACCGACCGGTTCCGCCATTTTTAATATTCTCATTGGAACATCTCGTCATCGTGTGTTTTACAGGACTGACCGGTTCGTTCCGCTTTTTATTATTCTCGCTGAACGTCCCCTGCTCGCTTTTTTTTATGGGACCTCAGTTCCGCCTTTATTATTCTCGTTGGAACATCCCGCTTGCGTGTGAATTTCACCGACTTGGTTATGTTATTATTATTATTCGTTGAATAACCTCGTCATATGCAAGGCACCGCATGCATGGTGATTTCTGTTGTTATTCCATTACTTATTATTCTGTTGGAACATCCTCTCGGTGTGAATTTCACCTGACCTGGTTCCGTTATTATTATTCTGTTGGAATAACCTATCTATGTGAAGTACCGCATGCATGGTGATTTATTTTGTTATTCCATTCTTTATTATACTTTGTTGGTTAAAGTTTTAACTTCTATACTCCATGAAATTAGTGGAATATCCTTGATATTTGCGCTTCATCCAGTATCTTTTAATGGAAATATTCTTCTGAGCATTCTTGAATTTTACTCTACATGTAAGTATCATGTCGATAATTTGGACGTTATTAGTTCCTCGGACAAATTAATTCTTGAACTTGTTTTATCAAATTTTATATCATTGTCATCATCCTCATGTTTATATTTTTTGAAAGTCATTTGTGGCCTGTAGTGCATAGATTGACTTGGTATGATTATGACCAGGGATTATTCTGTGTAATCATGACCGTAATGTTTCAAATGATGTGGTAAAAGTCCTCATTGGCCCGTAGTGCATTGATGGACAGTTGTTGGCATGATCATGACCATTGATGAATACACAAATATCCGTGGCCCGTAGTGCATGGAATTTATGGTCGTGACCCTAATGATTATCCTTGGCCGTAGTGCAGGGATGATGTGGATTATTTATTAAGCTAAATCTCAGTTATAAAAGTGATGAAAAACTTTTAAAATCATAAAAGATAGTAGATTTTATTCTCTACTTGACTCTTTTAATGGATTGCTTGATCCACTGCAGTTAAACTTGATGTCTATTGTATTTTATTAGTTTAACATTGTTGGAGACTAATGATAATTTATTCTGCATTATCTTAGTCATAATATTTCTTCCGGGCTAGTTGAGCTCACCCTTTCTTTCACCGTTTTCTTCGTGAAATGAGAACGAATGGGACTAGTCGGGGAACCGAGTGATGGTCCGAGATGGTGTCTTAGTAGTCCTCACTATTCTCAGTAAAATAGTGTGATAATAAATGTAACGAGGACTCTATTTGAGAATGGATATTGTCTGTAAGGCAATATCCCCATTTAAAATCTCGCTTATATTTTGTCGTATTTTACACGCACGGTTGTATAATTAAGTTTTTTATTTGTTTTTATACCATGTATTTGGCGACTCAAGATGGGTGATGTATACCTATTTTGGGGGCGTCATAGGTATTGCCAGAACAGGTGCCGAAATGAGTCTCCTCTTGAGCTCTTGGAAACTCTTCTCGCATTCCTCGCTCCATACTTAATTTTGTATCTTTTGAGTCATTTGAGTTAACTGAGTAGTGATTCGAGAAAATCCTTCCACGAATCTCTAATAATAACCATTTACGCCCGTAAAGTCGCGTGACTTTGGTCACCGACTTGGTTGCTCTAACTTTGTATTACTTCAATCTTCACGGTCAACAGACACTCCATGTTTTGACACCACGTGCCCAAGGAATGCTACTTCCTCAAGCCGTAACTCGTGATTTCTTCAAACTTGGCATAAAGCTTGTTTTCACGAAGCCTTTCAAGTATCAGCTTCAAATGGTGCTCATGATCTTCACGACTTTTGGAATAGATGAGGATGTCATCAATAAAGACAACAACAAACTGATCCAAATATTCCTTGAATACTCGGTTCATCATATCCATGAAATCAGCAGGAGCATTAGTCAATCCAAAAGACATGACTAAGAATTCATAATGCCCGCATCGAAGTTTCAAGGCGTCTTTGAATATCCTCGCTTTTAATCTTCAAATTTGATGATATCCGTAATCTAAGATCAATCTTTGAAAAGAATTGTGCTCCTTGCAACTGGTCAAACAGGTCATCAATAAGAGGTAGCGAATACCTATTCTTAATGGTGACATGGTTTGATTCTTGATAGTTAATACAAAGTCGCATACTCCCGTCTTTCTTCTTTACAAATAAAACAAGAGCACCCCAATGAGAAGTACTAGGATAAATGAAACCGATGTCTAACAATTCGTGTAGTTGGACTTTTAACTCCTGAAGTTCAATAGGAGCCATTCGATATGGGGTTTTAGAAATGGGATTTGTACCCGGTTCAAGGTCAATAAAGAATTTAACATCATGTTCTGGGGGTAGACCGGGAAGTTCTTCAGGAAATATATCAGGAAATTCTTTAACAACAGAAATATTATCCAAATCTGACTTGTCTCTGTTTAAATCCATAACATGGGCTAAGAAAGCTTGACATCCGTTTTTCAATAAATGAATAGCTTTTTTGCTTGATATGACAGTGACTGATTTTAGTGGTTTAGTTGCTTGAATTTGCATAACAGGTTGGTTAGGAATATGAAAACTAATAACCTTACGAAAACAATCAATTTTGGCATGATGAGCGGTTAACTAATCAATTCCTAAAATCACATCAAAAGCAAGTATCTTTAAAGAGATAAGATCAACAGGTAATGTGATTGTGCCAACTTGTATCAAGCAAGATTTATAAACTATAGATGTAACGAAGGTTTCACCCAACGGAGTTTCAACAGATAAGTCAAAGTCTAATTTCTCCAGAGTCAAGTTTAAACGTTGAGCACAAGCAGAAGAGATAAAAGAATGGGTAGAACCGGTATCTAGTAAGGTATAAACTTCGCAAGAATTCAAGATTAGCTTATCCATGACAACCTCGTTCAGGTTCCTCACGTTTTGGCCAGTCACCACAAACGTTCTTCCAGGAACCGCTGATTTTGACTTATCCGGGACAGCCCTTGGAGTCACCATTACCGCTGAACTTGGTTGCGCTATAGTACAATCTCGAGCGATGTGTCCTTCTTTTCCACAGTTGTAACATACCTTGGATTGTTGTGGATGGCTTAATGATGATATGTCCCTCTTTCCCTATTTGTAACGTCTAACTAAGCGGTGCCGTTCTCCTCCCTAGAATTTGTTGTTGGTGCCGGTGTCTTTGTTGATGTCTTCCCGTCATTGTTGAATCTCCTCTTTTGAAATTTCCACTTGACTTACCTCTCCTATTATCATGTCCACGATTACCACCTGAGTGGTTATCGCCTTTATCTGTATTTTTCCCTACTCATTGGTTATCATCGTTCTGATGACTGCTATCACCGGTATGACCCTGGTTGTGGTCCCTCGTTTGAGTATACTCATTATCTCGCTCTAATAATTGAGCCCTGTTGACTACATCTGAATACAAAGAAAATTTATGAGAGATAAGATATTGTTGAATCTCGAGTTTTAGACCTCTCAAAAACATCCGCGTCATACGTTCCTCATTTTCTACCAAATGAGATGCAAACCTGGATAACTCCGCGAACTTTGCCTCGTACTGAGACACTATCATGTTGTTCTGTTCCAATCTAATAAACTCTACCTCCTTCATATGATGAATACTTTCAGGAAAGTACTTGTCATTGAACAGTTTTTGAAATCTTTCCCAAGACATGTTTAGTGCGGCTGGCTGGGTACACTTCACGGATTCCCACCAGTAATCTGCCTCTCCACGGAACATAAAGGTGGCAAATGGAACCTTCTGTTCCTCCGTGCATCCCAAGACATTGAATATCTTTGTAATTTGCTTGACCCATATTTCCGCCTTTAATCAGATCCCGCTTTCCCGAAAACTGTGGTCCCAACTCCTTGAATCGCTGGTTGTGATGCATACGGTAACGTTGTTATCACTTCCACCCATATTTTGTATACGAAGTCTCCTCGTCTGATTTTGCATGAACTGCAAAAAGCTCCTAAATATTCCATCATTAATCGTTTGCTCGGTAGTGTTGTTTATAGGAGGAATAATGCCTTCTTGTTGCACGTTTTCCTGGTTTGTGACTAAAGGTTGTTCCACAGTCTCATACACTCCATTGTTAACGTTCTTAGCAACCATTCTTTAATACTGCCATAAAACAAGGGTTAATTAAACAAATTAACATATCACATAATAGCCCTATATTATGACCGACCAACAAATAAGCTTAGATAGGATACACTAGCGAAAGATTTACTCATCTCTCCCCTCCTAGTTCTATTCCCCGATCTCCGCCAGAGACCATATCCCTAAGCTTTGATACCAACTGTGATAACTAGCGATAACTTAAAGAATATGAGAGGAATTATCCTACTCATGATCTAGAGTTGGCAGCAGTCGTTTTTGCGCTAAATATCTGGAGGCACTATATATATGGGGAGAAAGTGCAGATATATTCTGACCATAAAAGCCTCAAATATTTCTTCACCCAAAAGGAACTCAACATGCGGCAACGACGTTGGCTCAAGCTGTTGAAAGATTACGACCACACCATTCAATACCATCCTGGGAAAGCAAACGTGGTAACTGACGCATTAAGTAGAAGATCTTATGCAAGAACGAGTATGATGTTGTCAACACAAAGGCCCATTTTGTGTGACTAAAAAAAGTTGAAGATAGAATTCAAGACTCCGGGGACCCATGCGATGATGTCAAGTATACGCATAGAACCGACTTTAATAAAAAAAGTTAAAGTTGCTCAAGCCACAAACCCAGAGCTGATGCTTATAAAGAAGAAAGTGTAAGAAGGTGTTATTCCAGAAGAAAGAATCGATGAAGAAGGAAGACTTTGTTATTCCATTCTTTATTATTCTGTTGGAACATCTTGTCGGTGTGATTTTCACCTGACCTGGTTTCGTTATTATTATTCGCTGAATAACTCTGTTTTAAGTACCGCATGCATGGTGATTTCTGTTGTTATTCCATTCCTTATTATTCTCAGTTGGTTAAAATTTTGACTTCTATACTCCATGAAATTAGTGGAATATCCTTGATATTTGTGCTTCATCCAGTATCTTTTCATGGAAATATTCTTCTGAGCATTCTTGAATTTTACTTTACAAAGAAGTATCATGTTGACAATTTGGACATTATTAGTTCCTGAATAACTTAATTCTTGAACTTGTTTTATTGAATTCTTATATCATTGTCATCATCCTCATGTTTATATTTTTGAAAGTCATACGTGGCTTCAGAGAGCATGGATGGACTTGGTATGAATATGACCAGGATTATTTGGTGTAATCAAGACCGTAATGTTACAAATAATGTGGTAAAAGTCCTCATTGGCCCGTAGTTCATTGATGGACAGGTTGTTGGCATGATCATGACCATTGATGAATACACAAATATCCTTGGCGCGTCAGAAGTGCATGGAATTTGTGGTCGTGACCCAAACAAATATCCTGGGCAGAAAAGTGTGGATGATGTGGATTATTTATTGTCGAGTCTCGGCGATAAAAGTGATGAAAACTTTTAAATCATAAAAGATAGTAGATTTTATTCTCTACTTGACTCTTTTAATGGATTGCTTGATCCGCCGCAGCTTAAACTTGATGTCTATTGTATTTTATCGCTTAACATTGTTGAAGGCTAATTATAATTTATTTTGCATTATCTTAGTCATAATATTTCTTGCTGGGCTAGTTGAGCTCACCCTTTCTTTCACTGTTCTCTTCAGGAAATGAGAACGTAGCTGGGACTAGTCGGGGAACGGAGTGATGGTCCGAGATGATGTCTTAGTAGTCCTCACTATTCTGTAAAATAGTGTGATAATAAATGTAACGAGGACTCTATTTGAAAATGGATATTGTCTAGAAGGCAATATCCCTGTTTAAAATCTCAGTTATGTTTTGTCGTATTTTACATGACAGTTGTATAATTAAATTTTTATTTGTATTTGTACCATATTTTTGGCGACTCAAGATGGGTGATGTATACCTATTTTGGGGGCATCACAATTGGTATCAAATCTTAGGGATATGATCCCTGGCTAAGGTGTGAGACAAGAACTAGGAGGGGAGAGACGGGGAATTCTTTAGCTAGTATGACCTACCTAAGTTTATTTGGTATTTAATTGGTCGGTCAGAGTATAAGGATAATATGTGATATGTTATTTAACTCTTGTTTTGTGGCAGTATTTGAAAATGACGTCTGAGAATGTTGAGATTATCAATGGAGCACAGGAGACCGTTGAGTCTCCACAGATCAATAATCAGGATAATGTGCATCAAGAAGGAGATATTCCTCAGACAAACAACAACACTGACCAAATGATGAACGATGGAATGTTCAGAGGCTTTATGCAATTCATGCAACATCAAGGCGAGAGCGGTTCTGTCAAAAAATGCAGTGGAAACACTCAAGAACTCTCTGACGGTCACCGCAGCAAAGATAAGGAACTGGGACCACCGGAGTTTTTGGAGAGCCAAAACCACTTAAAGGAGACGTGGATAAAGCAGATTAACAAGATATTTGATGTCTTGGGATGCTCGAGGAGCAAAGGTTCCTTTGCCACCTTCATGTTGTGTGCAGAGGCAGACATGGTGAGATTCTCGAAACGTACTCCAACCCGCCGTGCCGACCAAGATGACTTGGGAGAAATTCCAAGAATTATTCAACGACAAATACTTTCCCGAAAGTATTCGTCACATGAAAGAGGTAGAGTTCATCAAGCTTGAGCAAAACAACATGACCGTGTCGCAGTACGAAGCCAAGTTCGCCGAGTTGTCCCGGTTTGCGTCCCATTTGGTTGATAATGAGGAGAGAATGACGCGAATGTTTCTAAGAGGTTTGAAACCAGAGATACGTCAATATCTTATCTCTCATAAACTGTGTTTGTATTCGGATGTTGTTAATAGGGCTCAGTTATTGGAGCGCGATAATGAGTTAAACCAACCAAAGGAAAGCAGCCAGAAAATGATAATACCAATGATAACAGTCATCGAAGTGGTGACAATAAGCGTGGAGGGAATCAACATGCCTGAAATGGTAACCACTTCGGTGGTAATCATGGCCAAAACAATAAGAATGGACATTTCAAGAAGAGGAGATTCAACAATGATGGAAAGACGTCAACATCAGCCCCTGTCGTTAAGGAAGGAGAACGACCACATCAGTCCCAACTATGCGATGCCATCCAAAGCATATTACAACTGTGGAAGAGAAGGTCACCTGGCCCGATTTTGTCGTGCACTGAAGACAAGTCCAACTGGGATGGAGGCGTCAAAGGCCATCCCAGAAAAGTCAAAACCAGTAGTGCAAGGGAGAGCATTTGTTGTGACTTCCCAGAAAGCAAGGAACCCGAACGAGGTCATCACAAGTAAGCTTATCATAAACTCTAGAGAAGTTTATACCTTATTTGATACCAGTTCTACCCATTCTTTTATTTCTCCTACTTGCGCTCAACGTTTAAATTTGACTCCAGAGAAATTGGACTTTGACTTATCGGTTGAAACTCCGTTGGGAGAAACATTCATTACATCCATGGTTTATAAGTCTTGTTTTGTTCAAATCGGCACCCGCTCATTACCTGTCGATCTTATTTCTTTGAAAAAACTTGTATTTGATGTGATTCTAGGGATTGATTGGTTAACTACTCATCATGGAAAAATTAATTGTTTTCGTAAGGTTGTTAGCTTTCATATTCCTAACCAACCTATTATGCGAATTCAAGCAACCAAACCATTAAAATCAATCGCTGTTATTTCAAGCCATAAATCTATTCATTTATTAAAAAATGGATGTCAAGCTTTCTTAGCTCATGTCACGGATCTAAACAAAAATACGTCAGTTTTGAATGATATTTCTATTGTTAATGAATTTTCCGACGATTCTCGAAGAACTTCCCGCCTACCCCCAGAGCGTGAAATTGAATTTGTATCGACCTTGAACCCGGTACAAAACCCATTTCCAAAGCCCCGTATCGAATGGCTCCTATTGAACTTCAGGAGTTAAAGACCCAATTGTAGGAATTATTAGACATTGGCTTTATTCGTCCTAGTACTTCTCCTTGGGGTGCTCCTGTTCTATTCGTGAAAAAGAAAGATAGGAGTATGCAACTTTGTATTGATTATCGGGAGTTGAATCATGTCACCATCAAAAATAGGTACCCATTGCCACATATTGATGACTGTTTGACCAACAGAAGGAGCCAAATTCTTTTTCAAAGATCTGATCTTCGCTCGATATCACCATTGAAGATTAGAACCGATGACATTCCAAAGACGGCTTCGAGAACTCCGAGACGGGCATTATGAATTCCTAGTCATGTCTTTTGGATTGACTAATGCACCTGTTGCCTTCATGGATATGATGAACCGAATATTCAAGGAATATTTGGATCACTTTGTGGTCGTCTTTATTGATGACATCCTCATATATTCCAAAACCCGTGAAGATCATGAGCAACACTTGAGGCTGATACTCAAAAAGCTTCGTGAATATAAGCTTTATGCCAAGTTGAAGAAATGCGAGTTCTGGCTTGAGGAAGTGGCATTCCTTGGGCACGTGGTATCAAGTCATGGAATATCTCATTGACCCAAAGAAAGATTAAAGCTATTCAAAGTTTGGGAGCAACCTAAATCGATGATCAAAATCACGTAGCTTTCTCGGTTTAAATTTGGTTATTATCGGAGATTCGTAGAAGGATTTTCTCGAATCGCTACTCCACTAACTCAGCTGACTCGAAAAGATACAATTTTCGATTGGAGCGAGGAATGTGAGAAGAGTTTTCAAGAACTCAAGAGGAGACTCATTTTAGCACCTGTTTTGACAATACCATCTGGTTTGGAGGGATTTGTCATCTACAGTGATGCTTCGGGCAAACGGTTAGGATGTGTTCTCATGCAACATGGGAAAGTCATAGCCTATGCCTCTTGGCAACTCAAAGAATATGAGAGGAATTATCTTACTCATGATCTAGAGTTGGCAGCTATTGTCTTCGCACTTAAAATTTGGAGGCATTACTTGTATGGGGAGAAAGTGGAGATCTTTACGGATCATAAAAGCCTCAAATATTTCTTCACTCAAAAGGAACTTAGCATGCGACAACGACGTTGGCTTGAGCTGTTGAAAGATTATGATCATACCATCCAATACCATCCTGGAAAAGCAAACATGGTAGCTGACGCATTGAGTAGAAGATCATATGCGAGCACGAGTACAATATTGTCAACGCAAAGGCCCATTTTGTATGACTTGAAAAGGATGGAGATAGAGATAAAGACTCCAGGGACCCAAGTGATGATGGCGAATATACGAGTAGAACCGACTTTAATTGATAAAGTTAAAGCTGCTCAAACTACGGACCTGGAGCTGATGCGTATGAGGAAGAAAGTGCAAGAAGGTGCTATGCCGGAAGCAAGAATCGATGAAGAAGGAATACTTCGAGTCAACTCCAGACTTTGTGTTCCTAACGACCCTGAGTTAAAGTATAAAATCATGTTGGAGGCGCACAACACACCATTTGCAATCCATCCTGAAAGTACCAAAATGTATCGTGATCTTCGACATATATTTTGGTGGAACAATATGAAGAGAGAGATTTCAAAGTTGATCTCAAGGTGTCAAACTTGTCAACGACTCAAGGTTATACCTCAAATTAAAGTTTTGTGGAGAAACCACGATGTTGAGGAAATGACCTGGGAGTTAGAATCTGAAATGAAGTCAAGGTATCCTTACCTCTTCGATATACCAGGTATGTACCCTAATTTTGAGGGCGAAATTTCCTAAGAAGGGGAGGTTGTAAGACCCCAACTTTTTGAATAAAGATGAATTTTCTATAATTATCATTTTTGAGTATTATGGAATGAATTTAATATAATGTTATAGTTGTGGGTAATATTTATAAATTTTGCAAAGTATGAAAGTTGTCATATTATATTCGATTGGTAGGAAAATATTCTTTTTGTCACCGTACGACGGTACAATCATTGGTGGACCCCATAACAGAATTATTGTCAGATTGAGAAAATGACAAAAATATTTTATTAAAAATAACGACAGAAGTTTTACCATTAATACTGTTGAACTACTCGGTAGTAAAAGTACAGTAAAATGTGTAGTTGCATAGTAGCACACGGTATTGATTATTAATGCTTACGTGAAAATTTATCTCAGTTTTGTTTTATTATTTATATAATTGATATTTATATATATTATATATGAGTAAAGTTGACATGTGGGGAGGGGGGAAAAAAAAAAAAGGAGATGTCGGGTGAGTGGGGGTGTGATGTGTGAATAATAAGGTTTATATAGATTTAATATGGGTGAGTGGGTTATGGTGGGAGAGGAATTCAAAAAAAAAATATCAAGTGGGTTCTTTATTTTTCAAACATGTGGTTATTTATATATATATATATATTATATCTTGTTTTAATTGATTGAATATCAATTAACCATAGGTTGCGTAGCCTTTGAATTATTTCGTCTAAAATCCTTACACAGTGCCTTTTAATTCTCCTATAAATAGAAGCTCATTCCTTCATTATTTTCTTACGAATTCACTGAACTCTAGAGATAGAGAAAATTTTAGAGAGAAAGAAGAAGAGAAGTCTCCTAACTTTCTTTTCATATATTCAGTTTCTTTTACGGTAAGGGATATTATTCTTTTGTATTCATGAAGAGAACTTATGTTATTCCATTCATTATTATTCTGTTGGAATAACCTGTATACGCGGAATACCCTATACTTGGTGACATTATTCTATTATTCTGTCTTTATTATTCCGTTGGAACATCCTCGCTCAGGTTTTTTTGGGACTCGGGTTCCGCTTTTTATTATTCTCGTTTTTATTATTCCGTTGGAACATCCTCGCATCAGGCTTTTACGGGACCGGTTCCGCTCTTTATTATTCTCGTTGGAATATCTTGTCGTGTGTGTTTTACACCGACCGGTTCCGCCTTTATTATTCTCAGATTATTATTATTCATTGAATAACTCGTCCACGCCAAGTACCGCATGCATGGTGATTTCGTTGTTATTCCATTTCTATTATTCTCATTGGAACATCCCGCTTGGTGTGATTTTTTCACCGACCGGTTCCGTTATTATTATTCGCTGGAATAACTTTGTGTATGAGAAGTACCGCATGCATGGTGATTTCATTGTTATTCCATTTCTTATTATTCTCAAATCAAGTTAAAATTTTGACTTTATACTCCATGAAATTAGTGGAATATCCTTGATATTTACGCTTCATCCAGTATCTTTTCATGGAAATATTCTTCTAAGCATTCTTGAATTTTACTTTACAAAGAAGTATTATGTTGACAATTTGGACGTTATTAGTTCCTGAATAACTTAATTCTTGAACTTGTTTTATTGAATTCTTATATCATTGTCATCATCCTCATGTTTATATTTTTGAAAGTCATCTGTGGCCTGTAGAGCATGGATGGACTTAGTATGATTATGACCAGGGATTATTCGGTGTAATCATGACCGTAATGTTACAAATGATGTGGTAAAAGTCCTCATTGGCTCGTAGTGCATGGAATTTGTGGTCGTGACCCTAACGAATATCCTTGGCCGTAGTGCAGGGATGATGTGGATTATTTATTAAGTTGAGTCTCAGCGATAAAAGTGATGAAAAACTTTTTAAATCATAAAAGATAGTAGATTTTATTCTCTACTTGACTCTTTTAATGGATTGCTTGATTCGCTGCAGTTAAACTTGATGTCTATTATATTTTATCAGTTTAACATTGTTGAAGGCTAATGATAATTTATTTTGTATTATCTTAGTTATAATATTTCGGCTTTGGGCTAGTTGAGCTCACCCTTTCTTTCACCGTTTTCTTCGTGAAATGAGAACGTAGAAATGGGACTAATTGGGAGCGGAGTGATGGTCCGAGATGGTGTCTTAGTAGTCCTCACTTTTCTGTAAAATAGTTTGATAATAAATGTAACGAGGACTCTATTTGAAAATGGATATTGTCTAGAAGGCAATATTCCTGTTTAAAATCTCAGTTATGTTTTGTCGTATTTTACACGACAGTTGTATAATTAAATTTTTATTTGTATTTGTACCATGTTTTTGGCGACTCAAGATGGGTGATGTATACCTATTTTGGGGGCGTCACAATTAACATTTATAGGAAACCACATTATGCATTATTGGTAACCAATATAATCTGTAAAAGTTACCAACATTACATATAACTTTAATTATTCCATCTATTCAAAAAAAAATAATTATTATACATACTAACTACACTATTAAATTGTGTTGTAGATTGAGACATTTTATTTAGTGATTTTTACTGTTTACGATGTCACCAAACAATTTATCGTGGACATGAAACAAAAGACATGCACATGCCGTAAATTTCAATACCATGAGATGCCTTGCTCATACGCTGCTGCTGTTATTAGTAAAAGGAATATAAGATGTTATGATTTTTGCTCAAAATACTATTCAAAAAAAACTTTGGTAGACATATATTCAACTTCCATCATGTCGTTATATGACAAAGAGAATTGGGATGTTCCAGACGAGATTAAAAACATATGTGTCAAACCACCAAATACAAGAAGACCTATTTGGACGACAAAAGATTGAAGGTATGTACATGTGTCCGAAAAAATACGATTCGTAATAAATGCAGACGATGCCAAGAAAAAGGACACAACAAGAAAACATGCAATAATCCACCAATTTTGAGGCCAAAAACGTTCTAATATACTTCAACATTAAAAAAATTGTAACAGACTCCTTGATGTTTACTGAGGTTGCTCAATATCCATACATATTGTAATCATTTTATTGATTAAATAAAATAAAATTTATATTGCACAATATTAAAATATGTTTATTTTTATTAATTTCCTTTTAACAACAAGTAATTCTAAATTCAAATAACATAATATATAATGTATATATTTATTTATATTTTGGTTACTATCTAAAACTAAAATAGTTACCTATAAGTGAAATTTTGACTACCCTCTTTATACCATGTAAAAAATAAATGCTATTACACACATTATTAGAGTAATTTTAAATTAATATAACTATTTGGTAAACCAAAAATACTGCTTTTATTATAAACAATATATGTTGTTTGTGAACCAACTAAACAATAAAAAAACATAATATAAAGTGAAAACTGTGATATAATTTCCTGATATAGCTGATTCCCTGTTTTGAAATATGTTTATCTTCATTAATTTCCTTTTAACAACAAGTAATTCTAAATTCAAATAACATAATATATAACAGACGTATTTATGTATATTTTGGTTACTACTTAAAACTAAAATAGTTACCTGTGAGTGAAATTTTGACGACCTACTGTACCATGTAAAAAACAAATGCTATTACACACATTATTAGACTAATTTTAAATTAATATAACTATTTGGTAAACCACAAATACTGTTTATTATAAACAATATATGTTGTTTGTGAACCAACTAAACAATAAAAAAACATAATATAAAGTGAAAACTGTGATATAATTTCCTGTTATGGCTGATTCCCCTGTTTTGAAATATGTTTATTTTCATTAATTTCCTTTTTACAACAAGTAATTCTAACTTCAAATAAAATAATATATAACATACATATTTATGTATATTTTGGTTACTACCTAAAACTAAAATGGTTACCTGTAAGTGAAAATTTGACTACCTACTGTACGATGTAAAAAACATATTCTATTACAAACATTATTAGATTAATTTTAAATTAATTTAACTATTTGGTATACCACAAATACTGTTTATTATAAACAATATATGTTTATTGTGAACCAACTAAACCATAACAAAACAAAACATAATATAAGGTGTAAACTGTGATATAATTTCCTGTTATGGCTGATTGGTTACTAACAACAACGAAAAGTATTAACTATATATGCAAATCTGGTAACAAATTGTATATAATTGAATTTTAAAATTGTACACAAGTACAACTATTTGCACACCCACAAATCTGGCAACAAATCTAACAAATTGAATTTTAAATTTGTACATAAGTACAACTATTTGCACACCCACAAAAACTGATGATCATAATAGGAACCAACATTATTAATTTAAAATTGTTTTTTACAATATATTGTTAATACTAATTGGATACCAATAACAGTTCAAATAGTTACCTTAATATGCAAATTTAGCAACCCACTATACCATAAATAAAAATAATAATAATAATATTTACGAAAATTAAATACAAAACAAAAAACAACAATGTGAGCCAACAAAACATACTCATACTTCCAATAGTAAAAATTAATATATCATTCAATCATCAGAATAATTACAAAACATTCCACAACCAATAACCATATCAAATCAGAATAATTACAAAACATTCCACAACCAATAACCATATCAAATGGTATCAAATAGACCAAAAAAACAAAAAAAAAAACAAGTTGCATAAGCAAACTAGTTTTCACTAGCGAATAAGTGGGTTTTACACCTACTTATGGAATACCAATTCACGCGAACTATGCCCATCTCAAGTACACTTTATTGTGTTTTAGTTGCATTTTATGTTATTTTGCATTGCATATACTTAAAACTCCTTTTGGTGAATAAGTGCACGAATCGACCTAATTTGGTGGTATTAGAGGGCACGAGGCGAATGAATGCATGAAGCGAGGCACAAGCGGGGATAGGCATGGTGTGAGGATCTAGTGGAGCAAAGAGACCAAGCATGACAAGGATGAACAACATAACACTTCAAGAGCAAAGAAGAACAATACAAAACCAAACTCGTAAGCAAAGAAAGAAGACACAGATCGCAAGTCGCCAGCAGAGACAAGTATGAGGATCGCATACCAAGACGAGTATCCCATTGCAGACAACTTTACCTATCAGAAGTTCATGCTACCAAGACGAGGAATACACTCGGAGGGCGGTGGGGTGATGACGCCCCAAAATAGGTATACATCACCTATTCTGAGTCGCCAAATACATGGTACAAAATTCAAATACAATCTTTAATATAAAATAAGAGAGCTGTGAGTTTTAATACAAATATTGTCTTCTAGACAATATCCACTCTCAGAATAAGTCCTCATTACATTTATTGTCACACTATTTAACAGAATAGTGAGGAGTACTAATACTATCATCTGGACCGTCACTCCATTCCCCGACTAGTCCCGTCTACGTTCTCGTTTCCTGAAGAGAACAGTGAAAGAAAGGGTGAGCTCAACTAGCCCAGTAAGAAATATTATGACTAAGATAATGCAGAATAAATTATCAATAGTCTCCAATAATGTTAAATTGATAAAATACAATAGACATCAAGTTTAACTGCAGTGGAACAAGTAATCCATTAAAAGAGTCAAGTAGAGAATATAATCTACTATCTTTAATGATTTAAAAGGTTTTTCATCATTTTTATCGCTGAGACTCAGCTCAATAAATAATCCACATCATTAAATCATCCCTACACTACATGCCAATGATATTCTTTAGTATCACGACCACGAATTATCCATGCACTACGGACCAAAGATAATCGTGTTTTCATCAACGGTCCTTATCATGCCATAAAACAATTCATCTTTGCTCCCTTGGCCGAAGAGAAACCATTGCCATAATCATACCAAAAACTATCCATCAATGCACTATGGCCCAATGAGGACTTTTTCCACATCATTTGTAACATTATGGTCATGATTATACCAAATAATCCTTGGTCATAATCATACCAAGTCCATCTATGCACTACAGGCCACATATGACTTTTAACATAATATAAACATGAGGATGATGACAATGACATAATAATTCAATAAAAAAAGTTCACGAATTAAATTATCCAGAACTAATAACGCCCAAATTGTCAACATGACATCGCTTTTGTAGAGTAAAATTCAAGAATGCTCGTAAAAATATTTCCATGAAAAGATATCGGATGAAGCGCAAATATCAAGGATATTCCACTAATTTCATGGAGTATAGAAGTCAAAACTTTAACCAACTCAAAGATAATAACGAACGGAATAACAAAAGAAATCACCACGCATGCGGTAGATTAAGATGTACATGTTATTCCAATGTAATAATAAGTAACGGAACCAAGTCGTGAAATTTGCACCGGCTGTGATGTTCAAATGTAATAATAAATAATGGAATAACAATGTAAATCACCATGCATGCAGATTTCAGATATGTAAAAGTTATTCCAATGTAATAATAAAGACGGAACCAGTGTCCCGTAAGAAAACGCATGCATGTGATATTCAAATGTAATAATAAAGACGGAACCCAGTCCGTGTAAAACACACATATAGGATATTCCAATGTAATAATAAAGCGGAACCAGTCCGATGTAAAACACATGCATGTGATATTCCAATGTAATAATAAAGGCGTAACCGTGTCCGTGTAAAACACACAAACAGGATATTCAAACAGAATAATAAAGACTGAATAATAGAAGAATGTCACCAAGTATAGGGTATTCCGCGTATACAGGTTATTCCAACAGAATAATAAAGAATGGAATAACATATGTTTTCTCCATGAATAAGAAATAAATAATATCCTTTACCGTAAAAGAAACTTGATATCATAGTAGTGAAGTAACAGAAAACTCTTCTTCTTTCTCTCTATAATTTCTCTCTCAGAGTTTTAGAGAATTCGTAAGAAAATAATGAAGGAATGAGCTTCTATTTATGTAAGAATGGATCGTGATAAGAATTAACTCATGAACGGTCAGATTGATTTACTTTTAATCGGACGGTCCATAATTAAAGCAAAATCTTTTAAATAAAATATAATATATTCTAATTATTGCCTAATAAAAAAATAACTTTATAAAAGTATTTTGTTTTATATAAAAAGATTTTACTACGCAGCACTATGCATAATAAAATATAATATATTATATTTATAGAATAACTTTAATAAAGTATTCGCTTTTATATAAAAAGATTTTACTATGCAAAACACTATGCATAATAGAATATAATATATTCTATTTATGTAATAACTTTAATAAAGTATTCATTTTTTATATAAAAGCTTTTTTCATTTTATTATGTTGATAATACTAATAAAACAAAACCGAGTTGATCGATCACATAAGCCTTAATAATCAATATCGTGTGCTACTATGCAACCACGCCAGACATCGCATTTCTTTTACTACCGAGTAGTTCAACAAAGATTAATGGTAAAACTTTCGTGCGTGATTTTCAATAAAATATTTTTGTCGTTTTCTCATCTCGACAATAATTAATTCATTATAGGCGTCCACCAATGATTATGTCATTGTATTTAATATTCCTTGTTAAAACGAATATTCCCCGACTAATCGAATATAATATGACAACTTGCATACTTTGCAAAATTTATAAATACTACCCACAACTATAACATTATATCAAATCCACACCATAATATTAAAAAAATTATTTCGAGAAAATTAAATATTTATTCATAAAATCTGGGGTCTCACAGCTGAAGCTGCTGATTTGTTTTATTTTAATTTTTAATTAAAATGGTTGTAATTGGTTAAAACGATATCTGACTGGTGTCAAACGCATCTTTGATAACCTTTGACGTATTTTCATCGTAGTAACTAGGGTTTACACTGTGAGGGAGATTCCAACGTAGAACGAAGCCAAAACGCCTAATTTTCTAATTCTTCGTGGGATTTTCTATCATTGTGGATTAGTATTATTATTTTGCTGGATTTGTATGAGGATTTAAACATTAGCATTGGTTTATATTCAGCAATTGGGTTTGATCGTTTTATCCTTCATCTTTCAATTGCTTGCTTATTAGCCATGTTTTGCTTTGATCCCATAATGGCTTTTAGTTCAGTCATGAACTAAACTCCATTATGGGATTCTAACGAATTTTAATATGTAGTTAAGTTGCATGCTTGATTGCTAGGGTTGTTTTACATATCATATGGGATTTCTATCATGATTGTTTTGCATGTATAAATGCTTGATCAACATTCGTCTCAGTGCTTATATGGAATTGACAATGAACATGCGAGTATGGATTGTAATCATGATAGCATACGAATATGGGGCAGTTTTATATGGCTTGTGTATTTTGTGAACCAGATAGACATATACTGTTTCACCGTATGAGTTAAAATAAGGGCTTGTGCTTAAATTAAGTATGATTGCAATTTCACATAGATGTAGTGATTTTGGTTATAATGATGATTACATGGAGTCTATCATTTGTGGATGTTGTGTAAGTAGGTCATAGTGCCTTGAAAAATGGCTATGACTCTATTAGTGCTCTTGGCTATTTTCCTGTGATATGTGAACAATTCTTGCATGATAGTGGTAATTAGATGAAATATTAAATGAAGTTAGGATCCCATTATTTCTAGATTTGATTTATTCCTTTATTATTCTTATTTTAGTTGTTATTTGCAATTAGATTAATTCACCAATATAGTCATTAGTCTAAGCATATAAATACAGTGATTTAGTTGATGCATAGTAGTTTAAATTTGACAACTTTCTCTGTGGGATCGATACTCTACTTACTCTGTATTACTTGTTGACGCATGTATGCTTGCATGAGTTAGAGCTCTTTTATCGGAACTGAAAAGGAGGCAACAATCCACCTACTTGTTTGTTCCTCGCATGATTGAACAAGTGGACACATAGTTTCTTGCGGTATTGAAGGATTGGAAATGGTTTTGGCATTTCAGAAATCTTCTGATGAAGGAAATGTTCCGCAAAAGAAATTGTAAACATTCCGCAATCGCTGAAAAAACAATAAAGATATAAAACAAATCAAAACAAACTTCATGATATATGGAAAACTGAAAAAATAAAAAAAATGTAAACTTACCCTTCAATTTGTTCAGGAAGACCCTCGACAAATTCGAGATCAATAATACCATGTTCACCTTTGTTGCGGTATGGAACACTATTAAAATCAATATCAGATTTATTCTTCCAAAACCCACAACTAGACAAAATTATGGGAAGAATAAAAATGTACGGCTCACACACATCCATAATATTTGTGCGCATTATATTCCTGTCCTGTTGTAGAGAATTATAAACCACTAATACTCTGCGATGCACATCAAAAACCAACAAAAACCAATGACCAGGAGCTGACATATGAACGGGAAACATGACAAAATCAACGGTAACCCACGGTGTGTTGACTTCCATAAGAAAGTCATGAATATACTCAACTATATCACCAAAGCCCAACAATAGATTCTTATCACAATTTCTATTACAATATTCCCCATATAAATTGGTCAACTTGATATGGAACCAACAATCTGTTGTTGTAACCCTTATTTGAATTTTGTTCGATTGTTCAGCCGCCATTTAATGTAATACAAACAGATGTTGATGTCTTTGAACAAAAATTAAAAAATGTAATAGCCATCGAGAGATAAACAAAGGGAAAAAAAAATAATATCAGAATATAATAAGTAACCAATACATACACATATAGTAACCAATATGATTAGAGATAAGGTAACCTAGGAACTAACAAACATAGTTACAAAGGTAATAAAAAACTCACATCATCATCAAGCCAACGCCTGTGGGTCTTTAGCTTGTAAAACCACATTTTGAGGATATCGACACGCACTCCAAATCGAATGAAGGCTCGATTTTGTCATCATATTCAAATTTTTTCAATCCTTCAAAACAATAACATATTAGAAATATAAAAGAAATGATTTTATATCCTATTAAAAAAACATAATGCAAATATATTAAACTCCAATATACATACCTTTTCCTGTTATTTAATCCAATCTTAAACCAATCCTCAAACAGAACATCTTCAACTTTCGAAGGAATACCCATACAAATATCTGGAAATACTGACAGTCCTGTGCGTAATTGACTAACATCCACATCAGAAGAAGTTAAATCAGCTGTGTCAGGAATAAACATGTAAATGATATTCCTATTTATATATATGATTTGATTATGATATACATATGAATGAATAAGCAAGTATGCTTACATTAAGAAAAGTTGTAAAGTCCTTTGATAAATAATAGAAACATATGTACAAGGACTTAGAATGAATTGATCAAATATGTTAAGTTGATCCTATATAAGAAAAATAGCTTTGTAAAAGTCCTTAAAAAGAAATGATGTACAAGGACTATAAATATAGAAAGATCAAGTATGTTAGGTTGATCTTATAATGTAATAGATAGGTTTGTCTGATCGTCGAGCACTGCACCAGAAATCGTAGTCTACCAAGAGAGTAAAGGAAAACTCGAGAACTATCGAGGCAGAATTGTAGTCTGCAAGATAGTAGATCTTGGAGTTCGTAGACTTCCAGGAGAGACGAGGAAGGATCGTAGTGTATCAAGGAGAACTTCCTCAAGGCCGTAGTCTGCTGAGGAAGTCATGCTCAGAATCGTAGAGACAGCCTATCTACAAGTTGACCGAGCATCTGCCAAAGCCAAGTCAAGAATCGTAGACTACACTCAGAGTTGTGGAGTCTACCAAAATCGCATCAAAGGCAGAGATCGTAGTCGAGAAAGATTAGATGAAGACAACAAGCACAATGACAGAAATCGTAGTGTCAAGATCTGATCTCGAAGTCGTAGTGACTGCACAATCAAAGATAAATCGTAGAGTGCAGAGCTAAGATCTCCACAAATGTGCTCACAAAGCCTACGGAGAATCGTAGAGCAAAAACGATTCTCAACATTTGAGCACTCCTAGAATATCCAAAGGAATAAAGCCTCTGGTTGGAAATGCAAAGATACATCTCACCAAGGAAATCAGAGAGCACTCAACGAATGGCATACAACTAACAGAAGATCTAAGCACCAACCCAATCAACATCGAGATTGAGTTGTGAAGCCATTCGAGATGAAGTCTTCCACAAGGAGATCAGAAGAAGACTTCTGTAACTGACTAAGGAAAGTCAGCAAGTGCAGTAGCTGTCAACGATCTTGAAGATGACCAAGATTGTAGTGTTCGCCAAACAAAGAAGAAACTGATGGAATATACACAAAGATACTGGTCAGCCTCTGAACAACAAGACTAAAGTGATTAAGCATTGGGTCAGTCCATTGATGATAAGTGAACGGGAGATCACAAGGAGAAAGTGAGCTGGACACGCCATAAATCTGAAGTGTCTTGTTATTCAAAAGGGGCCAAAGCAAGAAGTCAAGCCATCAGTATCTGAGAACAGTCGAGGCAAATAGAAGTGTTGAAGCATTACACAAGAGAAGGAAGAGGTGTTCCACATTGGAGATCTAATGAACACTCTTCAAGATCGTAGTGTTGATCCTACAAGTGAAGAAGAAACAATCAACAAGACACTACGATCTGGTCCAGAGAGTTATGCATCAGAATCTTAGAAGTTCGAACAAGTGAAGATTGAGGCATTGGCAACGGTTCAATCTGAAGGTTAGCATTCGGACAAAAGCTTAAGAGAATCGATGCAAGGACAACCTCTGATCAAGAAATTAGATGAGGGAAATAAAGTCGTCGACCTGCCCGAGACATAAAAGTGACATCTCTGATGGGGTAGGTGAAACAGTAGACTGCAGTGTCAGAAAAAGATGTTATGTCACATCTGCAATCTGCACCAAATAAACTCGAGATCTGCGAGAAAAATTGAATATCTTTCAAACGGCTACTTTCCAATGGGAAGATTGGGAAGCAATATAAATCAACAGAGCCTCAAAGATCAAGAGTTGCTGATGATTGTAAGGTTGTAGAATCGTTGAGTTGTTGAATGCTATTGTTGACTCTACGAGTTCCACCAAAGATCAACATAACAAGTCTCAGTGATAGTGAGACTACCAAGGTGGAAGTGAAGTAGCTTTAAAGAAGGACTTAAACGGATTTGAGCTTCACTCAACAAAGATGAGAATGCCATTAAAGATGGCAGCCAAGCTGAGAGCCGAGAAGGCCAAAGACATAGCATTCATAAAAGTGGCAGAGTACAAAGAAGATCAGGAGAGCCACTCTACGAATCACCATGAACCTAAAGCTAAAACTGAACAAGTGCAGAATCATGTCTGCAAAACATTCAAGAAGGGTTCAGAGTTTGCTAAGTGCCAAAAGAAGTCTATCAAAAGCTCAAGGACTTAGCAAATCCAGATGGTGATGGTGCACAACCGACATCGATGAAGATGATTTGAAAAGAGCAAAGATTAGTCAGCACTTTGAAAAGAAGATGTGGTCCGCATCAAGCGAGAATGCAAAGAGGACCACACCAAGTCGCTAAAGATGTAAAATGATTAGAGCTTAATGACATCTTAAGCATTTCAAAGACCAATGTGACGCCTCAAAAATAGTCCACACACGACCCATTCTCGAGTCGCCAGATATCACACTATAAAAATCAAATACAAACTTCATTTATATTAACTGTTGAATAAATGCGAGTATCATTTAATTATAGTTAATTGTGAGTTTTAATACAATATTGTCTCGTAGATAAAGATCCAAACTCAAATTATTACAATGTCGTATAAATACAACAGCAAATATTTCAAGACCCCAAAGAAGAACGAGAAGATAACTATCATGTTTATTCTAATGGGGTGCACTTTTGACGCTTTCAAAGTCAGGTTCTCATCACCCTATTGTTGTTCACCAAAATTAATTATTAAGTGACGTATAAAATACGATACCCACATCTCATGTCCTCAATACAATTATATATCAGATGTTATGCCGCTTTATAATGTATTCGAGAAACTTCGGGTCTCGGACCATCACACTATTTCCTCATATCCCCGCCGACCCAAATGCCTACACTTTTATTACACGAAAGGAATTGTGAAGCAAAAGGGTGAGCACAACTAGTCCAAAGAAAGAATATCATGACTAAAGATAACTACATTATCAATAGCTTTCATTAATAATATATCAGAGATTTAGAACATATGGTAGATGATAAAACTTTAATTTCAACCATAGTTGCAGCGGAACGAGCAATCCATTAGAAGAGTCAAATAGACCATCAGATCTATTATCTTTTCTATGTTAAAAGTCCACCGATAATATTTTATCCCTGTAACATCAATCAACAATTCCTGTCGACAACCATATGAATAACTCATAATCATAATTGTGATTCTAAATTCCTTTTCGCACCCAGGACGAAGATAATTTTAATCACCTATCTACACCTGAAACATCAAAAATTATGGTTATACCAAATCATAATTCTTGCTCATAATCATACTAATTAAATTCATCTTTGCACTACGACCAAAGATATACAACTGTAAAACCAATAATGCTGAGACTTAGCTTAATAACTAATTCACATTATCGAATCACCCCTGCACTACGGCCAAGGATATTCGTTAATATCACATCCATGAATTATCCATGCTCTACGGCCAAGGATATTCATTATTATAACATCTATGAATTAATATTTCATTGCTGAGACTCAGCTCAATAATTAATCCACATCATCAAATCATCCCTGCACTACGGCCAAGGATATTCTTTAGTATCACGACTATGAATTATCCATGCACTACGGCCAAAGATAATCGTGTTTTCATTAACTATCCCCGATCATGCTATAAAATAATTCAACTTTGCACCTTTGGCCGAAGAGAATCCATAGCCATAATCATACCAAAAACTGTCCATCAATGCACTACGACCAATGAGGACTTTTTTCACATCATTTATAACATTACGGTCATGATTATACCGAATAATCCGTGGTCATAATCATACCAAGTTCATCTATGCACTACAAGCCACAAATGACTTTCAACATAATATAAGCATGAGAATATTGACAATGACCTAATAATTCAATAATCCACATAGACAAGTTATTCCAACAGAATAATAAATAATGGAACCAGGTCAAGAGTAATGTCGCACCCTGTGATATTCCCATAGAATAATAAATAATGGAATAACAATAGAAATCACCACGCACGCGCAGATTGTGATGTATAAAGTTATTCCAACAGAATACTAAATAATCGGAACCGGTGTCAAAGTAAATTGCATGACCGCTGGATGTTCCAATGTAATAATAAAGACGAAACCAGTGTCCCACAGAAAACATGTGACAAGATATGCCAATGTAATAATAAAGAAAGAATCCAGTCGTCCCAGAAACGCAACAGCACAAGATATTCCAATGTAATAATAAAGAATGGAATAACAATGTAAATCACCACGCATGCGATGATAATCGCATGCATAAAAGTTATTCCAATGTAATAATTAATAGAACCGCGTCGAGAATACGCACCAATGCAGGATATTTCGACAAAATAATAAAGAACGAAATAATATAATAATTTCACCATGTATCGGGTAATCTGCGTATACAGGTTATTCTTTCTACCATAAAAAAATGATATCCTCTTACCACAATAATAACCTTCCTTACTTTAGTATGTGACTTGATTCTGTTTTTTGTGAAGTTGATCAATTTAAACAATGTTTGCATTCCTTATTAAATGGAGATTGACGGTTTGACGTTTGAAAGTTACCAAGCAAGATAAAAAAAAAAGGACACGAGACACCAAAAGAAGAGAGAGTCGGGCAAACCCCCGTGCCATCTCCCTTCAAAAACACAAAACGATCATTTTATTAGGTTGTTTTTGACCTGCCAAGCAAGCGCACCTGACATAGCAAAGGCCAGCTAGCACAGATATTATAACAATTCTCATAATTCCCTCACCTCCCTTTTCTCTCAACTACAAAAAAATTAAAGAATGGACAGAGAAACATAACAGTATTAACGACACTTTAAATACCCATTCATTTATCTTCACCAACGAATCAACCGTCATTCATCATCAATCAACCGGCTTTTCTGCTCCCATAATTAACGATCAGGTGAACAGATTAATTTCTCTAACATCATCTGAGATAGAAGACCGTGGATGATATTTCACAAACAGATCTCTAAACATCCTCAATCCTTCAAAAACTTCTGTATCCGATAAGATCCGAGATCTGATTCAACCATCCAAAAGAGAGACTCCACATATCTGTATATATAATCTTGAAATTCACTGGACCTCCATGAATAATACTCTATGCCAACACAATCGAGCAGAAATGGAAATGATTTCCCCATTAAAACTAAGCAAAGAGGCTCTGTTGAGCTATGGAGCTGAGATTTATAAACCAATCCCAATTTGCAGTCCTCAAAAGCATAGACATTGCATGGAGAGTAGTAGCAAGCATTGTGGGTCCTCTGTAAGTCACCAAATTGGGCTTCCCAACTATCCAAACATTACCCATTTGACTAAAAACCGGATCCCCAGAAACAAATTTTGCAATCTCCAAATGCTCAGATTCAGTGGCCTCATAATCCATATGAATCAAGTAGTAATTTCCCGGATGATACAGAGCAAGCAGAGCTCGTTTAAGCTTCAAGGTATCTCCTTTTGATGAAGAAATTAAGTAAGCGAATGTAACCGGGTAAGATGAGTTGCCGGATTTTGGAATGATGAAGGATTTGGCCGGCCGGAGTCTAGTGATTTTGTTGAAGAGCAGCAAATATAAATTACTCCATTAGAGTTTAGAAGCAGCATCGTTGTCAAGCATCCAGGTGAGGTGTCCGTTAGAGTTTAGTATGTTTTCCCAGTGCTACATTCACCACACTCGCTGCATTACTTCCGGTGACCACAATTGCAATCTCCGAAGCCCAGTTGATGACTGGAAAAGTCATTGAAATTCTCGGCGGAGGCGGTTTTGGAGAGTCTTTCACAAAGGTTATCCAGCTTTCAGTCTCGTAGCGTTGATAAAGCCATGGAAATAGTGATGCTACATGTCCGTCCGGCCCCACTCCCAATAACATCAGTTCAAATATTGGGTACTTACCGTCATCTGATAATTTTAACATTCTTCTTCTCAACCAACCTTTTGAGTTTGGCTTCGTAGTCAGCAGCTGCGGCCGCTGGTGACAAAACCTCAGTAATGGGAAATATGTTGGAATGAGGAATCGGAACCTTTAGATAGCAAACCATCATAGGCAAGCTTATAATCGCTTTCTGTGTCATTTAGAGGAACTACCCTCTCATCCAACCAAAAGATGAACCATTTCGACCAAGGGATGAAATTCTTGTAGTCTATTAGTTTTCTCATCGTAGAAATGAGCGAACCTCTGGAGAGAACAACGGTAAACGAATCTTTATCTTTGATAAACTTATCGGAAAGATTTGCAATATAAGTTGCTAAGCCCACCGCCACATCTTCTTCTGTCTCAAACTTACATATCGAGGGTTCACCTTTTTTTGAACACCATTAATTCTGGGCGAAATTAAGAGGGCTGGGCTAGGGATATCAATATAATAGAGAGAGAGAGAGAGATTGCATATATAGTGGGCTTCCCATGTCTATACAAGTTCATTATTTTCTTTTTTTCCCCACATGCATTTGTCTTTTTCTTTTCTTTTATTATTTCACCCGTGACCGGAATTTATCATCCACATGCTACTTTGGTAACAGTTGATTGCCACTCCATGTGATTTGATATTTTAATATAAATTTTTATGAACATACCTTAGAGTAAAAAGCAAAACCATATCATACCTGGGTTAAGATTCATGCCCCTGCATGTGTGGATCACGTGTCCAAGCTCAATTTGAAAACAACCATTGCTAAATAATAGGAACGATGTTAAATGTTATTATGGAAATGAAACATAGAGAATGAGACATCTAATTAAATCATTGTGACACAAAATTCCTCACAACCATCTCCCTATATTATTTTGTAATCCTTCAATAAATTATCTCCCATCTCCTTTACATGTTACCAACCCAGCCTCTTTTGAGTAGTGACTTCTTACGTAAGTTTTAATAATCAATACCGTGTGCTACTATGCCACTACGCGTATTATTATACTTTTATCACCGATTATTTTATGACAACTTGCTTAAAAAAATAAATAACTTTAAATATCACCTTTAACTTTATCCTTTTATCCATTTAACCATTTACTAAATAAAATAATAATTATAAGAAAACTGAATACTTTCATTTTATAAAATTCGGGGTCTCACAACCAACAACATCTGCAACTACAACAACAAGAAGCCAGGGCCTGAGGGGTCCTTGTCCGGAGGGACTAAATGAGTTCCAAGCCTGCTGGGCTTAAAGATTTCTTAGGGAACTAGAGAAGTTCCAAGGTCAGCGGCCTTGAAAAGTTCTTAGTGAATCAAGTCCCAAGGTCGCCGGGCCTCAAGGAATCTTAGTGATTCTGGTGTTGCCCTTCCTCAGTGGAAATCCTACTAGTTGAAAAGGTAAGAGTGGATTAGAGCTCGAGTCTCGAACCACTTAAAACCCTCAGGTCTTTTTACTTTATATTATTTACATTATGTACATTAACTGTTATAACTGTTATGTATGTTTTAACTACTTACCACTGAACTAACTTTATGAACAATGTATGTATGATTATGAATATATCAATGAAGGGGATCTTTTACTTATTCTGTTGTGCTCGAAAAGATTCTTATGTTTGTCATATGCTAATTCATGAGCAATGCAAAGTAAACGAGAAAAGAATTTGAAATTCTAAGGATCTATTCACCCCCCTTCTAGATCTATCGTGCCTATTGGGAACTAATAATTGGTATCAGAGCAGGTTCTTATCCTAGGCACAAACATTATTATATACTTAGTTCAGAAGGAAGTCACTTGTTATATGCAGAAGAGCTCACACGTTGGAAATACTATGAACAGGTTATATGTGTATATACACCTGAAGCTGCTTAGATTGGTTCATATACTCGATTGATACATCAACAAGACCAATCTTTGCCTACAGTCAATCTTGTAATTTGAAGACCAGATGAGAAAGCTCAAGAGGTATCAATGACAAAGAGTTAAGCATCCACCACCCTGAAAGATGAAAAGGCTACACGTGCTAAGAAGCGCCTATCAAGAGAAGAAAGAAGATCTTCTCAAACATGTGTTTAACTTACCAGCAGCTGGGTGCAAACTTAGCAAACTGAAGGATGCCAAAGAATTAAAAATGCTGAGACTCTTTTAGCTTACATCTTTAAGACCACGACTGATTGATTGAAGGTCAACTAGAGCAACAAGCTATCGGGAGCAAATGAGAAACTATGCACATCAATGCCTAACCTCAGTATGTTAAAGTTAAATGACTGTTAAGGAACTAACAGTAGAAAGGTATGGTTTTGAGATCTACTATCTTCCAGACTAGAATTCTGCCTCGATAGTTCTCGAGTTTTCCTTGACTCTCCTGGCAGACTACGATTTCTGGTGCAGTGCTCGACGATTAGACAAGCCTATCTATTACATCATAAGATCAACCTAACATGCTTGATCTTCCTATATTTATAGTCCTTGTACATCATTTCTTTTTAAGGGCTTTACAAAGCTGTTTTGCTTTTGTAGGATCAACCTAACATATTTGATCAATTCATTCTAAGTCCTTGTACATGTGATTCTATAATCTATCAAAGGACTTTACAACTTTTCTTAATGCAAGCATACTTGCATATTCATTCATATGTATATCATAATCAAATCATATATAAATAGGAATATCATTCACATGTTTATTCCTGACAATCTCCCCCTATTTGATTATGACAAAAATAATAAGTGCATATGCATGTTATGAATGAATCTTATATACAGTGAGTTGTTGTATTTCTAAAACAGATAATCATGAATGTCATTTATAATAATATAAAATTTAATACACTATGACATTTTACATCCTAGATCCAGAACATACCTAACTAGTTAGAGATGTACCTCTTTGGCTCCGTGTATATTTCCAGGATGTCAGTTGATCAGCTACTCATCTGTTTGGTTTGTTTGCTCCTCCTTCTCCTCTTCTTCTGGCTCCACCTCAGTCTTAGGCTCATCATCCTTTGGCTCCCCCTTAGATGATAACTCAGCTTCTTGTGTTGACTTCTTCTTTTCTTTACTTCTATTCTTCTTACTCTTTCTGGAGTGCCTCTTACTCTTCCTTTTTTTATGCCTCTTTTTCTCTCCCTTTTTATCATTAATCATTTTGGAGAGCTGCTCCATGTTGGACATTAGTTGTTCCATCAGGTAGGAGGAGTTAGCAACTTCAAACTTGAGTTCTTATTGGCTTAGCTCAAGTTGCACTGAGAAAGACTGATTCATGTTGTCAATCTTGTCAGAGATGACTCGGAGTTGTTCTTCATTTTCCTTCTGTGCTCGTAGTGCATCTACCTTCTGATCACTCATGGCCTTTAAATAGATGTGATATCTCTCTTTGATTTTGACAGATACATCAGCCATCGTTGCTAGGAGTCTCTCTTGAACTGAGTTATCTTCTGTTGTTGTCAACCTCTTTGATTCTTCAGTGATTAGAGATATCTTCTTTATCAGCTCATCAGAATTTTTCATTAGCTTCTTCTCCATAGGTAGTTGATCATCTGCTTGGGCAACCTCTTGTTGAGCACCAGATTGAACTCTACGATTTGCATCCTTGGATAGATTTTCGAAGGTGTTGAAAATCTGAGAGATCGTTGAGTGCCAATTGTTGTTGGAGGATGAAGGCATGTTAGACATTTGTGCATGAGCAGAGGGAAGCTCTTCAAACTGACCCTGATCATTTTCAGTGATAGAGGGAAAGGACTCTACGATTGTGTCCTTGCTCATGATCCTTCTTCCGTCAGATCCCACTCTACGATCGTAGGGAATATAATGGTTGCCAGTATATCTATAGACTTTGTAGTGAGGCTGGTCTTTGATCATCATAGTAGCGAAACTCTTTACCCTTGGGAAGTTTTGTGCTACCAGCTCCATGCTTGGGAAATGAGAGTAGCACCAGCTGAAGTAACTTGCATCCTTTTCAGTATGTGCCTTTAGCCACGACATCCATGGAAAGAACCATCTCATCAGAAGATCTTTAGAGTTATACAGTATTGTTGTGCAGTCTAATCCCATGTTTTTCCAGTTGTGAAGCACTTCATCTGTGGTCATTCTTACAACTTGAAGTTGTTCATTTTCATGATTTATCCATCTTACTGGTGGTTCTTCTGGTGGCTCATCAAAGACTTCCACCACAATTCTTCTATTGATTCTAGCCAGAGAGAGGATAGGATAGTATTCTAGTCCCTCAGATTCTTGATGTGCAGAATCAGAATCTTTTTCTATCTCTTTCCCTTTTGAGCTTGAATTTTGCTGATTTCTTTCATCAGATTCATCAATGAATTCTTCTTGTTGAATTTCATTTTCAGAACCTTCTTCAGCAAGATCTTCCTGTGATACAGACTCATTATCACTTAATTCAATGACAGCATTGGAGTGGTCACTTCTCCTTTTGGAGGCAAATTTTGCTTGCAGTCTGTAACTCTTCCTTTTTCTTGGAGGTTCAGCTATGGGAGAGTCAGACTCTTCTTCCTCTTCAGACTTTGAAGCTTCTGCATCATCAGACTGACTTTCTTGACGTTCAACAATAGTGGGGGCATTTCCTTCTTCATCAGAATCAACATCATTTGATCCATCATCTGGGCTGGTTGGAGCATTTGCATTTTGAGATGCAGTTGGGTCAACTTTTATCTTGTCTTTATCATCAGGGTGAATGCTCTGGGGGATTGTGCATTCTTCTTCATCAGCAGATGCTGCATTTTCTTCCATTAATCCAACTTCACCTCACTTTGGATTTGTGCGTGGGGGCTCACCTTGGGATTATCGGTTGCTTTTTCTTCTTCCCGACTTCACGTCCTTTTCTTCGTCAGACGTACTTTTCTTCGTAAGTTGAGATCGGACTATTTACCATCTTGGCTTTCTTGCTGGATGGCCCTTGAAGTAATCTGTTACTTTTCCTCTTAGTGGTCTTTGTAGTTGAGACCTTTTCATCTTCAACCTTGTCTTCTGTGGATAGACTTCTTGGAGGAGCCCCAGTTTTCCTCACACCTTTGGATTCCTGTCTGGCTGGTGTGGTTGTTGCTGGTACAGGGTCATCGGACTCAGAGCTTTCTACCTCTTTTGTGTAAGACCCCAACTTATTATTTAATGAAATTAAATTTCATCTATTTATTATCTTGAAATAGTAAGGGTTGATTTGATTAATGTGGTAAGTTATGGGTAAAAATGCTAATTATTTCAAACAAGCAAGTGGTTTTAAAATATTCATTGTTGACGGGGAATATTCGTTTGGTTGTGGAATATTCTTACTGTCGGGGAATATTCGTACGACGGCGCAGCCTTGTGTTGACCCCATAACGGAAAGCGATTGGATGAAGAAAACGACAAGAATAAGTTGGTTATAAATAGCAGGCGTAGTTATTACCAATTATCATCGTTGAATATCCGGTGGTTAAAACACAGAATGACATACGATATTACACCAATTATTGATTCTTACGTAAGAAGGCACTACTCAATAATTGTTACAAAGAATTATCGCTCAAGATTTTATTTTATTGATTCAATAATTGTTTGCGTTGATATTTTATATTCTCGTTGTTTTAATAATTGTCTTTGCCGCATTATTTTCTATTATCTGAGCAATAATTCAAATTATCTGAATAATATAATTAGATAACATTATTGGCAATGTCTAGAAAGTTTTGTCTTCAAGAGAGGTTTGGTCATCTAATCACGCCAAGAAGAGAGATCCTTATCGAAAGCCCCTCTTTCCTAAGAACTGCACGGTTGTCACAAGAATGTGATTCGTAATTTTATTTGTGAATAATTAATTATTAATTTATATGATGAGGAAAATATTGATTTTATGTGGATATAGATGGAGAAAATTTTTAATGTGACAATTGTTGAAAATTAATATTTTATCTTTTTCTGATAAAATAATTTAATTAAATATATTATTTTAATAATATATTGATGGTGATATTTTTACAATAAATGTGGGATATATGAGTATATGAGGAGGAAGAGTATTTTTGTTGTATTAAATGTTTAACACATGTTTTGTGTGTTGGTGGACACAATTTTTGATTAAAATTTGATTATAGCCTGTAAAATCGTCCGTTTGTGGATTTCGGTCAATTTCTATTAACTTTCTTCTGCAAAGTTGTAGAGAATAAAATTACCTATAAAAAAGACATGTGGTTAGAATTTTTCCGATAAAATGGCTATTTATTGTGAATTATTGAAGTTTCGGTATATCGGGTCTGAATTGATTTTTGGAGTTTTAAGTGTTTTTTGTTAGAAAAACGTTTTTGTTGCTTTTGGCACATGTGTGGCTGATGTCTAGACCAAAAAAGTTGGCTAAGGAAAATTTGTATAATTATATTAATATTTTATTAAATTTTCTGCTTTGGTGTTCTAAGTATTTTCCTATAAATAGGGTGCTTAGGTTAGAATTGAAAATCACACAAGAAACTGAAATCTTCTCTCTCATCCTCTCTCAATATATTGAGTGTGTTCTTGTGAGTATTTTGATATTTGGAGTGTTGCTATACGGTGCAAGTTCCCTTCAGCACTATATTCAGAATTCAAGTCAGAAGTACAGCCTTTTCGAGGTAAGGGATGTTATTTCTTTTTAAATGATATTATTTTTTTCAATATCATTATGTCAAAATATTGGTTTGAACTTTTAATCAAATTTGGAACTTTTTTGTGTCGTGGTTACTTATTCATGTATACGCCACTATTCACGATATCTGAGACTATTCACTTATCACTAAGACTATTCATCGAAAAATAAAAATTTTTCTTTTCGTCCAAAATATCTATTGTGGATACTAGCTTTGATTGTATTCGTGTTTTGATCATTCTTGAATTTTACTTCACTATGATTATTTATGAGGTATTTTTTGACATGAATTAGCTGAAATACGAATCCTTGATATTTATTCTTTTGTTTCACTAGATTCGTTTCCTTTAAAATATTTTTCATCATCCTCGGTCCTAAATGATGATATTATTGAATATTTTTGGCCTGTAGTGCAAAGATAAATGATTTTATAATGAATATCTTTGGCCCGTAGTGCAAAGATGAACAGGTGTTGAGATGAACGTGACCGACTGATGAATATCTTTGGCCTGTAGTGCAAAGATGAATATTTGATTCAAGATGTATATTGATTGATGTTACAGGGATAAAATATTGATGATGGACTTTTAAATTCATAGATAGTAGTAGATTTCATTCTCTACGTAAGTCTTCTATGAATTATTATTTTCGCTGCGAATATTGATCTGAAACTTGTTGTCTATTGTATTTTATCAGATTTCTCCTTGTTGAAGACTAACGATAAATTGTTCTATATTATGTTAGTCATAATATTCTTTACTGGGCTAGTTTAGCTCACCCTTTTCATTGTTCCATTTTTCTTCTTAGGAGGCGAGAATGTAGCGAGTACTAGTCGGGGTATGGAATGATGATTCTAGAAGTTGTTTAGTAGTCCTCACCATTTTTTTATAATAATGTATCAATAATTATGATGAGAATTTATTTTGGTGTGGATATTGTCTAGAAGATAATATTTGTATTTAAACTCACAGTTTTTATGATGTATTAATAAAGTTGTAGTTGTTTCTGACCATGTTATCGACGACCTAAAATGGGTGATGTATACCTATTTTTGGGGCGCCACAGATTGGTATATCGAGCTTAGGGATATGATCTCCAATGAGATCGGGGAATAGAACTAGGAGGGGAGAGACGAGTAAATCCTTTGCTAGTGTGTCCTACCTAAGCTTATTTGTTAGTTGGTCAATATATAGGGATATTATGTGATATGTTGATTTCCTTAATTAACCCTTATTTTATGGCAGTATTTGAGAATGTCGACTGAGAATGTTAACAGTGGAGTAAATGAAACCGTGGAGACGCCTATACTCACCAATGAGGAGAATGTACAGCAGGCCGACAATGTTACTACTGTGAACAACGCCGTTGAATAGATGATGAACGACGAGATGTTTAGAAGTTTTTTGTAGTTCGTGCAAAATCAGACGAGGGAGACTCGTGCACAAAATACAGGTGGAAATGATAACAATGCACGATTTGTCACGGCCAAGCAGTTCAAAGAGTTGGGACCACTAGAATTCTGGGGAAAGCCGGATCCGATTAAGGCGGAGACGTGGGTCAAACAAATTATCAAGATATTCGATGTCTTGGGATGCACGGAAGAACAGAAGGTTCCATTCGCTACTTTTATGTTCCAGAATGCAGTGATTCGTGGGAATGAAGCGCACTCCATCCGGGAATGGGAGACGCGTTTTAGAAATTGTTCAACGACAAGTACTTTACTGAAAGTATTCATCATATGAAGGAAGTTGAGTGTAAGCTCGTAATTTTTTGGGAATTTCCTTTATTTATTATTTTGAAATTTAGAAATTGTTCAAATATTTCAAAATAAGCAAGTGGTTATAAAATATTCATTATCATTCGGGGAAAGTATTCATCATATGGCCCATAAGGAAGTTGAGTTTATTAGATTTGAACAAAAAATATTATTGATTCTTACGTAAGAAGGCACTACTCAATAATGGTTACGTCCTCAAGATTTTATCGAGTTAATAAGCGTTGATATTTTATATTCTTTGTTGTTTCAATAAGTTTAATTTTTCTTTATGCAAGAGTTATCCAATGTCTAGAAAGTTCGCTTAAGGAGAGGTTTGGTCATCTAATCATGCACCTCATATTGATTTTATGTGGATATAGATGGAGAAATTTTTAAAATGACAATTGTTGGAGAATTTTGTGGCATTAAAGGAATGTACATGGGACCCATTTATCGACCGAAATTTGATGTAAAATCGCTTGCGGATAGAGAATTGAATTTCCTATAAAAACTTGCGAGATTCGAATTTTCTGATGAAAGATTATGAATTATTGAAGTTGAAACTCCCGATTTTGGGAGTTTAAATTATTTTTTGTTACGTTTTTTGTATTTTTTTGGACATCATTAACATGTGTGGCTGGTGTTTTGACCAAAAAGGTGGGCTAAGGATTAAATTTTCGCTTTTGTGTTCTAAGCATTTTCATAAATTTTCTCTCGATATTATTCTTGTGAGTATTTTGAGTACTTTGAGTATTGTGCAAGTTCATTCGTTATTAATCGCTTCTCGAGGTAAGGGTAATGATATTCTTCAATATCATTATCTTTGAAATTATTAGGGGTACTATTAGAGTTACTATTCATGAGTTACTATTCACGAGTTACTATTCACGAGTACTATATATGTAAGCGTGAAGATGTTTTTTGTGGAATTTCTAGGAACCTGAGTTACTATTCATAACAAGAACGATATCAGATTATTCACCTAAAAATAAAATTTCTTCTTTTCGTCTAAAATATATATTACGGATACTAACTCGATTGTATCCAGATCATTCTTGAATTTTACACCACTATGATTATTTTTGAGGTATTTTGGAATGTACGAATCCTTAACGATAATCCTTGTCATTTTGAGGAGAAAAAATATTTTCATCGCCTTAAATGATGATAATGGTAACCACGTAGTAAAAAAGTGGTAAGCAAAGATGAGCAGGCCCGGTGAGAATATCTTTGGCTCAGGTAGTAAAGATGAATATTTGATTCAGATGTATATTGATTGTCGAGGATAAAATATTGAAACAGTTTGCATTCTCTACTTAACTCTTCTAATGAACTATTATTTCCGTGAAGATTTGTTGTCGATTCTATTATATTTTTCCTGTTGAAGACTAACGATAATTTGTTGTATATTATCTTAGTCATAATAACTTGAGCTAGGTTCTAAGGGAGGAGAAGCGACCACAGTCTGGGTATGGAATGAGGTTTAGAAAGGATTGTTTAGTAGTCCTCACCATTTTTGTAAAATAAGTATCAATAAATGTGATGAGGAAGATATTGTGCAGAAGATAATATTTGTATTCAAACTCAAGTTTTTCGTTGTAATAAAGTTGTAGTTGTTTTGCATCATGTATTGACAACTCGAATAGGTGATGTATACTTCAAGGTATGTTATAATAACATGTGGAGAAGGAAGGACAGATATCGTTTGCACCTCCGAAGATCGGATGACGATGAAGAGAAACCAAGAGATGTTGTTAATGGGGCTCAATTATTAGAGTGAGATAACGAGTGACAACTAAGGAACCATAACCGAGGATCAAAGGTCGATAATCCGGAGAAAGAAAAAGTCAAAGTCAAAAATGGTAGTCAACTCGGTGGCGGTAGCCGGAAGAAAGCGTAGAGTCGAGGAGATTTAACAATGACCATGTAAAGACGTCATGGGTTCTAAGGGAGGAGAACGACCACCGGTCATATGCTAAAGTGCGGGAAAGGAACCCAAAACGAGGTGATATAATTGTGGAAAGGAAGGTAAGCTAATCATTAAACCAAGTCCGAGGGGACGGTGACTCAAAAGTCGTTCCCGAAAAAGTTTATATATTACTGTAAGGAACCCAAACGAGGTGTAATCATTACCCATTCATTTATCTCTACCCATTCATTTATCTCTCAACCAACGTTTAAACTCGACTCAGGAGAAATTAGACTTTGATTTATCCGTGGAGACCAGTTAGAGAAACTTTCATCACATCCATCGCTTATAAATCTTATTTGATTCAAGTTGGCACCATCACCTTACCTGTTGACCTTATCTCTTTAAAGATACTTGCTTTTGATGTGATTTTAGGGATTGATTGGTTAACTACTCATCATGCCAAAATTGATTGTTTTCGTAAGATTCTTAGTTTTCATATTCCTAACCAACCTGTTGTACGAATTCAAGCAATTAAGCCACTAAAATCAATCGCTGTCATATCAAGTCATAAAGCTATTCGTTTATTAAAAAACAGATGTCAAGCTTTCTTAGCCCATGTTATGGATTTGAATAAAGACACGTCAGATTTGAATAATATTCCTGTTGTTATTGATTTTCCTGACGTATTTCCTGAAGAACTTCCCGGTCTACCCCCAGAACGTGAAGTTGAATTCTTTATTGATCTTGAACTTGGTACAAAGCCCATTTCTAAAACCCCATATCGAATGGCTCCTATTGAACTTCAGGAGTTAAAGGTCCAATTACAGGAGTTATTGGACATCGATTTCATTCGTCCTAGTACATCTCCTTGGGTTGCTCCTATTTTATTTGTAAAGAAGAAAGACGGGAGTATGCAACTTTGTATTGACTATCGGGAATTGAACCATGTCACCATCAAGAATAGGTATCCGCTACCTCGTATTGATGACCTGTTTGACCAGTTGCAAGGAGCACAATTCTTTTCAAAGATCGATATTCGTTCTAGATATCATCACCAAGATTAGAGGCGAGGATATTCCAAAGATTGCCTTCAGAACTCGGTATGGGCATTATGAATTCTTAATCATGTCTTTTGGATTGACTAATGCTCCTGCGGCTTTCATGGATATGATGAACTGAGTATTCAAGGACTATTTAGATCGGTTCGTTATTGTCTTTATTGATGACATTCTCATATATTCCAAAAGCCGTGAAGATCATAAGCACCATTTGAAGCTGGTACTCCAAAGGCTTCATGAAAACAAACTATATGCCAAGTTGAAGAAATGCGAGTTCTGGCTTGAGGAAGTAGCATTCCTTGGGCACGTGGTGTCTAAACATGGAGTATCTGTCGACCCGGCGAAGATTGAAGCAAAACAAAGTTGGGAGCAACCGAAGTCGATGACCGAAGTACGTAGCTTTTTAGGCCTAGCTGGTTATTATCGGAGATTCGTGGAAGGGTTTTCTCGAATCGCTACTCCATTAACTCAGCTAACTCGGAAGGATACAAAATTCGTTTGGTGCGAGGAATGCGAGAAGAGTTTCCAAGAGCTTAAGAGGAGACTTATTTTAAGACTGTTCTAACAATACCATCCGGTTCTGGATGGATTTGTTATCTACAAACGATGCTTGAGCAAAGGGTTAGGATGTGTTCTCATGCAACGTGGGAAAGTCATAGCCTATGCCTCATGACAACTTAAAGAATATGAGAGGAATTATCCTACTCATGATCTAGAGTTAGCAAGCAATCGTTTTTTCGCTTAAAGATCCGGAGGCACTATCTATATGGGGAGAAAGTGGAGATATATTCAGACCATAAAAGCCTCAAATATTTCTTCACTCAAAAGGAACTCAATATATGGCACTGACATTGGCTCGAGTTGTTGAAAGATTACGACCACACTATTCAATACCATCCTGGAAAAGCGAACGTGGTAGCTGACGCGTTGAGTAGAAGATCATATGCAGGAACGAGTGCAATGATGTCAAGTATACGCATAGAGCCAACTTTAATAGAAAAAGTTAAGGTTGCTTAAGCCACCGACCCGGAGCTGATGCATATTAAGAAGAAAGTACAAGAAGGTGATATTCCGGAAGTAAGAATCGATGAAGAAGGAATACTTCGAGTCCACTCCAGACTTTGTGTTCTTAACGACTCTGATTTGAAGTACAAGATTATGATGGAGGCACACAATACACCATTTGCGGTCCATCCTGGAAGTACCAAAATGTATCATGATCTTCGACATACATTTTGGTGGGACAATATGAAGAGAGAGATTGCAAAGTTTATCTTGACGTGTTTAACTTGTCAACGTGTAAAGGCGGAGCATCAAGTACCTAAGGGTCCATTTCAACCACTTGAGATTCCGAAATAGAAGTGGGAACACATTACCATGGATTTTGTTACGGGTCTTCCTACGGTTTCTCAAGGCATCGATGCTATTTAGGTTATTGTTGATAGATTAACCAAGTCTGCTCATTTCTTGTCGATACGGGAGACTTATTCCTTTGAACGTCTTGCTCATATGTATGTAAATGAGATTGTGAGATTGCATGGCATGCCAGTATCCATAATTTCAGATTGTGACCCAAGATTTACTTCAAGATTTTGGGTTAGCTTGCAAAAAGCTATGGGCACGGATTTACGATTTAGTTCGGCATACCATCCTCAAACGGACGGACAATCAGAGAGGACTATTCAAACTCTTGAAGATTTATTAAGACTCTGTGTCCTAGACTTCAAAGGGAGTTGGGATAAGTATTTATCATTTTTGGAATTCTCCTACAACAACAGTTATCAGACAAGTATTGGTGTGGCCCCATTTAAAGCATTGTATGGACGAAAGGGTCGCTCTCTGGTATGTTGGGACGAGGTGGGTGAAGCAACATTGTTGGGACCCGACTTGGTACGTATGACTACGGAAAAGATCCAAATAATTCAACAAAGTATACAAACGGCACAAGATCAACAAAAGAGTTATGCGGATCTTCATCGAAAGGACGCGAATTTAGTATTGGGGATCATGTATTGTTGCGTGTTGCCCCATGGAAGGGAGTTACAAGATTCGGGAAGAGAGGAAAGCTCAATCCATGATTTATTGGTCCATTTCAAATTCTTGATCGAGGAGGTAATGTAGCCTATAGACTCGCATTACCCCCGAGTATATCTCGTGTTTATAATGTGTTTCACATATCTGTACTTCGTAAATATGTGAAAGACCCGAACCACATTATTGAGTTAGAACCAGACGAGATAGCTGAAGACTTAACATACGAAGAGGTACCTGTCAAGATCTTAGATAGGAAGGAGCATATCCTACGCACAAAGGTCATACCACAAGTTAAAGTTTGTGGAGGAACCATGCTATAGAGGAAATGACCTGGGAGTTGGAAACGGAAATGAAAGTGAGGTATCCTCACCTTTTTGAAACACCAGGTACGTACGTCAATTTAGAGGACAAAATTTCATAAGGAAGGGAGGTTGTAAGACCCCAACTTATTATTTAATGAAATTAAATTTCCTCTATTTATTATCTTGAAATAGTAAGGGTTGATTTGATTAATGTGGTAAGTTATGGGTAAAATACGCAATTATTTCAAACAAGCAATTGGTTTTAAAATATTCATTATTGACGGGGAATATTCGTTTGATTGTGAAATATTCTTACTGTCGGGGAATATTCGTACGACGGCGCAGCCTTGTGTGGGCCCCATAACGAAAAGCGATTGGATGAAGAAAACGACAAGAATAAGTTGGTTATAAATAATTGGTAGAGTTGTTCTGCAGATTATCTTGTTGAATACCCAAAGGTTAAAACACAAGAAGACACGATATTACACCAATTATCGATTCTTACGTAAGAAGGCACTACTCAATAATTGTTACAAAGAATTATTGCTCAAGATTTTATTTTATTGATTCAATAATTGTCGTGTTGATATTTTATATTATTGTTATTTTAATAATTGTCACAAGGTACGTATTTTTACATTATCGGAGCAATAATTCATATTATCTGAATAATATTATTAGATAACATTATTGGCAATGTCTATAAAGTTCTGTCTAAGGAGAGGTTTGGTCATCTAATTGTGCGCCAGTAAGGAGAGATCCTTATTGAAAAGCCCCCTCTTTCCTGGGAACTACCTAGTTGTTAGTAATGTGATTCTGTTATATTATTTGTGAATAATTAATTATTGATTTATATGATAAGAAAAATATTAATTTTATGTGGATATAGATGGAGAAAATTTTTAATGTGACAATTGTTGAAAATTAATATTTTAATATTGATTTTATGTGGACATAGAGAATGAAATTTCCTATGAAAAAGACATGTGGTTCGAATTTTTCCGATAAAAGGACTATTTATTGTGAATTATTGAAGTTTCGGTATATCGGGTCTGAATTGATTTTTGGAGTTTTAAGTGTTTTTTGTTAGAAAAACGTTTTTGTTGCTTTTGGCACATGTGTGGCTGATGTCTAGACCAAAAAAATGGGCTAAAGAAAATTTATATAATTATATTAATATTTTATTAAATTTTCTGCTTTGGTGTTCTAAGCATTTTCCTATAAATAGGGTGCTTAGGTTAGAATTGAAAATCACACCAGAAATTAAAATCTTCTCTCTCTTTCTCTCTCAATATATTGAGTGTGTTCTTGTGAATATTTTGATATTTGGAGTATTGTTATACGGTGCAAGTTCCCTTCAACACTATATTCAGAATTCTAGTCAGAAGTACTTTCTTTTCGAGGTAAGGGATGTTATTTCTTTTTAAATGATATTATTTTCTTCAATATCATTATGACAAAATATTAGTTTGAACTTTTAATCAAATTTAGAAATTTTTGTGTCGGGGTTACTATTCACGTATACGACACTATTCACGAATACGGCACTATTCATCGAAAAATAAAAATTTTCCTTTTCATCCAAAATATTAATTATGGATACTAGCTTTGATTGTATCCATGTTTTGATCATTCTTGAATTTTACTTCACTATGATTATTTATGAGGTATTTTTTGACATGAAATAGCTGAAATACGAATCCTTGATATTTATTCTTTTATTTCACCGGATTCGCTTCCTTTAAAATATTTTTCATCATCCTCGGTCCTAAATGATGATATTATTGAATATCTTTGGCCCGTAGAGCAAAAGATAAATGATTTTATAATGAATATCTTTGGCCCGTAGTGCAAAGATGAACAGGTGTTGAGATGAACATGACCGACTGATGAATATCTTTGGCCTGTAGTGGAAAGATGAATATTTGATTCAAGATGTATATTGATTGATGTTACAGGGATAAAATATTGACGATGGACTTTTAAATTCATAGATAGTAGTAGATTTCATTCTCTACGTAACTCTTCTATGAATTATTATTTCCGCTGTGAATATTGATCTGAAACTTGTTGTCTATTGTATTTTATCATATTTCTCCCTGTTGAAGACTAACGATAATTTTTTCTATATTATCTTAGTCATAATATTCTTTACTGGGCTAGTTGAGCTCACCCTTTTCCTTGTTGTTCCATTTTTCTTCTCAGGAGACGAGAATATAGCGAGTACTAGTCGGGGTATGGAATGATGATTCTAGAAGTTGTTAGGTAGTCCTCACCATTTTTGTATAATAATGTATCAATAATTGTGATGAGGATTTATTTGGGTATGGATATTGTCTAGAAGAGAATATTTGTATTTAAACTCACAGTTTTTGTGATGTATTAATAAAGTTGTAGTTGTTTCTGTACCATGTTATGGACGACCTAAAATGGGTGATGTATACCTATTTTGGGGGCGTCACATTTTGCCCTCCTCTTCTTTGTAGAGGCCTTACTACTGGTCCCAGTTGTCAGCCTTCTTTTCTCCTTAGGGTTCTTCTTCCAATTCACAAACAGTTGTGGAGACATAATTTTGTGCACATTCAGAGATTCTCCCTCATTATCCTTGATCTTGCTTCCTAGCTTCTTCTTCATTATTATGCTTAGCAGTCTTCCATGGAACACTTTTGTAAGTGGTTTGCCTGTGGATTTCTTCAACTAAGCTTTTTCTATCCATTTGGAGATTTGATCGAACATGATAACTCCAAAGTTGATTTGCTTCTTCAGAACTATGGCAGACATAATTTTTAACTACTGGTCGAGTACAATGTCGTGTGCAGTGTCTTTGAACAATATACCTTTTCTTAGATACGGATGGCTTGATTACAGTGTCGTGTACACTTCTTCCTTCTCTTGTGCAGTTTCATTACTTCTGTTTGTTTTGACTGTTCTTAGATACTGTTGGCTTGACTCCTTGCTCTGGCCCCTTCTGAATAACAAGACACTTCAGATTTATGGCGTGTCCAGCTCGCTTTCACCTTGTGGTCTCCCGTTCACTTATCATCAATGGACTGACCCAATGCTTAATCACTTTACCCTTGTTGTTCAGAGGCTGACCAGTATCTTTGTGTGTACTCCATCAGTTTCTTCTTTGTTTGGAAAACACTACTAGCTTGGTCATCTTCAAGATCGCTGTCTTCTGTCTGCTTGACAGCTACTGCACTTGCTAACTTTCCTTAGTCAGTTATAAAAGTCTTCTTCTGATCTCCTTGTAAAATACTTCATCTCGAATGGCTTCACTACTTAATCTTGATGCTGACTGGGTTGGTGCTTAGATCTTCTGTTAGCTTGTATGCCATTCGTTGAGTGCCCTCTGATTTCCTTGGTGAGATGTATCTTTGCATTACCAATCAGAGGCTTTATTTCTTTGGTTGTTCTGGGAGTGCTCATTCATTGAGAATCGTATTTTCTCTATGATTCTGTCTTGGCATTGTGAGCACATCTGTTGAGGTCTTAGTTCTACACTCTATGATTTAGCTTTGGCTGTCCAGACACTACGACTCCGAGATCAGATCTTGACACTCTACGATTTCTATCGTTGTTCTTTTTGTCTTCATCTGATCTTTCTCGACTACGATCTCTTCCTCTGGTATGATTGGTAGACTCTATGACTCTGAGTGTAGTCTACGATTCTTAACTTGGCTTTGGTAGATACTCGGTCGACTCGTAGGCAGGCTATCTCTACGATTCTGAACATGACTTCCTCAGCAGACTACGACCCTGAGGAAGTTCTCCTCGACACACTACGATCCTTCCTCATCTCTCTTGGAAGTCTACGAACTCCGAGATCTACTATCTTGCAGACTACAATTCTGCCTCGATAGCTCTCGAGTTTTCTTTGACTCTCCTAATAGACTACGATTTCTGGTTCAGTGCTCGACGATCAGAAAAGCCTATCTATTACATCATAAGATCAACCCAACATGCTTGATCTTTCTATATTTATAGTCCTTGTACATCATTTCTTTTTAAGGACTTTACAAAGTTGTTTTGCTTATGTTGGATCAACCTAACATATTTGATCAATTCATTTTAAGTCCTTGTACATGTGATTCTATAATCTATCAAAGGACTTTACAGCTTTTCTTAATGCAAACATACTTGCATATTCATTCATATATATATCATAATCAAATCATATATATTAATAGGAATATCATTCATATGTTTATTCCTGACATGGTCTATCTAACCACTCTAAGGAATGTTGAAGCAAGAGACTTCAGTCAAGAAGATTCAACCAGCAGAAGGCTTAAGACTGTTCAGAAATGATTCTGATAAAACTCCTATATGTCAAAGCCTGTTCTTGAAAACCTGCTGAGTCGATCTGAATAAAGCTCACACGGCTGCTGAATCTTTATATGGAAGCATACCATTTAACCAAAGAAGAAAAGGGCTTTATATGTTCAATCGTGTAAAGCATGTCATAAGAGAAGAATCCTCAAGGAAGCTGACTACAGAGGATCATCGAGCATCAAACTTGAGGAACTTATGATGGGAGCAGAACTCAGCAAACACAAACTGACAAGAAAGACTACGTTCGTAGTGCTATCAAAGGATCGTAGAATGATCAAATCTGAAAATGCCCATTTCTACGATACAAGAAGATTCAATTACTTTAGCCAAAATGAGATATGCATGACTGCCTTCTGCTACACATAAAGAATAAAAACTTATGTTTCTCTGAGAAGGCAGTATCAACTATGGGGGAGCAGTAATCTGCTAATAGTACAGAAGCTCTAAATCATCAGAAGATATACTATGAAGCAGTGTACCAGTTACAAAGTCCCAAAATTTTGTGGCTGATGAACCAAATAAAGATTCACAGTCAGTAGGAACGTCTCAAAACGTACTACTGATAACCTATCAGCCACCCAACTCAAATTCGTGGAGTGCCTACGATCAAACATCTGATTATAGTGTAAGAGTAGGTGAACACCATGATTACAGCAAATGCAATTGTCTAAAGTTGGAAAAGGAACTCCCCAACAAAAAAGGTCAAATGAGATATTAGTGCAAATCGCCTCTAAAAAGTATTTCATCTGGAAAGCGCCTCAGGGACAAACCTGACCCTTAGCTCACTCTAAGAGGTTGGCCCTTCCTGAGCTAACTTAACCCAGAAGGATTGCTTAGCCAAATTCATCTCAAGAACCAAGACAGTCAACGATCGTAGAGTAGAGTTTGAAGAGAATTCAACGATCATAATGCATCCTCAACGATCATAGTACAACCTCAGCGATCATAGAAGCAGACTCGGTGATTGCAGTATTACCAAAGGATACACTAGCTCATGAGGAGCTCAGAAGAACTAAACAATTGCCCAACCTTTCGGATTATGAGGAGATAAGTTCAAATGCTGGTTGAAAAGATGTCCTGCTGAAGAAAAGTGCTCAAGCCTTCATAAGGTACATCAGTGGTCAAGCTATGCAGTTTCAAGATGAAGATTAAATGTCAAAACCATCAACTACAACATCTCTCAAAAGTTGATCGTTGAGTCAACAAAGGAAATTGTAGAGTCCATAGCTGTCCTATCATGCTACTCTACGAACCAGAGAGGTCAACGGTATATCCATGTCAATCAAATGTCTACTCTTCCAAAAGAGACATCTAACTGAAAAGTTAATGGGGAGTTACAGCTTGTTACTGGGCATCGTGCAACCAATGGCTAGTTGACACGTCATAACATATGCAGTGTGAGAAGAAACTGCCATAAAGATAAATTCAAAATCTACAAACAGTTACCAGAACTCATTGAACCTCTCTCCCTTCGAAGCCTAGAATCCTCTTCGAAGCCAAACCAATCAAACTTCTAGAGTCCAAATCACATTCAGCTAAACCTCTCCGAACCACATACCATATACCTTGAACTCCTCAAATGGCAGAATGGAAAGTTGTAACGGGCATTTAACTCAGCTTTACAAAGTTTGAAGAATCAGAGACAAAGTTCAAGGACATACTTGAACTCGTAAAGGAAGCTGGGTTCTCTAAGCGCCTGGAAGCCAACACTCCAGTTTATACAGAACTAGTGAAGCAATTCTACTCAAATGCTTCAACGAACTCTGGGCTTCTGACTACTAAGGTGAAAGTGTGAGACCCCGGATTTTATGAATAAATATTTAATTTTCTTGAAATAATTTTTTTTTATATTATGATGTGGATTGGATATAATGTTATAGTTGTGGGTAATATTTATAAATTTTGCAAAGTATGCAAGTTGTCATATTATATTCGATTGGTCGAAAAATATTCTTTTTATCAGGAAAAATCAAATACGACCAGACAATCATTAGTGGACCCCACAATGTAATTATTGCCGGATTGAGAAAATGACAAAATATATTATTGAAAATAACGGCGTAAGTTTTACTGAATTAATCTTGTTGAACTACTCGATAGTAAAAAAATACGAGAATCTGGCGTGGTTGCATAGTAGCACACGGTATTGATTATTAATGCTTACGTGATAAGTCACTCGGTTTTGTTTTATTAGTATTACTAACGTAATAAAACAGAAAATCTTTTTATATAAAAATGTAATACTTTTATAAAGTTATTCGTTTTATTAGGCTAATAGTAAAATCTTTTTATATAAAAGCGAATACTTTTATAAAGTTATTCATTTTATTAGACAATAATTAGATTATATTATATTTTATTATGCATAGTGTTGCATAGTGTTGCATAATGCTTGCATAGTATTTTGCATAGTAAAATCTTTTTATATAAAACAAAATACTTTTATAAAGTTATTTGTTTTATTAGGCAATAATTAGAATATATTATAGTTTATTTAAAAGATTTTGCTTTAATTATGGACCGTCCGATTAAAGTAAATCAATATGGACCGTTCATGAGTTAGTTACTATGCAATCCATTCTTCTATAAATAGAAGCTCATTCCTTCATTATTTTCTTTTAATTCATCAAACTCTGAGAGAGAAATTATAGAGAGAAAGAAGAAGAGTATTATACTACTTCACTACTCCGATATCAAGTTTCTTTTACAGTAAGGGATATTATTTGTTGTACCTATAAGTGATATTATTTGTTGTACCCGTAAGGGGTATTATTTCTTTCTTATTCATGGAGAGAACTTCTATTATTCCATTCTTTATTATTCTGTTGGAATAACCTGTATACGCAAAATACCCTATACTTGGTGACATTTTTCTATTATTCCATCTTTATTATTACATTTGGAATATCATATGCGTGTGTTTTACAGGACTGGTTAAAATCTTTATTATTCTCGTTGGAATATCTCATGCGTGTGTTTTACACCGGACTGGTTCCGCTCTTTATTATTACATTGGAATATCATGTATGCAATGCTTTTTTTACTTTAATTCGGTTAAAATCTTTATTATTCTCGTTGGAATAACTCGCATCATGCCAAGTACCGCATGCATGGTGATTTTTTTGTTGTTATTCAATTATTTATTATTTCGTTAGAACATCATCGCTTGCGTAATTTTGCCCGACTCGGTTCCATTACCTATTATTCGTTGGAATAACTCGCCTACGCGCGCAAGTATGCGCACGATGGTGATTTCTTTTGTTATTCCATTCGTTATTATACTCGGTTGGTTAAAGTTTTGACTTCTATACTCCATGAAATTAGTGGAATATCCTCGATATTTGCGCTCATCCAAAGATATCTTTTCATGAAAATATTCTTCTCAAAGATTCTTGAATTTTACTCTATAAAGAAGTATCTTGTTGACAATTTGGGACGTTATTAGTTCTCGGATAATTTAATTCGTGAACTTGTTTTTATTGAATTATTATATCATTGTCATCATCATCATGTTTATATTATGTTGAAAGTCATCTGTGGCCTGTAGTGCATAGATGGACTTGGTATGATTATGACCAGGGATTATTCGGTATAATCATGACCGTAATGTTACAAATGATGTGGAAAAAGTCCTTATTGGCCCGTAGTGCATTGATGGACAATTTTTGGCATGATTATGGCTATGGATTCTCTTCGACCAAGGGAGCAAAGATGAATTATTTTATGGCATGATCAGGACCGTTGATGAAAACACAATTATCTTTGGCCCGTAGTGCATGGATAATTCGTGGTCGTGATACTAAATAATATCCTTGGCCTATAGTACAGGGATGAAATGATGATGTGGATTATTTATTGAGCTGAGTCCCAGCAATAAAAGTGATGAAAAACCTTTTAAATCATAAAAGATAGTAGATTTTATTCTCTATTTGACTTTTTTAATGGATTGCTTGTTCCGCTGTAGTTAAACTTGATGTCTATTATATTTTATCAGTTTAACATTGTTGAAAACTAATGATAATTTATTCTGCATTATCTTAGTCATAATATTTCATACTGGGCTAGTTGAGCTCACCCTTTCTTTCACTGTTCTTTTCAGGAAATGAGAACGTAGCCTAGACTAGTCAGGGAATGGAGTGACGGTCCAGATGATAGTATTAGTAGTCCTCACTATTCTGTTAAATAGTGTGACAATAAATGTAATGAGGACTTATTCTGAAAGTGAATATTGTCTAGAAGACAATATTTGTATTAAAACTCATAGCTCTCTTGTTGTAAATTAAAGATTGTATTTGAATTTTGTACTTTTTATTTGGCGACCCAAGATGGGTGATGTATACCTATTTTGGGGGCGTCACAGTTGGTATCAAAGCTTAGGGATATGATCCCTGGCTGAGATGTGAGACAAGAACTAGGAGGGGAGAGACGGATAATTCCTTCGCTAGTAGGACCTACTTAAGTTTATTTGGTTTTTAATTAGTCCGTCAGAATATAGGGATAATATGTGATATGTTATTTAACCTTTGTTTTGTGGCAGTATTTGAAAATGGCATCCGAGAATGTTGAGTTAAGCAATGGAGCACAGGAGACCGTTGAGTATCCGCAGATCAATAATCAGGACAATGTTCAACAGGATGACGATAATCCTCCTGTAAACAACAACACTGATCAATTGACGAATGACGGTACGTTTAGGAGCTTTTTAGAATTCATGGAACATCAGGCGAAGGCGGCTCCTGTTCATAATGCAGGTAAAAATAATGGCAACCCACGGTCGGTCACCGCTAAGAAATTCAAGGAGCTGGGACCACCGGAGTTTTTGGAAAAGCCAAAACCACTTAAGGCGTAGGCGTGGTTAAAGCGGATGACCAAGATATTTGATATCTTGGGATGCTCGGAAGGAGCAAAAGGTTCCTTGCCACCTTCACGTCATTGCGTGAAGAGGCGAGACATGGTGGAAATCAGAAACGCACCCGACTCGACGAAGACTCAAGATGTCTTGGAATAAGTTCCAAGAGTTGTTCAATGACAAGTATTTTCCCGAAAGCATTCGTCACATGAAGGAGGTGGAATTTATCAAGTTGGAGCAAAATAACATGACCGTGTCGCAGTACAAAGCCAAGTTTGCCAAGTTGTCCCGATTTGCGTTCCATTTAGTTGATAATGAGGAGAGAATGACGCGAATGTTTCTAAGAGGTTTGAAACCTGAGATACGTCAATATCTTATCTCTCATAAACTGTGTTTGTATTCGGATGTTGTTAATAGGGCTCAGTTATTGGAGCGCGATAATGAGTCAGCCCAACCAAAAGAGAGTAGCTGACAAAATGATAATACCAGTGATAACAGTCATCAAAGCGGTGACAATAAGCATGGAAGGAATCAATATGCCAGAAATGGTAACTGTTAGAGTTTATGCCTTAGAGGCCAATTATTTGATATAATTGCTTAACGTTTTGATATTATATTTGATTAAATAAATGAATGATTTTATTATGATTTTATTTACTACGTTATATAAATGTTAACATAATAAAAATCCTTAGAATAGTGATACAAATTATATAGTTTCAAGTATGTGACTTGAACATGAGATTATATAATTATAATTAGTATCATTATTCTTAAATGTCCCTAGTCGAGTATCATTGTTGATGGGACAACAATGATGCATTGAGACTAGTATGTGGATTGACTGATGACCAAATCTCATTGGTCATAAATATATGAGATATTAAGTCAATGCATAGGTACATGTTAGAGAACGGTGTACTGGACAGACCCACCATGAGAATTCTATGTGGAGCATTATGCGAAGTGTCATTAGCAATTCTCATAGTGACAATGATGTAATGGTCCTCTGACCTGAAATCACTATATTACTACACGGGAATTTATGTACTTTGATATCATCAAATGTCACCTTTAATAGGGTGGACTATAAAGGTGATTATTGGGTACATCATGAATCGTGTGAGGAATATGAGTGATCTAGATGGAATTTAACCCTCCTATTTATTAGGGGTGATATCCATAGGCCTCTTGATTGAGTAGGACTATGAAATGCATGACCATGCTCAAATAGTGATTTGTTTCATATAGTCTACTCATTGATCAAGAAAAATCAGATTAAATTATGAAGAGTATGACACATTCCATGACTCGAGTTTAATCTATGATATTATGGTTAAAAGGATTAAATTACATTAAAACATTGGTCACTAAAAGGTTGCATCGAATCATCGATCTTATTATTACTTGGGTAGCAGTGATGCATTACTAGATGCCGCTCACTGTTTATAATTTTATAATATGATTTTAAAATTATTGTCAACTTAATAATAACCTATAGGGCCACACACATAGAACGTTATTAAAAGGGAATTAATTTAAATTGTAAGGATTTAAATATATCAATAGGATTGATAGTATTTAAATCACGAATTTAAATTAAAAAGGATAATTTGTATATGTATATATATTAATTAAGTAAGACTTAATTAATTTATAATATATATAAATTTGGATTTTATTTTAATTAGATTAGGGTTTTGATTAATTTCGATTTATTGCTATATATATATATATATATATATAATATATATCAGCCCCTTTGGAAAGTTAATAAAAATGCTAACCCTAGCCGCTCTTAGAGAGAGAGAGACTAGAGAAATAGTTTCAGAAAATCCTCATCCTTGGTGGCTAGTACCACGTTTCCTTCTTCTGCAGATCGTAGGACGATTCGCATGCGGAAGCGTAAAGTGTGGATACCGTCAGAGAGACTTGATCGATTCGAATTGCATTGGAGATTCGACCGCATCAATTTTAGATTCTCATTTTTCATATTCGGTATAATCTCTAAACAACTGAGTTAATTGTTTTTCGCATGGATCCTGTTTTAGGGTTTCGGATATTGCTTTGAATTTTTTTTATATTTCCGCTGCATTTTGTGCTGAAATCCCTATAGTAACCACTTCGGTGGTAATCATGGCCAAAACAATAAGAATGGACATTTCAAGAAGAGAAGGTTCAACAGTGACGTAAAGACGCTTAAGACATCAAAGACCCGTTTCAATGGAAGAAGAACGACCACCGATCGTATGTTTCATATGCGGACAGGAGGGACACATCCGTCCAAACTGTACGCAACAATCCAAAGAGTGTTTTAATTGCGGAAGAGAAGGTCACCTAGCTCGATTTTGTCGTATGGTGAAGTCAAGTCCAGCTGGGATGGTGATGTCAAAGGATGTCCCAAACAAGCCAAAGCCGGTAGTTTAAGAGAGAGCGTTTTTGTTCTCATGACGAGGAACCTAAATAAAATTATCATGGGTATGTTAGTCATAAACTCTTGCGAAGTCTATACCGTGTTAGATACCGGTTCTACTCACTCTTTATTTCACCTAGTTGTGTTCAATGTTTGTACTTAACTCCGGAGAAGTTAAACTTTGATTTATCTATTGAAACTCCATTGGGGGAAACCTTCGTTACCTCCACTATTTATAGATCTTGTTCAAATCAACACTTTCACGTTACCTGTCGATCTTATCTCTTTGAAAATACTTGCCTTTGATTTGATTTTTGGAAACGATTGGTTAACTACTCATCATGCTTTTTGTAAGGCTGTTAGCTTCCATACTCCTAACCAACCTGTTATGCGAATTCAAAGCAACCAAACCACTACAGTCAATCACTGTCATATCAAGCCATAAGTAAAGAGCCCTGATCCTTTCGTTGTTAACTTCCTTGTGTGGAATGCACCGAAGCCGGACTTTTCATAGGAGACGTCGTGAATGACGATGACAAGTTTATAGGTATTAATATGACGTACTATCCAAGTCTTGGATGAGAGTCACAGTTTTGAATGATATTTCTATCGTTAATAAATTTCCTGACGTATTCTTGAAGACTTCCTGGCCTACCCCTAGAGCGTGAAATCAAATTTTGTATTGACCCCAGTACAAAACACATTTCTTAAACCCTCAAATATTTCTTCAACTAAAATGAACATAACGTACGCCAAAGACGTTGACTCGAGCTGTTGAAGATTACGATCGTACTATTTAATATCATCGTGAAAGAGCGAACGTGGTAGCTGACGTGTTGAGTAGAAGATCGTATGCGTTTACGAGTGCGATGTTGTTAACACAAAGACTCATTTCGTATAACTTACAAATGATGAAGATAGAGTTAAAGATTCTAGGGACCCACATGAAGATAACGAATATACGAGTAGAATCGTCTTTAATCGATAAAGTTAAAGCCTCTCAAGCTACACACCCGGAGCTGATGAATGTGAAGAAGAAGGTTCAAGAGGGCGTTATTCTAGAAGCAAGAATCGACGAAGAGAGGAAATCTCAACCCTCGATTTAATTGGTCCATTTGAAATTCTCGATCGAGTAGGAACTGTGGCTTATAGAATCGTTTTACCGCCAAGTATGTTGCGTGTTCATAACGTTTTTAACGTATCGATGTTACGTAAATATGTGGACGACCCAAACCACATTAATAATTTAGAACCGGACGAGATAGCAAACGAATTAACGTTTGAGGAGATACGTGTTAAAATCTTGGATAAGAAGAATTGTATTCAACACTCAAGGATTGTACCTCAAGAGTTAGAATCTGAAATGAAGTCAAGGTATCCTCACCTGTTCGGCATACCAAGTACGTACGTAAATTTCGAGGGCAAAATTCCATAAGGAGGGGAGATTGTGAGACCCCAAATTTTATGAATAAATATTTAATTTTCTCGAAATAATTTTTTTTATATTATGACGTGGATTGGATATAATGTTATAGTTGTGGGTAATATTTATAAATTTTGCAAAGTATGCAAGTTGTCATATTATATTCGATTGGTCGGGAAATATTCTTTTTTTCATGGAATATCCGTACGATGGTACAATCATTGGTGGACCCCACAACAGAATTATTGTCGGATTGAGAAAACGACAAAAATATTTTATTGAAAATAACGGCGGAAGTTTTACCGTTAATACTGTTGAACTACTTGGTAGTAAAAGAAAAAGAATGTCTGGCATGTGGTTGCATAAGTAGCACACATTATTGATTATTAATGCTTACGTGATAAGTCACTCAGTTTTGTTTTATTAGTATTATTAACGTAATAAAACAGAAAATCTTTTTATATAAAACAGAATACTTTTACAAAGTTATTCGTTTTATTAGGCTAACAGTAAAATCTTTTTATATAAGACAGAATACTTTTATAAAGTTATTCGTTTTATTAGACAACAATTAGATTATATTATATTTTATTATGCATAGTGCCTGCATAGTGTTCCATAGTGTTTTGCATAGTAAAATCTTTTTATATAAAACAAAATACTTTTATAAAGTTATTTGTTTTATTAGGCAATAATTAGAATATATTATAGTTTATTTAAAAGATTTTGCTTTAATTATGGACCATTCGATTAAAGTAAATCAATCTGGACCGTTCATGAGTTAGTTACTATGCAATCCATTCTTCTATAAATAAAAGCTCATTTCTTCATTATTTTCTTACGAATTCATTGAAACTCTAGAGAGAGAAATTATAGAGAGAAAGAAGAAGAGTATTCTGCTACTTCACTACTCCGATATCAAGTTTCTTTTACGGTAAGGGATATTATTTGTTGTACCTGTAAGGGATATTATTTGTTATACCCGTAAGGGGTATTATTTCTTTCTTTTTCATAGAGAGAACTTCTGTTATTCCATTCTTTATTATTCTGTTGGAATAACCTGTATACGCGGAATACCCTATACTTGGTGACATTCTTCTAATATTTCATCTTTATTATTACGTTGGAATATCACATCGTGTGTTTTACACCGGACACTGGTTCCGCCTTTATTATTACCGTTGGAATATCATGTCACGTATGCGTTTACGCGGGACACGGTTCCGTCTTTATTATTACGTTGGAATAACCTCGTTACATGCAAGTACCGCATGCGTGGTGATTTCTGTTGTTATTCCATTATTTATTATTCGTTGGAACATCCATCGCTTGCGTAAATTTACCTTTGATTCGGTTTCGTTACTTATTATTCATTTGAATAACCTATCTATGCGAAGTACCGCATGCATGGTGATTTCTTTTATTATTCTTCATTATTATACTCAGTTGGTTAAAGTTTTGACTTCTATACTCCATGAAATTAGTGGAATATCCTTGATATTTACGCTTCATCCAGTATCTTTTCATGGAAATATTCTTCTCACCATTCTTGAATTTTACTCTACAAAGAAGTATCATGTTGACAATTTAATTCGTGAACTTGTTTTATTGAATTATTATGTCATTGTCATCATCATCATGTTTATATTATGTTGAAAGTCATCTGTGGCCTGTAGTGCATAGATGGACTTGGTATGATTATGACCAGCGATTATTCGGTATAATCATGACCGTAATGTTACAAATGATGTAGAAAAAGTCATCATTGGCCCGTAGTGCATTGATGGACAATTTTTGGTATGATTATGGCTATGGAATCTCTTCGGCCAAGGGAGCAAAGATGAATTGTTTTATGGCATGATCAGGACCGTTGATGAAAACACAATTATCTTTGGCCCATAGTGCATGGATAATTCGTGGTCGTGATACTAAATAATATCCTTGGCCTGTAGTGCAGGGATGAAATGATGATGTGAATTATTTATTGAGCTGAGTCCCAACAATAAAAGTGATGAACAACCTTTTAAATCATAAAAGATAGTAGATTTTATTCTCTACTTGACTCTTTTAATGGATTGCTTATCCTGTTGCAATTAAACTTGATGTTTATTGTATTTTATCAGTTTAACATTGTTGAAGACTAATGATAATTTATTCTGCATTATCTTAGTCATAATATTTCTTACTGGGCTAGTGGATCTCACCCTTTCTTTCACTGTTCTCTTCAGAAATGAGAACGTAGCCGGGACTAGTCGGGGAATGGAGTGACGGTCCAGATGATAGTATTAGTAGTCCTCACTATTCTGTTAAATAGTGTGACAATAAATGTAATGAGGACTTATTCTGAGAGTGGATATTGTCTAGAAGACAATATTTGTATTAAAACTCACAGCTTTCTTGTTGTATATTAAAGATTGTATTTGAATTTTGTACCATGTATTTGGCGACTCAAGATGGGTGATGTATACCTATTTTGGGGGCGTCACAGAAAGGATCTAGTCTGAAGATAAGAGCATCAGACATCAATCAATGTCTAGGGTTTCCCAATTAAGGTCTAATAAACTTGGATGAAGTCGACATTGAAGAAAGAAAGAGGCTGATGCGGTACCAAAGAAACCCTAGTCAGAAGGACATGAAGAAGAATGAATTTCCTGAGGAATTCGAGTTCCTTGCTGAGATAGTGGGAAAATGTATAATGTGCAAAGTCACTGCACACGACATTATACTCGACCAACAGTTGAAGATCATGTCTGCCATAGTTCTGAAGAAGAAAATCAACTTTGGAGCTATTATGTTCGATCAAATCTCCAAATGGATAGAAAAAGCTGAGTTGAAGAAATCAACAGATAAACCACTTACAAAAGTATTTCATGGAAGACTGCTTAGCATAGTGATAAAGAAGAAGCTAGGAAGCAAGATAAAGGATAATGAGGGAGAACCTCTGAATGTGCACAAAATAATGTCTCCACAACTGTTTGTGAATTGGAAGAAAAACCTAAAGGAAAATAGGAGGCTAACACAAACTAGAAGGAGCAGAAAAGTCTCTGCAAAGAAGAGAAAACCAAAGGAGGTGGAAAGCTCTGAGTCGAACGAGTCTGCATCAGTTGCTGCCACACCAGCAAAGAAGAAGCCTGAGAATGTGAAAAATGCAGAGGCTTCGTCAAGACATGCCTCCACTTACAAGAAGAAACAAGGAGCAGGAGAGAAACAGACCACACCAAGAACCACCCAAGAAGAAAGAAAAAGGGATTAAGAAATCAATTCCTAATTCCCCAAGGAAGCACATCTAACAAAGAAGAGGACGTAGAGTCAAAAGAAGAAAAGGAAACTGATGATCTCAAGACTGAATCCCCGAAGATCAGATCCATCAATAAAGCTGGAGTTGGATCCATGAAAGAAGATGTAAACTCTGCTGATGATGAGGAATATTTAAGTCCTATGGCCAATTCTCAGAGTACTCACTTTGAAGATGAAGAGAAGCTACAAGATGACCCATCTGAATCTTCAAATGCAAATGCTCCAACAAGACCCTCATGATGGCTCAAAAGATGATGAATTTAAAAAAGAAACACTTGCCCCTGTCAATGATGAAAATCAAAAAAGCCTACCTGATAACTCAAAGGCCTCAGAGTCTGAAGAAGAAGAAGCGTATGACTCTCCTATAACTGAACCTCCAAGAAGAAGAAGGAGCCGCAGATTGATAGCTCAATTTGCCTCCAAAAGGAGAAGTTGTGAGATCCCAAATTTTATGAAATAAAAGTATTCAATTTTTCTATTTTGGTAAATAGTTAAATTGATAAAAGTTTAAAGTTAAGGGTGATATGTGAATTTTTTTCAAATTAAGCAAGTTGTCATAAAATACCCAGTAGTAAAAGTACAGTAATACGCGTGGTTGCATAGAAGCACACAGTATTAATTATTGATGCTTACGTAAAAAGTCACTCAGTTATACTCAATTATTGCTACAGTAATTGCTGCATCATATATCTCATATTATTAATTCAATTAGTGTCACGGTATCATCTGCATTATATGATATGTTATTAAATCAATACTTGAGACGAAAAAGTTATTCATTTTAATAAATTTCAATATTTACAATGTCTAGAAGTTCTGTCAAGGAGAGGTTTGGTCATCTAATTGCGCGCCAATAAGGAGAAATCCTTATCGGAAAGCCCCCTCTTTCCTGGGAACAACTGGTTGATAAATATTGTGAGTTATGATATTAATGAGAATGTTATTAAAAATTGAATCTGAGTTCGGAGTTGAATTTGGAGACGCGGACGTGATATTTGAGTCCGGAATGATGAAATTAGTAGAAATAGACTATAAACACAAAATTTTCTGGGGTTGACTTTTTTGGTCAAAAAGTTAACAGTTGACTTTTTCGGGAAAAGTCAAACTTCAAAATTTCAAAATTTATATTGTTGATAAAAATAGTTCCATTGTGTTAGAATTATTAGTGCTAGTGAAAATCGATATTTATTTCGATAAAAATTGATGTCTAGAGGTTATATTGACCAGTCAGGTAATTAACCGGATAAATGAGTAATTGATTGCTATTAATTCACATGATTATAACTATTTATTCACATGTATGTACTGTTGATTCACATTCTTGTTACTATTAGGGGAGTTGGTGCAAGATTGATAATACTTGCATGACTAAGTTAAAAATGGAGGTATAGATGGAGGTACTATACTGTAATTCATATTTTCACATGTCTAGAACTATTGAGTCACACGATTTACTATTAGGGGATGTGACTCCCCCAAAATAGGTATACATCACCCATTCTAAGTCGCCAAAATACACGGTACAGAAAAACAACTAGAACTTTATTAATACAATTGTCGTGCAAAATACGACAACGCATACTGTGAGTTTAAATACAATATTGTTTTCTAGACAATATCCACACCCAAATAAATTCCTCATTACAATTATTGATGCACTATTTTACAAAAATAGTGAGGACTGCTAAAATAACTGTCTAGGACCATCACTCTATACCCCGACTAGTTCCGGCTATGTTCTCGCTTCCTGAGAAGAAAAATGGAACAAAAAGGAAAAGGGTGAGCTCAACTAGCCCAACAAAGGATATTATGACTAAGATAGTATACAACAAATTATCCTTAGTCTTCAACAGGGAAAAATCTGATAGAATATAATCGACAACAAGTTTTAGATCAACAACTGCAACGGAAACATCAATTCATTAGAAGAGTTAAGTAGAGAATGAAATATACTATCATTTATGAATTTAAAAGTCCATCATCAATATTTTATCCCTGTAACATCAATCAATATACATCTTTGCACTACGGGCCAAAGATATTCATTTGTATCACCAGTTGGTCATGTTCATCTCAACACTGCTCATCTTTGCACTATGGGCCAAAGATATTCATCAGTAATCATTCATCTTTTGACTACTGAGCCAAAGATATTCATCAAGTATCACCATTAAGGACCCGAGGATGATGAAAACATTTTAGAGAAACGAATCCGGTGAGACAGAAGGACAAATATTAGGGATTCAGTATTTTAGTTTATCCAAATTCAATAATACTCCATAATAATCAAGTGTGAAGTAGAATTCAAAAATAAAGATCAAAATATGGATACAATCAAAGATAGTAACCATAAAAGACATCTGGAAGAAAAGAGAAAATTTCATTTTACTATTGAATAGTGTCAGTATTTGTGAATAGTATCGTATACGTGAATAAAATCAGATAACGTGAATAGTAACCCGACACAAAAAGTTCCAAATTTGATTAAAAGTTCAGATCAATACTTGGCGATAATGATATTGAAGAAAATAATATCATATATGAAGAAAATAACATCCGTTACCTTAAAATAATCATACTTTGATTTGGAATACTTGGATATAGTCTTTGTCAAGTAACTTGCAACCAGTATAGCAACACTCAAGTATCAAAATACTCACAAGAATACCGATAATATAGAGAGAGAAAAGAGAAAGCTTATGTTTCGGTGTGATTTTCAATTCTAACTTAGCCCTCTATTTATAGGAAAATGTTAGTACACCAAGGGATTTTGACCGCCACCGATGGCTTTACCTGCTACTACTGCCACCCACCACATTTAAAATTCAATTTGAGCACATTTATCACCAACCACAAGTGGAGCCCATTCAATTCTACAATTTTCCACCAAAATCATTTATAACCCTAATTTCCGAAGCAGTCACCTCTTAAAATTCATAACAAATCATTCGTTCATTTTTAACGGTTCAAAATTTGTGGACATATACCCAACTTATATGTGTATAACATATCCAAAAATCACAATGATCCAACAGTCAGATTAAAAATTATAACTCATGCAATATATCGTAAAAATACTGATTTGATTTTTAATACCTCCATTCCGACAAAAATACCAAAAATACAGATAAAACACCTCAATAGTAACTCCGTCAATTATAATCACAAAAAATAAATAAATTCATCATTTATATAAAATAAATATTTTCTTATTATATAAATTAATAATTAATTATTCACAAATAATATTACAGAATCACAATTATGACAACCAGGCCGTTCCCAGGAAAGAGGGGGCTTTTCAATAAGGATTTCTCCTTACTGGCGCACAAGTAGATGACCTAACCTCTCCTTGACAGAACTTTCTAGACATTGTCCATAATGCTATCTAATAATATTATTCAAATAATATGAATTATTGATTCGATAATGGGTAATATTGTGCAGTGACAATTATTAAAACAACAATAATATAAACTATCAACGCAGCAATTATTGAATAAAATAAAATATTGAACAGTAACTACTGTAACAATTATTGAGTAGTGCATTCTTATGTAAGAATCAATAATTCAACTATATTGTGCAATATCGTGTGCTACTGTTCAACAACGCGTATTACAGTATTTTAACCACCAGGTATTCCAATAGTGTTAACTGTAACCATTACACCGTTAATTATAAAAACTCATACTTTGTCGTTTTCTTCATCCGACAATTATCCTATTATGGGGCCCACGAATGACTACGCCGTCGTACGGACAAAAAGAATATTCCACGACCAAACGAATATTCCCCCACAAAAGGAATATTTTTTAACCACTTGCTTATTTTGTAAAATTTGCACATTTCACCCATAACCAAATCATTATATCAAATTAACTCCTTACTATTTCAAGATAATAAATAGAGAAAATTCAATTTTATTTATAATAAGTTGGGGTCTTACAACCTCCCCTCCTTATGAAATTTTGTCCTCAAAATTGACGTACGTACCTGGTGTTTCGAACAGATGAGGGTACCTCGCTTTTATTTCCGATTCCAACTCCCAGGTCATTTTCTTCAATAGCATGGTTTCTCCACAAAACCTTAACTTGTGGTATAACCTTGCTGAGTAGGACATGCTCTTTTCTATCCAAGATCTTAGCAGGTACTTCCTCGTATGTTAAATCTTCGGCTATCTCGTCTGGTTCTAACTCAATAATATGGTTCGGGTCTTTCACATATTTACAGAGCATAGATATATGGAAAACATTATGAACACGAGACATGCTTGGAGGTAACGCGAGTCTATAGGCCACATTTCCTATTCGATCAAAAATCTCAAATGGACCAACAAATCTTGGATTGAGCTTTCCTCTCTTTCCAAATCTTGTAACTCCCTTCCATGGAGCAACACGTAATAATACATGATCCCCAATACTAAATTCCATGTCCTTTCGATGAAGATCAACATAACTCTTTTGTCGATCTTGTGAGGTTTGAATACGTTATCGAATCATTTGGATCTTTTCTGTAGTCATGCGTACTAATTCTGGTCCCAACAACGTTGCTTCTCCCACCTCGCCCCACCATACTGGAGAATGACACTTTCGTCCATACAACGCCTCAAATGGAGCCATGCCTATACTTGCTTGATAACTGTTGTTGTAGGAGAATTCCACCAGTGGCAAGTACTTATCCCAACTTCTTTTGAAATCTAGAAAACAGAGTCTTAATAGATCTTCAAGGGTTTGAATAGTCCTCTCTAATTGTCCGTCCGTTTGAGGATGGTATGCTGAACTGAATCGTAAATCCATGCCCATAGCTTCCTGCAAGCTAACCCAAAATCTTGAAGTGAATTTTGGGTCACGATCCAAAACTATGGATACTGGCATACCATGCAATCGCACAATCTCATTCACATACATACGAGCAAGACGTTCAAGGGAATAAGTTTCTCGTATAGGTAAGAAATGAGCAGACTTGGTTAATCTACCAATAATAACCCAAATCGCATCTATGCCTTGAGAAACTTTTGGAAGACCTGTAACGAATTCCATGGTAATGTGTTCCCACTTCCATTCCGGAATCTCAAGTGGTTGCAATGGACCTTTTGGCACTTGATGCTCCGCCTTTACACGTTGACAAGTTAAACACCTCGAGATAAACTCTGCGATCTCTCTCTTCATATTGCTCCACCAAAATGTATGTCGAATATCATGATACATTTTGGTACTCCCATGATGGATTACAAACGGGGTGTTGTGTGCCTCCATCATGATTCTATGCTTCAAGTCAGATTTGTTAGGAACGCAAAGTCTAGAGTTGACTCGAAGTATTCCTTCTTCATCGATTCTTGCTTCTGGAATAGCTCCTTCTTGTACTTTCTTCTTCATACACGTCAGCCCCAGGTCCGTAGCTTGAGCAGCTTTAACTTTATCGATTAAAGTCGGTTCTACTTGTATATTTGCCATCATCACGTGGGTCCTTGGAGTCTTAAACTCTATCTCCATCCTTTGCAAGTCATATAAAATGGGTCTTTATGTTAACAACATCGCACTCGTACCTGCATACGATCTTCTACTCAATGCATCAGCTACAACGTTTGCTTTTCCAGGATGATATTGAATGTTATGGTCGTAATCCTTTAACAGCTCGAGCCAATGTCTTTGTCGCATGTTGAGTTCCTTTTGAGTGAAGAAATATTTAAGGCTTTTATGATCCATATAAATCTCCACTTTCTCTCCATATAGGTAGTGTCTCCAGATTTTCAACGCAAAAACGACTGCTGCCAACTCCAGATCATGAGTAGGATAATTCCTCTCATATTCTTTAAGTTATTGTGAGGCATAGGCTATGACTTTCCCATGTTGCATGAGAACACATCCTAACTCTTTGCCTGAAGCATCACTGTAGATAACAAATCCATCCGAACCAGATTGTATTGTCAGAACAGGTGCCGAAATGAGTCTCCTTTTAAGCTCTTAGAAACTCTTCTCGCATTCCTCACTCCATATGAATTTTGTGTCTTTTCGAGTCAGCTGAGTTAACGGAGTAGCGATTCGAGAAAATCCTTCCATGAATCTCCGATAATAACCAGCTAAGCCCATAAAGCTACGCATTTTGGTCACCAACTTCGGCTGCTCCCAACCTTGGATTGCTTTAATATTTGCTGGGTTAACAGATACTCCATGTTTTGACACCACGTGCCCAAGGAATGCTACTTTCTTAAGCCAGAACTCGCATTTCTTCAACTTGGCATATAACTTGTTTTCACGAAGTCTTTGAAGTACTAGCTTCAAATGGTGCTCATAATCTTCACGGATTTTGGAATAGATGAGGATGTCATCAATAAAGACAACAACGAACTGATCCAAATATTCCTTGAATACTCGGTTCATTATATCCATGAATGTAGCAGGAGCATTAGTCAATCCAAAAGACATGACTAAGAATTCATAATGCCCGTATCGAGTCCTCGAAGGCGCTTCTTGGAATATCCTCGCTTTTAATCTTTAGGCGATGATATCCGTAAGCTAAGATCGATCTTTGAAAAGAATTGTGCTCCTTGCAATTGGTCAAACAGGTCATCAATGCGAGGTAGTGGATACCTATTCTTGATGGTGACATGGTTTAATTCTCGGTAGTCAATACAAAGTCGCATACTCCCGTCTTTCTTCTTTACAAATAAAATAGGAGCACCCCAAGGAGATGTACTAGGACGAATGAAACCGATGTCTAACAATTCCTGTTGTTAGACTTTTAACTCCTAAAGTTCAGTAGGAGCCATTCGATACGGGGTTTTAGAAATGTGTTTTGTACCCGGTTCAAGATCAATAACGAATTCAACTTCACGCTCTGGGGGTAGACCAGGAAGTTCTTCAGGAAATACGTTAGGAAATTCATTAACAACAAGAATATTATTCAAATCTGACGTGTTTTTGTTCAAGTCCATAATATGGGCTAAGAAAGCATGACATCCATTTTTCAATAAACGAATAGCTTTATGGCTTGATATGATAGTAACTGATTTTAGTGGTTTAGTTGCTTGTATTCATATAACAGGTTGGTTAGGAATATGAAAACTAACAACCTTAGAAAAACAATCAACTTTGGTATGATGAGTGGTTAGCCAATCAATTCCTAAAATCACATCAAATGCAAGTATCTTTAAAGAAATAAGATCAACAAGTAATGTGATTGTGCCAACTTGGATCAAGCAAGATTTATAAACTGTAGATGTAATGAAGGTTTCACCCAACGGAGTTTCAACAGATAAGTTAAAGTTCAATTTCTCTGGAGTCAAGTTTAAACGTTGAGCACAAGTAGGAGAGATAAAAGAATGGGTAGAACTGGTATCTAGTAAGTTATAAACTTCACAAGAGTTCAAGATTAGCTTACCCGTGATCACCTCGTTCGGGTTTCTAGTGTTTTGGCCAGTCACGACAAACGCCCTTCCTTGGACCACCGACTTCATTTTGTCCATAGTCGTCTTTGGTGCCGTCGTCACAGCTGGACTTGTCTTTACTACCGGGAAAAATCGGGCTATATGACCATCTTTTCTACAAACTGAAACATACCTTGGAAGGCTGTGAACAGTTTGGACTTGTGTGCCCCTCCTCTCCGCATCTATAGCATCTAACTGACGGTCGTTCTCCTCCCCTAAAATTTGTTGTTGGTGTTGGTGTTGGTGCTGCTGCTGATGTCTTCCTGTCATTATTGAATCTCCTCTTTTTGAAATTTTTGCTTGACTCACCTCTCCTGCTATCATGGCCACGATTACCACCAGAGTGGTTACCGCTTTTATCTGTATTTTTCCTCACCATTTGGTTATCATCGCTCCGGGTACCGGCCACATCGTAGATATAACCTCGATTGTGGTCCCTTGGTTGAACATACTCATTATCACGTTCTAATAATTGAGCCCTGATTACAACATTTGAATATAAAGAAAATTTATGAGAGATAAGATATTTTCGAATCTCGAGTTTTAGACCTCTCAGAAACATTCGCGTCATACGTTCCTCATTTTCTACCAAATGAGGTGTAAACCTGGATAACTCTGCGAACTTTGCCTCATACTGAGACACCGTCATGTTGTTCTGTTCTAGTCTAACAAACTTTACCTCCTTCATATGACGAATACTCAGGAAAGTACTTATCGTTGAATAGTTTCTAAAATCTCTCCCAAGACATGTTAAGTGCGCCTAGCTGGGTACACTTCACAGATTCCCACCAGTAATCTGCTTCACCACGGAACATAAAGGTGGCGAATGGAACCTTCTGTGCCTCCGTGTATCCCAAGATATCGAATATTTTAGTCATCTGCTTGACCCACGTCTCTGCCTTAATCAGATCCGGCTTTTCCCAGAAATCTGGTGGTCCTAACTCCTTGAACTGTTTGGCTGTGACAAACCACGCGTTGCTATCATTTCCACCCGTATTTTGTACACGGGTCTCCCTCGTCTGATTTTGCATAAGTTGCAAAAAGCTTATAAACATCGCATCATTCATCGTTTGATCAGTGGTGTTGTTTACATGAGGAATATTTCCATCCTGTTGCACGTTCTCCTAGGTTGTGGTTAAAGGTATCCCCACAGTCTCATACACTCCATTGTTGACGTTCTGAGCTGCCATTCTTAAAAACTGCCATAAAACAGGGGTTAATTAAATAAATTAACATATCACATAATATCCCTATATTATGACCGACCAACAAATAAGCTTAGGTAGGACACACTAACTAAGGATTTACTCATCTCTCCCCTCCTAGTTCTATTCCCCGATCTCCGCCAGAGACCATATCCCTAAGCTCTGATACCAACTGTGACACCCACAAAATAGGTATACATCACCCATTCTGAGTCGCCAAAATACATGGTACATAAAAACAACTAGAACTTTATTAATACAATTGTCGTGCAAAATACGAAAACATATACTGTGAGTTTAAATACAATATTATCTTCTAGACAATATCCACACCCAAATAAAGTCCTCATTATAATTATTGATGCACTATTTTACAAAAATAGTGAGGACTACTAAAACAAGCTCGCTCAGGACCATCACTCTATATACCCATTTGGTGGTTCTTCTATGTTCTCACTTCCTGAGAAGAAAAATGGAACAAAAAGGAAATGGGTGAGCTCAACTAGCCCAGTAAAGAATATTATGAATAAGATAATATGTGACGCCCCCAAAATAGGTATACATCACCCATCTTGAGACGCCAAATACATGGTACATAAATCGAATACAACATAATTATACAACTATCGTGAAAAATACGACAAAACATAAACTGAGAGTTTAAACAAGAATATTGCCTTCTAGACAATATCCATTCTCAATGGAGTCCTCATAGACAGTATACAAACTAAAATTTAGTCCTCATTACATTTATTGTCATACTATTTACATTAATAGTGAGGACTACTAATACTATCATCTGGACCATCACTCTGTCCCCCGACTAGTCCCTGATACGTTCTCATTTCCTGAAGAGAACGGTGAAAGAAAGGGTGAGCTCAACTAGCCTCAAAGAAGAAATATTATGACTAAGATAATGCAGGATAAATTATCATTAGCCTTCAACAATGTTAAACTGATAAAATACAATAGACAACAAGTTTAACTGCAGTGGAATAAGCAATCCATTAAAAGAGTCAAGTAGAGAATAAAATCTACTATCTTTTAAATTATCACTTTTATCGTTGGGACTCAGCTTAATAAATAATCCACATCATCCCTGCACTACGGCCAAGGATATTCATTAGTATCACGACCACAAATTATCCATGCACTATGGGCCAAGGATATTCGTGTATTCATCAATGGTCATGATCATGCCAATAACTGTCCATCAATGCACTACGGGCCAATAAGGACTTTTATCACATCATTTGTAACATTACGGTCATGATTACACCGAATAATCCCTGGTCATAATCATACCAAGTCCATCTATGCACTACAGGCCATAGATGACTTTCAAAAAATATAAACATGAGGATGATGACAATGATATAAGAATTCAATAAAAAAAAGTTCAAGAATTAATTTGTCCAGGAACTAATAACGTCCAAATTGTCAACATGATACTTCTCTATAGAGTAAAATTCAAGAATGCTCAGAAGAATATTTCCATGAAAAGATACTGGATGAAGCGCAAATATCAAGGATATTCCACTAATTTCATAGATGTAAGTCAAAACTTTAACCAATCGAGTATAATAAAGAATGGAATAACAACGAAATCACCATGCATGCGGTACTGTGACAAGCGGAGTTATTCCAACAGAATAATAAAGAATGGAATAACAACAGAAATCACCATGCATCGGTACTTTGCATAGACAGGTTATTCCAATAGAATAATAAAGACCGAATAATAAAGGCGGAACCGGTCGGTGTAAAACACACGAACGAGGATATTCCAACAGAATAATAAAGCGGAACCAGTGCGGTGTAAAACACACACATGAGATATTCCAATGAGAATAATAAATGCGGAATAATAAATATGGAACCGGTCGTGAAATTCACACCGCAAGCGAGGATATTAAAAGAGAATAATAAAAACGAGAATAATAAAAGAATTTCACCACAGTATGCGGACCGTATAAACAAAGTTATTCAACATAATAATAAAGAATGGAATATGAGAAGAAGATCACCAAGTATTGTGTAAACCGCATATACAGGTCATTCCACCAAGTATAGGTAAACCGCGCATACAGGGTATTCCAACAGAATAATAAAGAATGGAATAACTTAAAGATTTCACCAAGTATAGGGTATGCCGCATATACAGATTATGTATAGGGTATGCCACTTTTACAGGTTATTCCAACAGAATAATAAAGAATGGAATAACAGAAGTTCTCTTCATGAATAAGAAAGAATAACACCTCTTACCGTAAAAACACTGGATATCAAAGTAGTGAAGTAGCAGAATACTCTTCTTCTTTCTCTCAATAATTTCTCTCTCTAGAGTTTCAGTGAATTCGTAAGAAATAATGAAGGAATGAGCTTCTATTTATAGAAGAATGGATTGAATAGTAACTAATTCATGAACGGTCCAGATCGATTTACTTTTAAACGAACGATCCAGATCGATTTACTATTAAAACTTAAAGCGACGGTCCATACTGATTTACTATTAAAACTTTTAAACCAGTGACCCATATTGATTCACTATTATAACTTTCCATCAGCGGTCCATATTGATTCATTCAACCAACGGTCTGAAAATTTAACACATCTCCTCACGGAATAATATTGTATCCAAATACCCGAATGCACAATAATAAAGTGAATAGTAACTGGGTGAATAGTAACTCATGAATAGTAACTCATGAATAGTAACTCATGAATAGTAACTCATGAATAGTAACTCCGACACAAAAAGTGTCCCAAATACTCGAGTGAATAGTACTAGAGTTAATAGTAATTTTGGTGAATAGTAACTCCGACACAAAAAGTGTCCCAAATACTCGAGTGAACAATACTAGAGTGAATAGTAATTTCGGTGAATAGTAACCCGTGAATAGTAACTTATGAATAGTAACTCCGACACAAAAAGTGTCCCAAATACTCGAGTGAACAATACTAGAGTGAATAGTAATTTCGATGAATAGTAACCCGTGAATAGTAACTTATGAATAGTAAATCAATTGAACAATATAACCTCCAGACATCAATTATCACAAATAATCCCAACACAATGAAACAATCAAATTCATCTTTAATCAACACGAACATATCCATCATTAATATCATAACTCACAATATTTAACAACCAGGTTGTTCCTAGGAAAGAGGGGCTTTTTAGATAAGGATTTCTCCTTATCAAGTAGCAATTAGATGACCAAACCTCTCCTGTGATGAACTTCTTAGACATTGTAAATATTGCAATTTAATAATATGAATAACTTTTTCGTCTCAATTATTGATTTAATAAAATAACATATTATGCATATGATAATCTTTGTGACAATAATCGAATCGATAATACGAGAGAGATATGATCGTGAATTATTTGTAGCAATAATTGAGTATAACCGAGTGACTTATCACTTAAGCATCAATAATTAATACAGTGTGCTACTATGCAATCACGCGTATTACTGTACTTTTACTACCGGGTAGTTCAACAGTATTAACAGTGAAACCTCCGTTGTTATTTTCATAAAATATTTTTGTCGTTTTCTAACTACGACAATACTTCCATTGTGGGGTTTACCAATGATTGTGTCATCGTGCGGATAATCCCGACAAAAAGAATATTCCCCGACCAAATGAATATAATATGACAACTTGCATACTTTGCAAAATTTATAAATACTACCCACAACTATAACAATATATCAAATCCACACCATAATATTAAAAAAAATATTTCGAGAAATTTAAATCTTTATTTATAAAATCTGGGGTCTCACAATCTCCCCTCCTTATGGAATTTTGCCCTCGAAATTTACGTACGTACCTGGTATGCCGAACAGGTGAGGATACCTTGACTTTATTTCAGATTCTAACTCTTGAGGTATAACCTTTGAGTGTTGGATACGCTCCTTCTTATCCAAGATTTTAACAGGTACATCTTCATACGTTAAATCATCTGCTATCTCGTCTGGTTCTAATTTAATAATGTGGTTCAGGTCATCCACATATTTACGTAACATCTATACGTTAAAAACGTTATGAACACGCAGCATACTTGGCGGGAAAACGAGTCTATAGGTCACAGTTCCTACTCGATCAAGGATTTCAAATGGGCCAATTAAATCGAGGGTTGAGATTTCCTCTCTTCGTTGATTCTTGCTTCTAGAATAACGCTCTCTTGAACCTTCTTCAGTCATCAGCTCCGGGTGTGTAGCTTGAGCGGATTTAACTTTATTGATTAAAGTCGATTCTACTCGTATATTCGTTATCTTCACATATGTTCGTATATTCGCACTCGTAAACGCATACGATCTTCTACTCAATGCGTCAGCTACCACGTTCACTTTTCCACGATAGTATTGAATGGTACGATCGTAATCTTCAACAGCTCGAGCCAACGTCTTTGGGGCATGTTACGTTCATTTTAGTTGAAGAAATATTTGAGGGTTTAAGAAATGGGTTTTGTACTGGGGTCAATACAAAATTCGATTTCACGCTCTAGGGGTAGGCTAGGAAGTCTTCAGGAATACATCAGGAAATTTATTAACCATAGAAATATCATTCAAAACTATGACCCTCATCCAAGACTTGGATAGTACGTCACATTAATACCAACTATGACTTCTATCCCTTAACCTGGATAGCACCTCACAATGATACCTATCAACTTGCCATCTTCATTCACGATGTCGCCTACAGAAAGTCTGGCTTCGGTGCATTCCACACAAAGAAGTCAACAATTAAGGGATCGGGGCTCTTTACTAATGGCTTGATATGACAATGATTAACTTTAGTGGTTTGGTTGCTGGAATTCGCATAACAGGTTGGTTAGGAGTATGAAAGCTAACAACCTTACAAAAAGCATGATGAGTAGTTAACCAATCATTTCCAAAAATCACATCAATGCAAGTATTTTCAAAGAGATAAGATCGATAGGTAACGTGAAAGTGTTTATTTGAATCAAACAAGATTTAAAAATAGTAGAGGTAACGAAGGATCTTACTAACGAAGTTTCAACTAATAAGTCAAAGTTTAACTTCTCCAGAGTCAAATTTAAATGTTGAACGCAAACAAGATAGATAAAATAATGGGTAGAACCGGTATCTTATAAGGTATAGACTTCGTAATTATTTATAATTAACTAACCCGTGCTAACTTCGTTCGGGTTATTCGCTTTTTGAGAAGTCACGAAAAATGCTCTCCCTTGCACTACCGGTTTTGTCTTTTCTGGAACGGTCTTTGGTGCCTCCATCCTAGCTAAACTTGTCTTCGGTGAACGACAAAATCGGGCTAGGTGAACTTCTCTTCCATAATTATAACATGCCTTGGACGGCATCGCACAGTTTGGACTGATATGTCCCTCTCCTCCGCATTTAAAACATATGATAGGTGGTCATTCTCCATCCTTAACAACGGGTGCTGGTGGTGACGTCTTTCCATCATTGTTGAATTTCCTCTTCTTGAAATGTCCATTCTTATTGTTTTGGCCATTATTACCACTGAAGTGGTTACCATTTCTGCCATGTTGATTCCCTTCACGCTTATTTTCACCGCTTCGATGACTGCTATCACTGGTATTATCATTTTGCCGGATGCTCTCTTTTGGTTGGGTTGACTCACAATCGCGCTCCAGTAACTGAGCCCTATTGACAACATCTGAATACAAACAAAGTTTATGAGAAATAAGGTATTGACGTATCTCGGGTTTCAAACCTCTTAGAAACATCCGCGTTATTCTCTCCTCATTATCAACCAAATGGGACGCAAACCGGGACAACTCGGAAAACTTGGCTTCGTACTGCGACACGGTCATGTTGTTTTGCTCCAGTTTAATGAACTCTACCTCTTTCATGTGACGAATACTTTCTTGAAAGTACTTGTCATTGAATAATTCTTGGAACTTCTCCCAAGTCATCTTCAGTGCGGGAGGTTGAGTACGCTTCTGATTCCCACGAAGAATCGCCCTACCGCACGAAACATGAAGGTGGTGAAAGGAACCTTTTGCTCCTCGAGCATCCCAAGACATCAAATATCTTGCAGATCTGTTTAATCCACGTCTCCGCCTTTAAGTGATTTTGGCTCTCAAAAACTCGGTGGTCCCGGTTCCTTGAATTATTTGGGCGGTGATCCGTCAGAGAGTTGCAGTGTTTCCACCGCATTTTGACAGAGAGCCACTCTACCGATGTTGCATGAATTGCATGAAGCCTCGGAACATTCCATCGTTCATCATTTGGTCGGTGTTGTTGTTTCCACGAGGATTGTCGCCTTCGATGCACATTATTACGATTATTGGTGCAGTAGAGACTCAAGCGGTCTCTCTGTGCTCCATTGATGTTCTCAACATTCTCGGATACCATTTTCAAATACTTCCACAAAACAAGGGTTAATTAACATATCACATATTATCCCTATACTCTGACTGACCAATTAAATAACAAATAAACTTAGGTAGGTCATACTAGCGAAGGAATTCCCCGACTCTCCCCTCCTAGTTCTTATCTCATATCTTAGCCAGGGATCATATCCCTAAGCTTTGATACCAACTGTGACGCCCCCAAAATAGGTATACATCACCCATCTTGAGTCGCCAAATACATGGTACATAAATCGAATACAACATAATTATACAATTGTACATGAAAATACGATAAAACATAAAGCGAGAGTTTAAACAAGAATATTGCCTTACAGACAATATCCATTCTCAATGGAATCCTCATAGACAATATACAAACTCAAATTCAGTCCTCATTACATTTATTGTCACACTATTTAATGAATAGGAGGACTACTAATACTATCATACGGACCATCACTCCGTCCCCAGACTAGTCCTGCTACGTTCTCATTTCTCAAGAGAAACGGTGAAAGAAAGGGTGAGCTCAACTAGCCCAAAGAAGAAATATTATGACTAAGATAATGCGGGATAAATTATCATTAGCCTTCAACAATGTTAAAGCGATAAAATACAATAGACAACAAGTTTAAGCTGCATAGTGAATAAGCAATCCATTAAAAGTCAGTAGAGAATAAAATCTACTATCTTTTATGATTTAAAAAGTTTTCATCACTTTTATCATTTGGGACTCGACTTAATAAATAATCCACATCATCATCCCGCACTACTACCAAGGATATTCATTAAGTATCACGACCACAAATTATACATGCACTACGGGCCAAGGATATTCGTGTATTCATCAATGGTCATGATCATGCCAACAACTGTCCATCAATGCACTACGGGCCAATGAGGACTTTTATCACATCATTTGTAACATTACGGTCATGATTACACCAAATAATCCCAGGTCATAATCATACCAAGTCCATCTATTCATTACAGACCATAGATGACTTTCAAAAAATATAAACATGAGGATGATGACAATGATATAAGAATTCAATAAAACAAGGTCAAGAATTAATTTGTCCAGGAACTAATAACGTCCAAATTGTCAACCTGATACTTCTGTATAGAGTAAAATTCAAGAATGCTTAGAAGAATATTTCCATGAAAAGATCTTTGGATGAAGCGCAAATATCAAGGATATTCCACTAATTTCATGGAGTATAAGTCAAAACTTTAACCAACCGGTGAGTATAATAAAGAATGGAATAACAACAGAAATCACCATGCATGCGGTACTTGCGCATGATAGCGGAGTTATTCCAATGAATAATAAAGAATGGAATAACAATGAAATCACCGTGCATGCGATACTTGGCGTAGACGAGTTATTCCAATGTAATAATAAAGAATGGAATAACAATGTAAATCACCATGCATACGGTACCAGATGACGAAAGTTATTCCACGAGAATAATAAAGACCGAATAATAAAGATGAATCAGTGCCGTGTAAAAACACACGATTAGGATATTCCAATGAATAATAAAAGACAGAATAATAAAGAAGGAACCGGTCGGGTGTAAAACACATGACAGGATATTCCAACGAGCAATAATAAAGAATAATAATAAAGCGGAACCAAGTCGAATTGTAAAACATATGAGACAAGGATAGTAACTAATTCATGAACGGTCCGGATCGATTTACTTTTAAACGAACGAGATCGAGATCGATTTACTATTAAAACTTAAAGCGACGGTCCATACTGATTTACTATTAAAACTTTTAAACCAGTAACCCATATTGATTCACTATTATAACTTTCCACCAGCGGTCCATATTGATTCATTCAACCAACGGTCTAAAAAATTAACATATCTCCTCATGGAAAAATATTGTATCCAAATACCCGAATGCACAATAATAGAGTGAATAGTAATGGCGGTGTGTGAGCGCCCCAAAATAGGTTCATTCCATCCAACCCATTCCGAGTCGCCAAATACATGGTGCGAAACAACTACAACTTTATTATCACAACAATAAAGCGTGAGTTTAAATACAAATATTATCTTCAGATAATATTTATACTCAAATAAATCCTCATCACATTTATTGATACATTATTTTACAATAATGGTGAGGACTACTAAACAACTCTCTCTAGAACCTTCATTCCATACCCCGACTAAAGTACTCGCTACATTCTCGCCTCCCGAGAAGAAAAATGGAACAACAAGGAAAAGGGTGAGCTCAACTAGCCCAAGTAAAGAATATTATGACTAAGATAATATACAACAAATTATCGTTAGTCTCCAACAGGAAAAATCGATAGAATACAATAGACAACAAGTTTCGGATCAATATTAGCAATGAAAATAATAATTCATAGAAGAGTTACGTAGAGAATGAAATCTACTATAATCTATGAATTTAACGATCCATCATCAATATTTTATCCTGTAACATCAATCAATTTTCATCTCAAATCAAATATTCATCTTTGCACTTCGTGCCAAAGATATTCATCAATCGGTCATATTTCATCTCAACACCTTGCTCATCTTTGCACTAAAGGCCAAAGATATTCATCATCGGTCATGTTCATTTAAACACATGTTCATCTTTACACTAAAGGCCAAAGATATTCATCGATCGGTCATGTTCATTTAAACACTGCTCATCTTTGCACTACGGGCCAAAGATATTCATCATCGGTATTATGTTCATTTAAACACTGCTCATCTTTGCACTCACTGGGCCAAAGATATTCTTGAGAAATCATTCATCTTTGCACCACAAAGCCAAAGATATTCAATAATATCATCATTTAAGGCGAGGATGATGAAAATATTTATAAAGAAACGAATCCATTGAAACAAAATGACAAATATTATGGATTAAGTACTTTAAACAATCCGAGTTCAAAAATACTTCATAAATAATCATAGTGAAGTAAAATTCAAGAATGATCAAAACATGAATACAATCAAAGCTAGTATCCATAATAGATATTTTAGGCTTAAAAGAAAAATTTTCATTTTTCTATTGAATAGTGCCGTATTCGTGAATAGTGTCAGATATCGTGAATAAAGGCCAGTATCGTGAATAGTAACTCAGACACCAAAAGATAGAAATTCCACAAAAAAAACATCTTCACGCTTCATGAATAGTACTCGTGAATAGTAACTCGTGAATAGTAACTCATGAATAAGTAACTCCCAGTAACATGAAAAAGTTCTAAATTTGATAAAAACTTGGATCAACATTTCAAAGATAATGATATTAAAGAAATAATATCATTACGAAAAAAATAATATCCCTTACCTCAAAGAATCAAGATTGCCGGAAGGAAAGGTCGGTGAGTGATCTTTGAATGAAACTTATCTTGAGCAACAACTCTCAAAGTATCTAAATACTCACAAAATATGCTCAACAATATAGAGAGAAAGAGAGAAAACTTTGTTTACGGTGTGATTTTCAATTCTAACTTAGCCCTCTATTTATAGGAAAATGTTAGCTCTACCAAAGCAGACTTGACTTCGCTACACCGATGGCTTTTTACCGCTACTATTGCCACCCACCACATTTGAAATAAAATTCAGCACATTTTTTCACCAACCACAAGTGGGGCCCACTCAATTCTAGAATTTTCCACCAAAATCAATTATAACCTAATTTTTGAATTAGACACCTCTTAAAATTCACAACAAATCATTCGTGCATTTTTAACGGTTCAAAATTTGTGGACATATACTCAACTTATGTATGTATAACATACCCAAAATTACCACAATCCAACGGTCGGATTAAAAATTATAACCCCATAATATATCTCAAAACCCCGATTTAATTTTTAATACCTCCAATCCAGATAAAATCTTGATAAAACACCTCAACATTAATTCCTTCATTAATAACCACATAAATAAATCCATCATTTATATTCATATAAAATAAATATTTCCTTATCATATGAATCAATAATTAATTATTCACAAATAATATTACGAGAATCACATTTATAATGACCAGTGTTCCTGGAAAGAGGGGCTTTCAATAAGGATCTCTCTTCTTGGTAGCAATTAGGTGACCAAACCTCTCCTTGAGATGAACTTTCTAGACATTGCCAATAATGTTATCTAATAATATTATTCAAATAATATGAATTATTGATCGATAATGGGAAATCTTCGTGCGATGACAATTATTGAACAACAATAATATAAAATATCAATATGACAATTATTGAATAAATAAAATAAACTATTGAGCGATAACTACGTAATAATTATTGAGTAGTGCCATCTACGCATTTAATCAATAATTCAACAATCTTATCTTAATACTGGTGCTATCTCTTTGTGCAACCATGGCGTATTCTTGTATTTTAACCACTGGGTATTCCAACATTCTTACCAGTAACAACTACGCCAGTTATTTATAACCACCCAAACTTTATCTGTTTTCCTCATCCAATCGCTTTTCCGTTATGGGGCCACACATGGTCATTTTGCCGTCGTACGAATATTCACAAAGCGGTACGAATATTCCACGACCAAATGAATATTCCCAAGCAGTCTGAATATTCCACGACCAAACGAATATTCCCTGAACGATCACGAATATTCCACGACCAAACGAATATTCCCGGACAAAATGAATATTTTATAACCACTTGCTTATTTTGAAATATTTGCGTATTTAACCCTTAACTATCCACATTAATCAAATCAACCCTTACTATTTCAAAATAATAAATAAAGGAAATTCCTTTTTATTTAAAAAATTTGGGGTCTTCTGACCTCCCTCCTTATGAAATTTCGTCCTCGAAATTGACGTACGATACTGGTATTTGAAAAGGTAAAGAAACCTCGCTTTCATTTTCGTTTCCAACTCCCAGGTCATTTCCTCAATAGCATGGTTTCTCCACAAAACTTTAACTTATGGTATAACCTCGGTACATTGGACATGTTCTTTCCTCTACAAGATCTTGACAGGTATCTCCTCGTACGTTAAGTCTTCGGCTATCTCGTCCGATTCTAACTCAATGGCGTGGTTCGGTCGTCCACATATTTACGTAACATCGATCACGTGAAAAGCGTTATGAACACGCGTCATACTTGGCGGTAAAAGCGAAGTCTATAGGCCACAGTTCCTATTCGATCGAGAATTTCAAATGGATTAATAAATCGAAGGTTTGAGCTTTCCTCACCTCACCGATTCTCGCTTTTAAAATAACAACTTCTTACACCTCCTTCTTCAAATTCATCAGCTCCAGTGTGTAGCTTGAACAACTTTAACTTTATCGATTAAAGTTGATTATACTCGTATATCATCACGTACTCGTATATCATCACGTGGGTACCTAGAGTTTTCATCTCCATCTCTATTATTTGTATATTATACGAAATGAGTCTTTGACAATATCGTACTCATACTTGTATACGATCTTCTACTTAACGCGTCAGCTACCACGTTCGCTTTTCCAAGATGGTATGGTCAGAACATGTGCTGAAATGAGTCTCCTCTTGAGTTCTTCGAAGCTCTTCCCACATTCCTTGCTCCATTCGAATTTCGTATCTCTACGAGTTAGCTACGTTAATGGAATAGCAATTCGAGAATATCCTTCAACGTATCTCCGATAATAACCATCTAAGCCTGAAAACTACGCATTTCGATTCTTGACTTAGGTTGTTCTCAAGCGTGACTCATATCCCAACCTTGGATATACGTCACAATGACACCTATCGATTCTTATCGCATACGAATATGGCGTCCCTTACAGAGAGTGCGGCAGGTGAATTCCACAAAGGAAGTCACAAGATAAAGGCTCATGTACCAAATTCTATAGTTGAATTTTAACTCACGAAGTTCAATAGGAGCCATTCGATATGAGATTTTAGAAATGAGTTTTGTCTGGGTTCAAAGTCGATACAAAATTTAATATCGATCTTTGGGAGTAAGCAAGAAATTCTTGAGGAAAATACGTCGGGAAAAATCAATAACAACAAGAATATTATTCAAATCGGCGTGTCTTTATTCAAATCCATAACATGGACTAAGAAAACTTGACATCCGTAATAAGCGAATGACTTCATAGATTGATATGAAAATGTTTGACTACAATGGTTTGATTGCTTGAATTGAATAACGGAGTTGCTTAGGAATATGAAAACTAACAACCTTACAAAAGCAATCAATTTTGGCATGATGAGTAGTTAACCAATCAATCCCCAAAAGCAAGTATCTTTAAAGAGATAAGGTCAACAGGGTAAGGTAATGGTGCCAACTTGAATTAAACAAGATTTTTTAAACAACGGATGTAATGAAAGTTTCTCTAACAGAGTCTCCATAAATAGGTCAAAGTCTAATTTCTCCGTAGTCAAGTTCAAAGCGTTGAGCGCAAGCAAGAGAGATAAAAAAGAATAGGTAGAAGCAAAGTATCTAGTAAGGTATAAACTTCGCAAGAATTTATAATTAACTAACCGTGCTAACCGTTCGGGTTCCTCGTATTTTTTGACCGGTCACGACAAACGCTCTTCCGAGAATCGTTGACTTTGACTTTTCCGGGACATCCTTTTGAGTCACCGTCCCCCACAAGACTAGGTTTCGATATCGTATAAATCTCGGCGATATGTCCTTCTTTTCCATAATTATAGCATACCTTAAAGCTGGCAGGCGGTTTGGGCGATATATCCCTCTTACCGCATTTGTAACATCTGACCGATGGTCTTTCTCCTCCTTGGAACCGATTTGCCCTTTGGCGACGCGTCTTCACATGGTCGTTGTTGAATCTCCTCTTTTTAAAATCTCATCCCAACTCGCTTCTTCTATTTTCATGGCCACGATTACCACGGAGTGGTTACCGCCTTTTGTCCGTATTCTTCTTTCTCCACTTTGGTTATCGTTATTTTGATGGCTTCGCTATCTTGGTATAATCTGGTTATGGTCCCTCGGTTGAGCGTACTCGTTATCTCGCTCAACAACTAAGCCCATTGACAACATCTGAATAGAGAGAAAATTTATGAGAAATGAGATCTTGGCGACGACGGGTTTCAAACCTCTAAGAAACATCCGCGTCATCGTTCCTCATTCTCCACCAAATGAGGTCTGAACACGGATAACTCCATGAAACTTCGCCTCATCTTTGGGACACCGTCATGTTATTCTCGCTCCGATCTAATAAACTCAACTTCCTTCATATAGCCGAATACTTTCGGGGAAGTACTTGTCATTGAAGCATTTCAAACGTCTCCCGGCGACATCTTTAAGTGCAAATTTGAATGGAGTGCGCTTCATGATTCCCACCGATGTCTGCCTGCCACGGAACATAAAAGTAGCGAATGGAACTTTACGTTCCGCCGTGCATCCCAAGACATCGAATATCTTGGTAATTTGCTTGACCCATGTTTCCGCCATGATCGGATAAAGCTTTCCCCAGTGCGGTGGTCCCTGACTCTTTGAGCTTGCTTGGTTTGTGACCACCCGTGAATTACTATCATTTCCTCCCAGTATTTTGAACACGAGTCTCCACAAATCGTCGATTTTGCGTGAAGCTGCAAAAAAGCTTCTAAACATCCCTCGTTCATCATCACGCTTTCGGTGGTGTTATTCACGGGAGGTACATTGCCCGACTGTTGCTTGCGTTCTCCTCGTTGTTAAGTCTGAGGCATCTCCACGGTCTCATTTACACCACTATTAATATTCTCGATTCGACATTCTCGATTCATCGCATAAGCCAAAGCAAGGGTTAAGGAAATCGATCACATAATATCCCTATATCTTGACCAACTAACAAATAAGCTTAGGTAGGACACCTTTAGCGAAGGATTTACTCGTCTCTCCCTCTAGTTCTATTCCCGATCTCTCATGGAGATCATATCCCTAAGCTCGATACCAAGCTGTGGCGACCCCAAAAATAGGTTCATTCCATCCAACCCATTTACGAAAGTCGCCAAATACATGAATGCGAAACAACTACAACTTTATTATCACAACAATAAAGCGTGAGTTTAAATACAAATATTATCTTCTAGACAATATTTATACTCAAATAAATCCTCATCACATTTATTGATACATTATTATTTTACAATAATGGTGAGGACTACTAAACAACTCTCTCTAGAACCTTCATTCCATACCCCGACTAGTACTCGCTACATTCTCGCCTCTCACGAGAAGAAAAATGGAACAACAAGGAAAAAGGGTGAGCTCAACTAGCCCGGTAAAGAATATTATGACTAAGATAATATACAACAAATTATCGTTAGTCTCCAGCGAGGAAAAATCGATAGAATACTGATGAGCAACAAGTTTGGATCAATATTCGCATGATGAAATAATAATTCATAGAAGAGTTACGTGAGAGAATTAAATCTACTATAATCTATGAATTTAACGATCCATCATCAATATTTTATCCCTGTAACATCAATCGATTTTCATCTCAAATCAAATATTCATCTTTGCACTTGGCCAAAGATATTCATCAATCGGTCGTATTCATCTCAACACTGTTCATCTTTTGCACTAAAGGCCAAAGATATTCATCGATCGGTCGTGTTCATTTAAACACATGTTCATCTTTGCACTAAAGGCCAAAGATATTCATCGATCGGTCGTATTCATTTAAACACTGTTCATCTTTGCACTACAGCCAAAGATATTCATCATCGGTCGTATTCATTTAAACACCTCTCATCTTTGCACTCTGGGCCAAAGATATTCTTGAAATCATTCATCTTTGCATCTTTTCTGGGCCAAAGATATTCAATAATATCATCATTTAAGGCGAGGATGATGAAAAATATTTTTAAAGAGCGAATCGATTGAAACAAAATGACAAATATTATGGATTCGTACTTTAAACAATCCAAGTTTAAAAAATACTTCATAAATAATCATAGTGAAGTAAAATTCAAGAATGATCAAAACATGGATACAATCAAAGCTAGTATCCATAATAGATATTTTAGACGAAAAGAAAAATTTTCATTTTTCGGTGAATAGTGCGATTCGTGAATAGTCAGATATCGTGAATAGTCTTGAGTATCGTGAATAGTAACTCAAACACCAAAAGATAGAAATTCCACAAAAAACATCTTCACGCTTCATGAATAGTACTCGTGAATAGTAACTCGTGAATAGTAACTCATGAATAGTAACTTCGTGAATAGTAACTCATGAATAGTAACCCGACATGAAAAAGTTCTAAATTTGATAAAACTTCGGATCGACATTTTGACGTAATGATATTGAAGAAATAATATCATTACTGAAAAAAATAATATCCCTTACCTCAAAGAATCGGTGCCGGAAGGAAGGAAAGGTCGGAAGTGATCTTTGAATGAAACTTATCTTTGACGGCAACTCTCAAAGTATGTAAATACTCACAAAATATGCTCAATAATATAGAGAAGAGAGAAAACTTTGTTTACGGTGTGATTTTCAATTCTAACTTAGCCCTCTCATTTATAGGAAAATGTTAGCTACCAAAAGCAGACTTGACACTGCTACACGATGGCTTTACACCTTACTATTGTCACCCACCACATTTGAAATAAAATTCAGCACATTTTTTCACCAACCACAAGTGGGGCCCACTCAATTCTAGAATTTTCCACCAAAATCAATTATAACCCTAATTTAGAATCGGACACCTCTTAAAATTCACAACAAATCATTCGTTGCATTTTTAAGCGGTTCAAAATTTGTGGACATATACTCAACTTATGTATGTATAACATACCCAAAAATTACCACAATCCAGCGGTCGGATTAAAAATTATAACCCCATGATATATCTCAAAACCCACGATTTAATTTTAATACCTCCAATCAGATAAAATCTTGATAAAACACCTCAACATTAATTCCTTCATTAATAACCACATAAATAAATCCATCATTTATATTCATATAAAATAAATATTTCCTTATCATATGAATCAATAATTAATTATTCACAAATAATATTATGAGAATCACATTTATAATGAACCAGTTGTTCCCGGGAAGGGGGCTTTCGATAAAGATCTCTCCTTCTTGGCGCCATGATTAGGTGACCAAACCTCTCCTTGAACAGAACTTTCTAGACATTGCCAATAATGTTATCTAATAATATTATTCAAATAATATGAATTATTGATGCGATAATGGGAAATCTTGTGCGATGACAATTATTGAACAATGATAATATAAAATATCAATGACAATTATTGAATAAATAAAATAAACTATTGAGCGGTAACTCTTTGTAATAATTATTGAGTAGTGCCATCTTACGTGCGAATCAATAATTCAACAATCTTGTCTGCAATACTGGTGTCTTCTTTGTCTGACCACAGCGTATTCTTCGTATTTTAACACTTTGGGTATTCCAACATTCTTACTTGGTAACAACTTCTGGCAGATTATTTATAACCACCCAAACTTTGTCGTTTTCCTCATCCAATCGCTTTCAGTTATGGGGCCCCCACATGGCATTGCTGTGGTAAATGCGAATATTCCCAAAGCGATTGAATATTCCACGACCAAATGAATATTTCTGAAGCGATGCGAATATTCCACGACCAAACGAATATTCCCGACGATCACGAATATTCCACGACAAACGAATATTCCCCGACAAAATGAATATTTTATAACCACTTGCTTATTTTGAAATATTTGCGTATTTAACCCTTAACTATCCACATTAATCAAATCAACCCTTACTATTTCAAAATAATAAATAAAAGAAATTCCTTTTATTTAAAAAATTTGAGGTCTTCTGAGGTGAATAGTAACTCATAAATAGTAACTTGTGAATAGTAACTCATGAATAGTAACTCGTGAATAGTAACTCATGAATAGTAACTCCGACACAGAAAGTGTCCCAAATACTCGAGTGAACAATACTAGAGTGAATAATAATTTTGGTGAATAGTAACTCCGACACAAAAAGTGTCCCAAATACTCGAGTGAACAATACTAGAGTGAATAGTAATTTCGGTGAATAGTAACCCGTGAATAATAACTTGTGAATAGTAACTCTGACACAAAAAGTGTCCCAAATACTCGAGTGAACAATACTAGAGTGAATAGTAATTTCGGTGAATAGTAACCCGTGAATAGTAACTTGTGAATAGTAACTCAATTGAATAATATAACCTCCAGACATCAATTATCACAAATAATCCAAATACAATGAAACTATCAAATTCATCTTTAATCAACACGAACATATCCATCATTAATATCATAACTCATAATATTTAACAACCAGGTTGTTCCTAGGAAAGAAGGGGCTTTCCGATAAGGATTTCTCCTTATTGGCGCGCAATTAGATGACCAAACCTCTCCTTGACAGAACTTCTAGACATTATAAATATTGTAATTTAATAATATGAATAACTTTGTCGTCTCAATTATTGATTTAATAAAATAACATATTATGCACACGCAATCTTATGACAATAATCGAATCAATAATATGAGAGAGATATGATCACGACAATTCTTGTAGCAATAATGCGGTATAATTGGTGACTTATCACTTAAGCATCGATAATCAATACTGAGTGTACTCTTATTCAACCCATGCGTATTCTATACTTTTATTACCGTGTAATTCAACAAGATAACAATGATAAAACCTCCGCCGTTATTTTCATAAAATATTTTTGTCATTTTCTAACTACGACAATACTTCCATTGTGGAGTCTACCAATGATTTTGTTATCGTACGGATATTCCCGACAAAAAGAATATTCCCCGACCAAATGAATATAATATGACAACTTGCATACTTTGTAAAATTTATAAATACTACCCACAACAATAACAATATATCAAATCCACACTATAATATAAAAAAAAATATTTCGAGAAATTTAAATCTTTATTTATAAAATCCGGGGTCTCACAATCTCCCATCCTTATGGAATTTCGCCCTCAAAATTTACGTACGTACCTGGTATGCCGAATAGGTGAGGATACCTTAACTTCATTTCAGATTCTAACTCTTGAGGTATAACCTTTGAGTGTTGAATACGCTCCTTCTTATCTAAGATTTTAACAGGTACATCTTTATACATTAAATCATCCGTTATCTCGTCCGGTTCTAATTTAATAATGTGAGAACATTTCTCACCAACCACAAGTGGGGCCATTTGAAATTTACCTGCTACTATTTCCACCCACCACATTTGAAATTTAATTTGAGCACATTTCTCACCAACCACAAGTGGGGCCCATTCAATTCTAGAATTTTCCACTAAAATCATTTATAACCCTAATTTTCGAAGCAGTCACCTCTTAAAATTCATAACAAATCATTCGTTCATTTTTAACGATTCAAAATTTGTGGACATATACCCAACTTATATATGTATAACATATCCAAAAATCACAATGATCCAACGGTCAGATTAAAAATTATAACTCACGCAATATATCGTAAAAATATTGATTTGATTTTTAATACCTCCATTCCGACAAAAATACATATAAAACACCTCAACAGTAACTCCTTCAATTATAATCACATAAAATAAATAAATTCATCATTTATATAAAATAAATATTTCCTTATCATATAAATCAATAATTAATTATTCACAAATAATATTACAGAATCATAATTATGACAACCAGGTTGTTCCCAGCAAAGTGGGGGCTTTCTAATAAGGATTTCTCCTTACTGGCACGCAATTAGATGACCCAACCTCTCATTGACAGAACTTTCTAAACATTGTCAATAATGCTATCTAATAATATTATTCAAATAATATGAATTAATGATTCGATAATGGGAAATACTATGCAGTGACAATTATTAAAACAACAATAATATAAACTATCAACGCAACAATTATTGAATAAAATAAAATATTGAACAGTAACTACTGTAACAATTATTGAGTAGTGCCTTTTTACATAAGAATCAATAATTCAACTATATTGTGCAATCTGGTGTCTGCTCTTATGCAACAACGTGTATTCTTTATATTTTAACCACGAGCATTCCAACAATATTAACGGTAACCATTACTGTAGTTAATTATAAAAACTCATACTTTATCATTTTCTTCATCCAACAATTATCTGTTATGGGGCCCACGAATGATTGCGCGCATCGTAAATACGGATATTCGAAGCAAAAGAATAGTCCACGACCAAACGAATATTCCCCGACAAAAGGAATATTTTATAACCACTTGCTTATTTTGTAAAATTTGCAAATTTCACCCATAACCAAAGCATTATATCAAATTCACTCCTTACTATTTTAAGATAATAAATAGAGAAAATTCAATTTTATTTATAATATGTTGGGGTCTTACAGGGGAGGTGGTGCAAGTTTGATAATACTTCCAGGACTAAATTAAAAAGGAAGAAAAAGATGAAGGTATTGTACTGTAATATTTTGAGCCCCAAAACGTGCAATTATCAAAACTATGTGTTCTTATAAATAGAAGCTCATTCTTCTTCATTTCTCACCAATTCACTAAAGCTATAGCGCAATTATTATAGAGAGAAATTATAGAGAAAAGCTATAGAGAGAAAATCTATAGAAAAAAAGAAGAAGAGAATTCTACTACCTCACTACTCCTATATCCAGTTTCTTTCAAAGGTAAGGGATATTATTTGTTGTAATTCGTAAAGGGGTATTATTTCTTTTGTATTCATGAAAAGAACTTACATTATTCCATTCTTTATTATTATGTTGGAATAACTTTGTTTTATCGCAATCTACCGCATACATGGTGAAATTCTTCTATTATTAGTTCTTTATTATTACATTTGGAATATCATGTCTACATCGTTTTATATGGGACTGGTTAAAGTCTTTATTATTACGTTGGAATATCCTATCTATCGTTTCTATTTGGACTGGTTCCGTCTTTATTATTACATTGGAATAACCAATCATCGCAATACTGCGTCGTGGTGATTTCTGTTGTTATTCCATTCTTTATTATTCTCTTGGAACATCACGCCGGTGCGAATTTCACGACTTTGGTTCCGTTATTATTATTCTGTTAGAATAACGCATCATCTCAAGTAACGTATGCATGGTGATTTCTTTTGTTATTCCATTCTTTATTATACTCGGTTGGTTAAAGTTTTGACTTCTATACAAATCATGAAATATCATTTTATTTGGTATTTTTTGTTTTCGAGTTACTATTCATGGGTTCTGATTCACTCTAGTATTATTTACTCGGGTATTAAGGGGTACTTTTTATGTCGGAATACTATTCACGAGTTACTATTCTTTGAAATTACTATTCACTGAATATTAGTCACTCGGGTATTTGGAGTACTTTTTTCATGTCGAGGGTATTATTCACGAGTCTTATTCGAAGTACTATTCATAGGGCCTTATTCACGATGAAAAAATTGATTCTTTTTCATCCAAATTATTTTTGGTGCATGAATATTATTCTTGAATTTTAATCTACAAAGAAGTATCGTGTTGACAATTTGGGCGTTATTAGTTCTGGATAAATTAATTCTTGAACTTGTTTTATTGAATTCTTATATCATTGTCATCATCCTCATGTTTATATTATGTTAAAAGTCATACGTGGCTGTGGTGCATAGATGGACTTGGTATGTGTAAACACACAGATAGGATATTCCAATGAGAATAATAAAGACCAAGAATAATAAAAGGCGGAACCGTCAAAGGTGTAAAACACCACGACGAGGATATTCCAGCGAGAATAATAAAGACGAGAATAATAAAGAGGCGGAACCGAGTCCGGTGTAAAAACACACGCACAAGATATTCCAAAGAATAATAAAAGCAGAATAATAAAGATGGAACCGGTCGGTGTGTAAAACACATGCATGAGGATATTCAACCGAGAATAATAAAGACGGAATAATAGAAGAATGTCACCAAGTATAGGGTATTAAAAGCTTATACTGAGTTATTCCAACAGAATAATAAAGAATGGAATAACAGAAGTTCTCTCCATGAATAAGAAAGAAATAATACCCCTTACGGGTACAACAAATAATATCCCTTACCGTAAAAGAAACTTGATATCGGAGTAGTGAAGTAGCAGAATACTCTTCTTCTTTCTCTCTATAATTTCTCTCCCTAGAGTTCCAGTGAATTCATAAGAAATAATGAAGGAATGAGCTTCTATTTATAGAAGAATGGATTGCATAGTAACTAACTCATGGACGGTCCAGATTGATTTGCTTTAATCGGACGGTCCATAATTAAAGCAAAACCTTTTAAATAAAAAATAATATATTCTAATTATTTCCTAATAAAACAAATAACTTTATAAAAGTATTTTGTTTTATATAAAAAGATTTTACTATGCAAAACATTATGCAACACTATGCAACACTATGCATAATAAAATATAATCTAATCTAATTATTATCTAATAAAATGAATAACTTTTTAAAAGTATTCTATTTTATATAAAAAAAAGTTTTATGTTTTATTACGTTAATAATACTAATAAAATAAAACTTATAAATCAACAATAATTGAATCAAATAATGTGAGATCTTATAAAAGAACTATTGTAGCAATAATTGAACAAAAGCAGGTGACTTCTCACATAAACATCAATAATCAATACACAGTGTGCTCTTATGCGACCCGCCAGTACATTTGTACTTTACTACCAAGGTAGTTCAACGGTATTAACGGTAAAACTTACGTCGTTATTTTCAATAAAATATTTTTGTCATTTTCTCAATCCGACAATAATTCCGTTGTGTGGTCCACCAATGATTGTTCCGTCGTACGGATATTCCCTAACAAAAAGAATATTTCCCGACCAATCGAATATAATATGACAACTTGCATACTTTGAAAAATTTATAAATACTACCCACAACCATAACATTATATCAAATCCACATCATAATAAAAAAAATTATTTCGAGAAAATTGAATATTTATTCATAAAATCCGGGGTCTCACAATCTCCCCTCCTTATGGAAGATATAACCCTTGAGTGTTGAATACGATCCTTCTTATCCAAGATTTTAACACGTATCTCCTCAAACGTTAAATCATCAGCTATCTCGTCCGGTTCTAAATTAATAATGTGGTTTGAGTCGTCCACATATTTACATAACGTCGATACGTTAAATACATTATGAACACGTGACATACTTGGCGGTAAAACGAGTCTATAAGCCACAGTTCCTACTCGATCGAGGTTATCAAATGGGCCAATTAAATCGAGGGTTGAGATTTCCTCTCTTCGTCGATTCTTGCTTCTAGAATAACGCCCTCTTGAACCTTCTTCTTCACTTTCATCAGCTCCGGGTGTGTAGCTTTAGCGACTTTAACTTTATCGATTAAAGTCGATTCTACTCGTATATTCATTATCTTCACGTGGGTTCGTATATTCGCTTTTCAGATATCGCATACGATCTTCTACTCAACGTGTCGGCCTACCGTTTCGCTTTTCCACGATGGTATTGAATGATACGATCGTAATCTTCAACAACTTTCGAGTCAGCGTCTTTAGGCGCGTTATATCGTTCGTTTTAAGTAAAGAAATATTTCGTGGTTTAAAAATGGGTTTTATCTCGGGAATTGATACAAAATTCGATTTCACGCTCCGGGGTAGGCTAAGAAGTCTTCAAGAATCGTCGGAAAATTTATTAACAATAGAAATATCATTCAAAAGCTGACTCTCATCAAGACTTGGATAACACGTCACATTGATACCTATCAACTTGCCATCGTCATTCACAACATCGCCTACAGAAAGTCTGGCTTCGGTGCATTCCACACAAGGAAGTCAACAATGAAAGGATCGGGGCTCTTTATTTATAGCTTGATATGATAATGATTGACTTTAGTGGTTTGGTTACTTTGAATTCGCATAACAGGTTGGTTAGGAGAATGAAAGCTAACAACCTTACAAAAAGAATGATGAGTAGTTAACCAATCGATTCCTAAAATCACATTAAAGGCAAGTATTTTCAAAGAGATACGATCGACAGATAACGTGAAAGTGTTGATTTGAACAAGATTTATAAATAGTGGAGGTAACAAAGGTTTCTCCCAACTGAGTTTCAATAGATAAATCAAAGTCTAACTTCTCCGGAGTTAAGTACAAACATTGAACACAACTAGGTAAAATAAAAGAGTGAGTAGAACCAGTATCTAACATGGTATAGACTTCGCAAGAGCTTATGATTAAATTACCCGTGATAATTTTATTCAGTTTCCTCGTCACGAGAAAAAAAAACGCTCTCTCTTAAACTACCAGCTTTGGCTTGTCTAGGACATCCTTTGACATCACTATCCCAGCTGGACTTGACTTCACCAGACGACAAAATCGAGCTAGGTGACCTACTCTTCCGTAATTAAAACACGCTTTGGATTGCTGCGTACAGTTTGGACGGATGTGTCCCTCCTGTCCGCATTTGAAACATACGATCGGTGGTCGTTCTTCTTCCTTTGAAATGGGTGCTGGTGCCGACGTCTTTACATCATTGTTGAACCTTCTCTTCTTGAAATGTACATTCCTATTATCTTGGCCATGATTACCACCGAAATGGCTACCATTCATGGCATGATAATTTCCCCCACGGTGGTTATCGTTGTTCTGATGACCGTTGCCACCGGTATGATTATTATCGTGTTGTTGGTCGTTGCCGTTTGGTTATACTGACTCATTATTGCGCTCCAATAACTGAGCCCTATTCACAACATCGAATATAAACAAAGTTTGTGAGAAATGAGGTATTGACGTATATTGGGTTTCAAACCTCGGAAAAACATTCGCGTCATTCTCTTCTCATTATCGACCAAATGGGATGAAAATCGGGATAACTCTGCAAACTTAGCCTCGTACTGCAACACGGTCATATTGTTTTACTCCAGCTTGATGAACTCCACCTCCTTCATGTGACGAATACTTTCAGGAAAGTACTTGTTGTTGAACAATTCTTGAAATTTCTCCCAAGATATCTTGAGTGCGTCGGGTGGGAGCGTTTCTGATTCCCACCGATGTCTCGCCTCTTCACGCAACATAAAGGTGGCAAAAAGAACCTTTTGCTCCTCTGAGCATCCCAAGACATCAAATATCTTGGTGATCTGCTTTAACCACGTCTCTTCCTTAAGTGGTTCTGGCTTTCCCAAAAACTCTGGTGGTCCCAGCTCCTTGAATTGCTTAGCGGTGACCGACCGTGTGTTGCCATTATTTTTACCTGCATGATGAACAGGAGCCGCCTTCGCCTGATGTTGCATGAATTCTAAAAAGATCCTAAACATACCGTCGTTCTTCAATTGATGAGTGTTGTTGTTTACAGGAAGATTATCGCCATCCTGTTGCACATTGTCCTGATTATTGATCTGTGGAGACTCAACGGTCTCCTGTGCTCCATTGCTTATCTCAACATTTTCGGATGCCATTTTCAAATACTGCCACAAAATAAGGGTTAGTTAACATATCACATATTATCTCTATACTCTAATTGACCAATTAAATACCAAATAAACTTAGGTAGGTCATACTAGCGAAGGAATTCCCCGTCTCTCCCCTCTAGTTCTTGCCTTCACATCTTAGCTTGAGGATCATATCCCTAAGCTTTGATATTAATGGCGCGCCCCAAAATAGGTATACATCACCTATCTTGAGTCGCCAAATACATGGTACAAAATTCAAATACAATCTTTTATATACAACAAGAGAGCTATGAGTTTTAATACAAATATTGTCTTTTAGACAATATCCACTCTCAGAATAAGTCCTCATTACATTTATTGTCACAATATTTAACAGAATAATGAGGACTACTAATACTATCATCTGGACCGTCACTCCATTCCCCGACTAGTCCCGGCTACATTCTCATTTCCTGAAGAGAACAGTGAAAGAAAGGGTGAGCTCAACTAGCCCAGTAAGAAATATTATGACTAAAATAATGCAGAATAAATTATCATTAGTCTTCAACAATGTTAAATTGATAAAATACAATAGACATCAAGTTTAACTGCAACGGAACAAGCAATCCATTAAAAGAGTCAAGTAGAGAATAAAATCTACTATCTTTTATGTTTTAAAAAGTTTTTCATCACTTTTATCGTTGGGACTCAGCTCAATAAATAATCCACATCATTAAATCATCCCTGCCCTACAGGCCAATGAAATTTTCTTTAATATCCGAAAATGTTGAGATAAGCAATGGAGCACAGGAGACCATTGAGTCTCCATAGATCAATAATCAGGACAATGTGCAATAGGATGGCGATAATTATCCTGTAAACAACAACATCGATCGATTGTGAGCAACGATGACGTTTAGGAGCTTTTAGAATTCATGCAACACCAAACGAGAGAGACTCATTCATAATGCGGGGAGGAAACAATGGCAACCCACGATTGGTCACCGCTAAGCAATTCAAGGATTTGGGACCACCGAGTTTTTGGGAAAGCCGAACCACTTAAGCCGAGAGGCGTGGTTAAAGCAGATCACCAAGATATTTGATGTCTTGGGATGCTCCGAGGAGCAAAAGGTTCCCTTTGCCACCTTTATGTTTCGTGAAGAAGCAGATTACTTATGGGAATCTGTAAAACGTACCCAGCCTGACGCACTCAAGATGTCTTGGGAGAAGTTCCAAGAGCTGTTCAACGACAAGTACTTTCCCAAAAGTATTCGTCACATGAAAGTGGTGGAGTTTATCAAGTTGGGACAAAACAATATGACCGTGTCGCAGTACGAAGCCAAGTTTGTCGAGTTGTCCCGATTTGCATCCCATTTGGTTGATAATGAGGAGAGAATGACGTGAATGTTTCTAAGAGGTTTGAAACCTGAGATACGTCAATATCTTATCTCTCATAAACTGTGTTTATATTCAGATGTTGTTAATAGGGCTCAGTTATTAGAGCGCGATAATGAGTCAACCCAACCAAAAGAGAGCCACCAACAAAATGATAATACCGGTGATACTTGATCATCAAAGCGGTGACAATAAGCATGGAGGAATCAACATGCCGAAATGGTAACCACACCGGTGGTAATCATGGCCAAAACAATAAGAATGGACATTTCAAGAAGAGAAGGTTCAACAATGAGCGTAAAGCGTCGACACCAAAGACCTATTTCAAAGGAAGAAGAACGACCACCTACAGAGTATGTTTCAAATGCAGACGGGGAGGGATACATCCGTCAAAGCATACGCCCGTAATCAAAGCGTGTTTTAATTACAAAAGAAGGTCACCTAGCTCGATTTTGTCGTATGGTGAAGTCAAGTCCGGTACAGGATAGTGATCCCAAAGGATGTCCCAGACAAGCCAAAGCCGGTAGTTTAAGATAGAGCATTTTTTTTTGTGACGAGGAACCTGAATAAAATTATCACGGGTATGTTAGTCAAAAACTCTTGCAAAGTCTATACTGTGTTAGATACCGGTTCTACTCACTCTTTTATTTCACCTAGTTGTGTTCAATGTTTGAAGTTAACTCCGGAGAAGTTAGACTTTAATACATCTGTTTAAACTCAATTGGGATAAACCTTCGTTACCTCCACTATTTATAAATCTTGGTCAAATCAACACTTTTAGTAAGGTTGTTAGCTTTCATATTTCTAACCGACTTGTTATGCGAATTCAAAGTAACCTAACCACTAAAGTCAATCATTGTCATATTAAGCCATAAGTAAAGAGCCCAATCCTTTCGTTGTTGACTTCCTTGTGTGGAATGCACCAAAACCAGACTTTCTATAGGCGACATCGTGAATGAAGATGGCAAGTTGATAGGTATCAATGTGACGTATTATCCAAGTCTTGGATGAGAGTCACAGTTTTGAATGATATTTCTATTGTTAATAAAGTTCCTGACGTATTCTTGAAGACTTCCTGGCCTACCCCTAGAGCGTGAAATCGAATTTTGTATTGACCCAAAGACAAACACATTTCTAAAACCCTCCAATATTTCTTCAACTAAAATGAACGTAACATATACGCCAAAGACGTTGACTCGAAGTCGTTGAAGAATACGATCGCATTTATTCAATATCATCGTGGAAGAAGCGAACGTGGTAGGTATGGGCGCGTGTTGAGTAGAAGATATCATTATCATTTCGAAGTGCGATATTGTTAACACAAAGACTCATTTCAGATAACTTACAAATGATGAAGATAGAAAGTACCAGTATCGTACATAAATTTTATAAGGGCTTAAATTCAATAAGGAGGGAGATTGTGAGACCCCAGTAATTTTATGAATAAATATTTAATTTTCTCGAAATAATTGTTTTTGAATATTATGGTGTGGATTTAATATAATGTTATAGTTGTAGGTAATATTTACAAATTTTAAAAAAGTATGCAAGTTGTCATATTATTATATTGATACATATTATATTGATTGGTGGGAAATATTCTTTTTCCGGGGAATATCCATACGACTAAGACAATCATTAGTGATCCCACAATGTAATTATCATTGGATCGAGAAAACAACAAAAATATTTTATGAAAATAACTTGGTTTGAAGTTTTACCGTTAATCTTTGTTGAACTACTTTAGGTAGTAAAAAATGCGATGTCGCCTAGTTGCATAGTAGCACACGGTATTAATTATTAAGGCTTATGTGATAAGTCACCGATTTTGTTTTATTAGTATTATTAATGTAATAAAACAAAATAGAATAATTTATAAAGTTATTCATTTTATTAAAGCTAATAGTAAAATATTTTTATATAAAAGCGGAATACTTTTATAAAGTTGTTCGTTTTATTACACAATAATTAGATTATATTATATTTTATTATGCATAGTTTTGTATAGTACTGCGATAGTGTTGCATAGTATTTTGCATAGTAAAATCATTTTATATAAAACAAAATACTTTTATAAAGTTATTTGTTTTATTAGGAAATAAATAGAATATATTATATTTTATTTAAAAGATTTTGCTTTAATTATGGACCTTGGAATTAAAAGTAAATCAATCGGACCGTTTATTCTGGCGACCCCAAAATAGGTCCATTCCATCCAACCCATTCTCGAGTCGCCAAATACATGGTACGAAACAACTACAACTTTATTATTACAACAATAAAGCGTGAGTTTAAATACAAATATTATCTTTCAAGACAATATTTATACTCAAATAAATCCTCATCACATTTATTGATACATTATTTTACAATAATGGTGAGGACTACTAAACAACTCTCTCTAGAACCTTCATTCCATACCCCACTAGTACTCGCTACATTCTCGCCTCACGAGAGAAAAATGGAACAACAAGGAAAAGGGTGAGCTCAACTAGCCCGGTAAAGAATGTTATTACTAAGATAATATACAACAAATTATCGTTAGTCTCCAACGAGGAAAAATCGATAGAATCTGATAGGCAACAAGTTTCGGATCAATATTCGCGTGAAATAATAATTCATAGAAGAGTTACGTAGAGAATGAAATCTACTATAATCTATGAATTTAACGAGTCCATCATCAATATTTTATCCTGTAACATCAATCGATATTCATCTCAAATCAAATATTCATCTTTGCACTTTCAGCCGAAGATATTCATCAATCGGTCGTGTTCATCTCAACACTGTTCATCTTTGCACTAAAGGCCAAAGATATTCATCGGTCGGTCATATTCATTTAAACACACTGTTCATCTTTGCACTAAAGGCCAAAGATATTCATCGATCGGTCGTGTTCATTTAAACACTTTTTGCTCATCTTTGCTTCTGAAGCCAAAGATATTCTTGAAATCATTCATTGCATAAACACTGCAAAAAGATATTCTTCAGAAATCATTCATCATTGCACTTTACTGGGCCAAAGATATTCAATAATATCATCATTTAAGGCGAGGATGATGAAAAATACTTTTAAAAAGCGAATCTAGTGAAACAAAATGAGGATTATATTATGGATTCGTACTTTAAACAATCCGAAGTTCAAAAATACTTCATAAATAATCATAGTGAAGTAAAATTCAAGAATGATCAAAACATGGATCTGATCAAAGCTAGTATCGAATAGATATTTTAGACGAAAAGAAAAATTTTCATTTTTGATTGAATAGTGCCGTATTAAGTGAATAGTCACAAAGTATCGTGAATAGTCTTAGTATCGTGAATAGTAACTCAAACACCAAAAGATAGAAATTCACAAAAAAAACATTTTCACGCTTCATGAATAGTACTCGTGAATAGTAACTTCGTGAATAGTAACTTGAATGAATAGTAACTCGTGAATAGTAACTTCATGAATAGTAACTCATGAATAGTAACCCCTTGGAAGCATGAAAAAGTTCCAAATTTGATAAAAAAAGTACCAACCAATATTTGACGATAATGATATTGAAGAATTAATATCATTTGAGAAGAAAATAACATCCCTTACCTCAAAGAATCAAGATTGCCGGAAGGAAAGGTGGGAAGTGATCTTTGAATGAAACTTATCTTGAACAACAACTCTCAAAGTATCTAAATACTCACAAAATACGCTCAATAATATAGAGAGAAAGAGAAAACTTTGTTTACGGTGTGATTTTCAATTCTAACTTAGCCCTCTATTTATAGGAAAATGTTAGCTTGGTGAAAGCGGACTTGACTTTCTTACTGATGGCTTTTACACGCTACTATTGCCACCCACCACATTTGAAATAAAATTCAGCACATTTTTCACCAACCACAAGTGGGGCCCCTCAATTCTAGAATTTTCCACCAAAATCAATTATAAACCTAATTTAGAATCAGACACCTCTTAAAATTCACAACAAATCATTCGTGCATTTTAACGGTTCAAAATTTGTGGACATATACTCAACTTATGTATGTATAACATACCCAAAAATTACCACAATCAGCGGTCGGATTAAAATTATAACCCCCATGATATATCTAAAAACCCACGATTTAATTTTTAATACCTCAATCAGATAAAATCTTGATAAAACACCTCAACATAATTTCTTCATTTATAACCACATAAATAAATCCATCATTTATATCCACATAAAATAAATATTTCTTTATCATATGAATCGATAATTAATTATTCACAAATAATATTACTGAATCACAATTATTATGACCCAGTAGTTCCCGGGAAGAGGGGCTTTCGATAAGGATTTCTCACTTCTTTGGCGCAATTAGGTGACCAAACCTCTCCTTGAGGCGAACTTTCTAGACATTGCCAATAATGTTATCTAATAATATTATTCAGATAATATGAATTATTGATCGATAATGGAGAAATAAATGCGTTGACAATTATTGAACAACAATAATATAAAATATCAATGCACAATTATTGAATCAATAAAATAAAATATTGAGCAAGTAACTCTTGTGAAAATTATTGAGTAGTGCCTTCTTACGTAAGGATCGATAATTCAACAATCTTGCATGCAATACTGGTGTCTTCTTTATGCGACCACAGCGTATTCTTGTATTTTAACCATACGGGTATTCAGCCGATCTTACTTGGTAACAACTATCTGAATTATTTATAACCACCAAACTTTGTCGTTTTCCTCATCCAATCGCTTTCCGTTATGGGGCCCACACATGGCTACAATGCGCATGACGAATATTCCCGGCGATGCTGAATATTCCACGACCAAACGAATATTCCAAGACAAAATGAATATTTTATAACCACTTGCTTATTTTGAAATATTTGCGTATTTAACCCTTAACTATCACATTAATCAAATCAACCCTTACTATTTCAAAATAATAAATAAAGGAAATTCCTTTTATTTAAAAAAATTTGAGGTCTTCTGACCTCCCCTCCTTATGAAATTTCGTCCTCGAAATTGGCGTACGTACACAGTGTTTGAAAAGGTAAAGATACCTCTCTTTCATTTTCGTTTTCAACTCCGGTCATTTCCTCAATAGCATGGTTTCTCCACAAAACTTTAACTTATGGTATAACCTTTCGTACATAGGTCATGTTCTTCCTCTACAAAATCTTGGCAGTACCTCCTCGTCACGTTAAGTCTTGATTTATCTCATGGGTTCTAACTCAATAGCGTGGTTTGGATCGTCCACATATTTACGTAACATCGATCGTGAAAAGCGTTATGAACACAGCGTCATACTTGGTGGTAAAAGCAGTCTATAGGCCACAGTTCTATTCGATCGAGAATTTCAAATGGATTAATAAATCGAAGGTTTGAGCTTTCCTCACCTCACCGATTCTCGCTTTTGAAATAACAACTTCTTGCACCTCCTTCTTCAAATTCATCGACTCGGTGTGTAGCTTGAGCGACTTTAACTTTATCGATTAAAAGTCGATTATACTCGTATATCATCACGTCTTTATATCATCATCACGTCATTATATCATCACGTGGGTACCTAGAGTTTTCATCTCCATCTCTATTATTTGTATATTATACGAAATTAGTCTTTGTGATATATATTTTCGTACTTGTATCGATCTTCTACTCAACACGTCATTACCACGTTCGCTTTTCGAGGATGGCATGGTCGAACATATCTTTGAAATGAGTCTCCTCTTGAGTTCTTGAAGCTCTTACCACATTCCTTGCTCCATTTGAATTTTGTATCTACGAGTTAATTTGCGATAATGGAATAGCGATTCGAGAATATCCTTCAACGAATCTCGATAATAACCAACTAAGCCTGAAAACTACGCATTTCGATTCTGAGCTTAGGTTGTTCTCAAGCGTGACTCATATCAACCTTGGATATGTACGTCACAATGACACCTATCGATTTCTTATCGCATACGAATATGGCGTCCCTACAGAGAGAGTGCGGCGGTGAATTCCACAAAGGAAGTCACAAGATAAAGGCTCATGTACCAAATTCTATAGTTGAATTTTAACTCACGAAGTTGATAGGAGCCATTCGATATGAGATTTTAGAAATGAGTTTTGTCTAGGGTTGAAAGTCGATACAAAATTTAATATCGATCTTTGGGAGTAAGCGATAAATTCTTGAAATCGTCGGGAAAAATCAATAACAACAAGAATATTATTCAAATCGGCGTGTCTTTATTCAAATCCATAACATGGACTAAGAAAACTTGACATCCGTAATAAGCGAATGACTTCATGGCGATATGAAAATGTTTGACTACTGATGGTTTGATTGCTTGAGTTGAATAACGAGGTTGCTTAGGAATATGAAAACTATGACCTTACAAAAGCAATCAATTTTGGCATGATGAGTAGTTAACCAATCAATCCCCAAAAGCAAGTATCTTTAAAGAGATAAGGTCAACGGTAAGGTAATGGTGCCAACTTGAATCAAACAAGATTTCTAAACAACGGATGTAATGAAAGTTTCTCTAGCAGATTCTCCGTAAATAGGTCGAAGTCTAATTTCTCCAGTAGTCGAGTTCAAGCGTTGCGCCAAGCAAAGAGATAAAAGAATGGGTAGAAGCAGAAGTATCTAGTAAGGTATAAAACGCCATGAAATTTATAATTAACTAACCGTGCTAACCGTTCGGGTTCCTCGCATTTTAATGGTCACGACAAACGCTCTTCGATGAATCGTTGACTTTGACTTTTCTTGGACATCCTTTTGAGTCATCGCCCCATTTGCACTAGGTTTCGATATCGTACAATCTCGGCGATATGTCCTTCTTTTCCACAATTATAGCATACCTTAAAGCTGTTGTGGGCGGTTTTTGGTGATATATCCCTCTTTCCGCATTTTTAACATCTGATAGATGGTCTTTCTCCTCCTGGAACCGGTTGCCCTTTGGCGTAGCGTCTTCACATAGTCGTTGTTGAATCTCCTCTTTTAAAATCTCCTCCCAACTCGCTTCTTCTATTTTCATGGCCACGATTACCACGGAGTGGTTACCGCCTTTTGTCAAGTATTCTTCTTTCTCCTTTGGTTATCGTTATTACGATGGTGCTTTATCTTTGGTATGATCTGGTTATGGTCCCTCGGTTGAGCGTACTCGTTATCTCGCTCTAACAATTTGAGCCACATTTTACAACATCCGAATAGAGAGAAAATTTATGAGAAATGAGATCTTGGCGTATCTGGGTTTCAAACCTCTCGAAACATCCGCGTCATCGTTCCTCATTCTCCACCAAATGAGGTGCAAACTGGATAACTCTCATGAACTTCGCCTCGTCTTTGGGACACCGTCGTGTTATTCTGCTCAATCTAATAAACTCCACTTCCTTCATACGTATTGAATACTTTCGGGAAGTACTTGTCGTTGAAGCTATTTTGAAACGTCTCCCATGACATCTTTGAGTGCAAATTTGAATGGTACGCTTCCTGATTCCCACCGATGTCGCCTCGCCACGGAACATAAAAGTAGCGAATGGAACTTTACATTCCTTCGTGCATCAAGACATCAAATATCTTGGTAATTTGCTTGACCCATGTTTCCGCCGTGATCGGATCTGGCTTTCCCAGTCGGTGGTCCCGACTCTTTGAAGCTGCTTGCATTTGTGACCACCAAGTAATTGCTATCATCTCTCTCTGTATTTTGAACACGAGTCTCCCTAAATGCGATTTTGCATGAGCGCAAAAAGCTTCTAAACATCCCTCGTTCATCATCGCTCGGTTGGTGTTATTCACGGGAGGTACATTGCCCGACTGTTGAACGCGTTCTCCTCGTTGTTAAATCTGAGGCATCTCCACGGTCTCATTTACACCACTATTAATATTCTCAATTCGACATTCTCAATTCTTGTCATAAAAGCAAGGGTTAATTAAAATCAATCACATAATATCCCTATATCTTGACCAACTAACAAATAAGCTTAGGTAGGACACACTAGCAAAGGATTTACTCGTCTCTCCCCTCTAGATTTCTATTCCAGATCTCATGGGAGATCGTATCCTAAGCTACGATACCAAGTTGTGGCGCCCCAAAATAGGTCCATTCCATCCAACCCATTACGAGTCGCCAAATACATGTGCGAGAAACAACTACAACTTTATTATTACAACGATGATAAAAAGCGTGAGTTAAATACAAATATTATCTTACAGACAATATTTATACTCAAATAAATCCTCATCACATTTATTGATACATTATTTTACAATAATGGTGAGGACTACTAAACAACTCTCTCTAGAACCTTCATTCCATACCCAAAGCTAGTACTTCATTACATTCTCGCCTCACGAGAAGAAAAATGGAACAACAAGGAAAAGGGTGAGCTCAACTAGCCCGATAAAGAATGTTATGACTAAGATAATATACAACAAATTATCGTTAGTCTCCAACGAGGAAAAATCGATAGAATCTGATAGACAACAAGTTTTGGATCAATATTCGCGTGAAATAATAATTCATAGAAGAGTTCGTGAGAGAATGAAATCTACTATAATCTATGAATTTAACCGGTCCATCATCAATATTTTATCCACTGTAACATCAATCGATATTCATCTCAAATCAAATATTCATCTTTGCACTCTGAGCCGAAGATATTCATCAATCGGTCGTATTCATCTCAACTTTTGTTCATCTTTGCACTAAAGGCCAAAGATATTCATCGATCGGTCATGTTCATTTAAACACACTGCTCATCTTTTACTCTGGCCAAAGATATTCATCGATCGGTCGTATTCATTTTAAACACCTTTCATCTTTTTGCACTACGGGCGAAGATATTCTTGAAGAAATCATTCATCTTTGCACTCTGGGCCAAAGATATTCTTGAAATCATTCATCATTTACTAGGCCAAAGATATTGATGATATCATCATTTAAGGCGAGGATGATGAAAAATACTTTTAAAAAGCGAATCCGGTGAAACAAAATGACAAGGATTATGGATTAATACTTTGGGTTTTATCCAAGTTCAAAAATACTTCATAAATAATCATAGTGAAGTAAAATTCAAGAATGATCAAAACATGGATACAATCAAAGCTAGTATCCGAATAGATATTTTTAGGCGAAAAGAAAAATTTTCATTTTTGGTGAATTGAATAGTCTTAAGTGAATAGTGCGTATGAATGAATAGTCTTAGTATCGTGAATAGTAACTCAGACACAAAAGATAGAAATTCCACAAAAAAAAACATTTTCACGCTTCATGAATAGTACTCGTGAATAGTAACTTCGTGAATAGTAACTCGTGAATAGTAACTTCGTGAATAGTAACTCGTGAATAATACTCATGAATAGTAACCCAAACATGAAAAAGTTCAAATTTGATAAAAAGTACCAACTGATATTTCAAACATAATGATATTGAAGAATTAATATCATTTGAGAAGAAAATAACATCCTTACCTCAAAGAATCGAGTGCCGGAAGGAAAGGTCGGAAGTGATCTTTGAATGAAACTTATCTTGAGCAACAACTCTCAAAGTATCTAAATACTCACAAAATCGCTCGATAATAGAGAGAAAGAGAAAACTTTGTTTACGGTGTGATTTTCAATTCTAACTTAGCCCTCTATTTATAGAAAATGTTAGCTCGTAAAGGCAGACTTGACTTTACACTGATGGCTTTACACCGCTACTATTGCCACCCACCACATTTGAAATAAAATTCAGCACATTTTTTCACCAACCACAAGTGGGGCCCACTCAATTCTAGAATTTTCCACCAAAATCAATTATAAACCTAATTTCCGAATCAGACACCTCTTAAAATTCACAACAAATCATTCGTGCATTTTAACGGTTCAAAATTTATGGACATATACTCAACTTATGTATGTATAACATACCCAAAAATTACCACAATCCAACGGTCGGATTAAAAATTATAACCCCATGAATATATCTCAAAAATCCACGATTTAATTTTAATACCTCGATCAGATAAAATCTTGATAAAACACCTCAACATAATTTCTTCATTTATAACCACATAAATAAATCCATCATTTATATCCACATAAAATAAATATTTCTTTATCATATGAATCAATAATTAATTATTCACAAATAATATTACAGAATCCATTTATAATGACCAGTAGTTCCCGGGAAAGGGGCTTTCCGATAAGGATCTCTCCTTCTTGGCCAAGCATGATTAGGTGACCAAACCTCTCCTTAGGCAGAACTTTCTAGACATTGCCAATAATGTTATCTAATAATATTATTCAGATAATATGAATTATTGATGCGATAATGGAAATAATGCGGTGACAATTATTGAACAATGATAATATAAAATATCAATATGACAATTATTGAATCAATAAAATAAAATATTGAGCGATAACTCTTGTGAAAATTATTGAGTAGTGCCTTCACTACGTAAGGATCAATAATTCAACAATCATGCAATCACAGGTATGTCTCTTGTGCATCCACGCGTATTCTTGTATTTTAACCACCGGGTATTCAACGGTCTTACTTGATAACAACTACGCCGTTATTTATAACCACCCAAACTTTGTCGTTTTCCTCATCCAATCGCTTTAGTTATGGGGCCACATGGCGTTGGTGCGTCGTAAATACGAATATTCCAAGCGACACGAATATTCCACGACCAAACGAATATTCCCAGACAAAAATGAATATTTTATAACCACTTGCTTATTTTGAAATATTTGCGTATTTAACCCTTAACTATCACATTAATCAAATCAACCCTTACTTATTTCAAGATAATAATAAAGGAAATTCCTTTTATTTAAAAAAAATTTGAGGTCTTACACATTCCTTCATCATTTTCTTTATGAAATCTTTGAAACTCAGAGAGAGAAATTATCGAGAAAAAGAAAAGTATTATCGCTACTTCACTACTCGATATCAAGTTTCTTTTACAGTAAGGGATATTATTTGTTGTACACTGTAAGGGTATTATTTCTTTTGTATTCATGAAGAGAACTTACATTATTCCATTCTTTATTACTCGTTGGAATAACTCGTATCATGTGGCTACCCTATACTTGGTGAAATTCTTACATTATTCCATTATTTATCATTCTATTTGGAATAACTTTGTCTATCAAGTACCGCACACATGGTGAAATTCTGTTGTTATTCCATTCTTTATTATTCCATTGGAATATCTTGTCTATGCGTTTTACGTCGGACCTGGTTCCGTCTTTATTATTCTTTTAGAATATCCTGTCTATGCATTTTACGTCGGACCTGGTTCCGTCTTTATTATTCTGTTGGAATATCATGTATACATCGTTTTATGTGGGACTGGTTCCGTTATTTAGTATTCTGTTGGAATAACTTCGTCATCACAAGTACCGCATGCGTGGTGATTTTTGTTGTTATTCCATTCTTTATTATTCATTGGAACATCACATAGGGTGCGTAATTTACTTTGACTTTGGTTCCGTTACTTATTATTACATTGGAATAACTCGTCATGCAATCTTGCATGCATGGTGATTTCTTTTATTATTCCATTCTTTATTATACTCAGTTGGTTAAAGTTTTGACTTCTATACTCCATGAAATTAGTGGAATATCCTTGATATTTGCGCTTCATCCAATATCTTTTTATGGAAATATTCTTCTGAGCATTCTTGAATTTTAATCTACAAAGAAGTATCATGTTGACAATTTGGACGTTATTGGTTCCTGGACAAATTAATTCGTGAATTTGTTTTATTGAATTCTTATATCATTGTCATCATCCTCATGTTTATATTTTTTTGAAAATCATCTGTGGCCTGTAGTGCATAAATGGACTTGGTATGATTATGACCAGAGATTATTCGGTATAATCATAACCGTAATGTTACAAATGATGTGAAAAAAGTCCTCATTGGCCCATAATGCATCGATGGACAGTTTTTGGTATGATTATGGCCATGGATTCTCTTCGGCCAAGGCTGCAAAGATGAATTGTTTTATGGCATGATCAGGACCGTTGATGAAAACATTATTATCTTTGGCCCGTAGTGCATGGATAATTCGTGGTCGTGATACTAAAGAATATCCTTGGCCTGTAGTGCAGGGATGATTTGATAATGTGGATTATTTATTGGGCTGAGTCTCAGCAATAAAAGTGATGAAAAACCTTTTAAATCATAAAAGATAGTAGATTTTATTCTCTATTTGACTCTTTTAATGGATTACTTGTTCCGCTGCAGTTAAACTTGAAGTCTATTATATTTTATCAGTTTAACATTGTTGAAGACTAATGATAATTTATTCTGCATTATCTTAGTCATAATATTTCTTACTGGGCTAGTTGAGCTCACCCTTTCTTTCACTGTTCTCTTCAGAAAATGAGAACGTAGCCGGGACTAGTCAGAGAATGGAGTGACGGTCCAGATGATAGTATTAGTAGTCCTCACTATTCTGTTAAATAGTGTGACAATAAATGTATTGAGGACTTATTCTGAGAGTGGATATTGTCTAGAAGACAATATTTGTATTAAAACTCACAGCTCTCTTGTTGTATATTAAAGATTGTATTTGAATTTTTTACTATGTATTTGGCGACTCAAGATGGGTGATGAATACCTATTTTGGGGGTGTCACAGTTGGTATCAAAGCTTAGGCATATGATCCCTAGCTGAGATGTGAGACAAGAACTAGGAGGGGAGAGACGGGGAATTCCTTAGCTAGTATGACATACCTATGTTTATTTGGTATTTAATTGGTCGGTCAGAGTATAGGGATAATATGTTATATGTTAATTAACCCTTGTTTTATGGCAGTATTTGAAAATGGTATCCGAAAATGTTGAGATAAGCAATGGAGCACAGGAGACCATTGAGTCTCCATAGATCAATAATCAGGACAATGTGCAATAGGATGGCGATAATTATCCTGTAAACAACAACACTGATCAATTGACGAACGACAGTACGTTTAGGAGCTTTTTAGAATTCATGCAACACCAAACGAGAGAGACTCCTGTTCATAATGCAGGAGGAAACAATGGCAACCCACGGTTGGTCACCGCTAAGCAATTCAAGGAGCTGGGACCACCAGAGTTTTTGGGAAAACCAGAACCACTTAAGGCGGAGACGTGGTTAAAGAAGATCACCAAGATATTTGATGTCTTGGGATGCTCCGAGGAGCAAAAGGTTCCTTTGCCACCTTTATGTTTTCGTGAAGAAGCAGATTACTTATGGGAATCGTAAACGCATTACTTGACTGGACGACTCAAGATGTCTTGGGAGAAGTTCCAAGAGCTGTTCAACGACAAGTACTTTCCCAAAAGTATTCATCACATGAAAGTGGTAGAGTTTATCAAGTTGGGACAAAACAATATGACCGTGTCGCAGTACGAAGCCAAGTTTGTCGAGTTGTCCCGATTTGCGTCCCATTTGGTTGATAATGAGGAGAGAATGACGCGAATGTTTCTAAGAGGTTTGAAACACGAGATACGTCGATATCTTATCTCTCATAAAGCGTGTTTGTATTCGAGATGTTGTTAATAGGGCTCGGTTGTTGGAGCGCGATAATGAGTCAAACCAACCAAAAAGAGAGCCATAAACAAAATGATAATACCGGTGATACTTGATCATCAAAGCGGTGACAATAAGCATGGAGGGAATCAACATGCCAGAAATGGTAACCACTTCGGTGGTAATCATGGCCAAAATAATAAGAATGGACATTTCAAAAAGAGAAGGTTCAACAATGACGTAAAGACGTCGACACCAGCACCTGTTTCAAAGGAAGAAGAACGACCACCGGTCGTATGTTTCAAATGCGGACAGGAGGGATACATCCGTCCAAACTGTACGCCGCAATCCAAAGCGTGTTTTAATTACAAAAGAGAAGGTCACCTAGCTCGATTTTGTCGTATGGTGAAGTCAAGTCCAGCTGGGATAGTGATCCCAAAGGATGTCCCAGACAAGCCAAAGCCGGTAGTTTAAGATAGAGCATTTTTTTTTGTGACGAGGAACCTGAATAAAATTATCACGGGTATGTTAGTCAAAAACTCTTGCAAAGTCTATACTGTGTTAGATACCGGTTCTACTCACTCTTTTATTTCACCTAGTTGTGTTCAATGTTTGAAGTTAACTCCGGAGAAGTTAGACTTTAATACATCTGTTTAAACTCAATTGGGATAAACCTTCGTTACCTCCACTATTTATAAATCTTGGTCAAATCAAAACTTTTAGTAAGGTTGTTAGCTTTCATATTTCTAACCGACTTGTTATGCGAATTCAAAGTAACCTAACCACTAAAGTCAATCATTGTCATATTAAGCCATAAGTAAAGAGCCCGATCCTTTTGTTGTTGCCTTTCTTGTGTGGAATGCACCGAAACCAGACTTTCTATAGGCGACATCGTGAATGAAGATGGCAAGTTGATAGGTATCAATGTGACATATTATCCAAGTCTTGGATGAGAGTCACATTTTGAATGATATTTCTATTGTTAATAAAGTTCTGACGTATTCTTGAAGACTTCTGGCCTACCCTAGGCGTGAAATCGAATTTTGTATTGACCCGAAAGACAAAACACATTTCTAAAACCCTCAAATATTTCTTCAACTAAAATGAGCGTAACATGCGCCAAAGAGCGTTGACTCGAAATGTTGAAGATTACGATCATACTATTTAATATCATCGTGGAAGAAAGCGAGCGTGGTAATTTGGCGTGTTGAGTAGAAGATCGATCGTTTACTGAGTGCGATGTTGTTAACACAAAGACTCATTTCGTATAACTTACAAATGATGAAGATAGAGTTAAAGACTCTAGGGACCCACATGAAGATAACGAATATACGAGTAGAATCGACTTTAATCGATAAAGTTATAGCCGCTCAAACTACACACCCGGAGGTAATGAATGTGAAGAATTAAGAAGGTTCAAGAGGGCGTTATTCTAGAAGAAAGAATCGACGAAGAGAGGAAATCTCAACCCTCGATTTTATTGGCCCATTTGAAATCCTTGATCGAGTAGGAACTGTGGCCTATAGACTCGTTTTACCGCCAAGTATGTCGCGTGTTCATAACATTTTTCACGTATCGATGTTATGTGAATATGTGGACGACTCGAACCACATTATTGAGTTAGAACCGAACGAGATAGCGGATAATTTAACGTATGAAGATGTACCTGTTAAAATCCTAGAATATATTCAACACTCAAAGGTTATACCTCAAGAGTTAGAATCTGACGAAGTGTCCTCATCTGTTCGGCATACCAGGCACGTACATAAATTTCGAGGGCGAAATTCAATAAGGAGGGGAGATTGTGAGACCCCAGATTTTATGAATAAATATTTAATTTTCTCGAAATAATTTTTTTTGAATATTATGGTGTGGATTTAATATAATGTTATAGTTATGGGTAATATTTACAAATTTTGAAAAGTATGCAAGTTGTATATATTATATTGATTAATTGGGAAATATTCTTTTTGCTGGGGAATATCCGCATTTACTCAGTACAATCATTGGTGGACCCAACAACGGTATTATTGTCGGATTGAGAAAATGACAAAATATTTTATGAAAATAACGGCGGAAGTTTTTACGTTTATCTTGTTGAACTACTCGGTAGTAAAAAATGCGATGAATGGCGTGTTTGCATAGTAGCACACGGTATTAATTATTAAGGCTTATGTGATAAGTCACTCAGTTTTATTTTTTAGTATTACAGGTTATTCATTTTATTAGACAATAATTAGATTATATTATATTTTATTATGCATAGTGTTGATATAGTTGCATTTTAGTATTTTGCATAGTAAAATCTTTTTATATAAAACTAAATACTTTTATAAAGTTATTTGTTTTATTAAGCAATAATTAGAATATATTATATTTTATTTAAAAGATTTTGCTTTAATTATGGACCATCCGATTAAAGTAAATCAATCTAGACCGTTCATGAGTTACTTACTATGTAGTCCATTCTTCTATAAATAGAAGCTCATTCCTTCATTATTTTCTTAAAAATTCACTGAAACTCTAGAGAGAGAAATTATAGAGAGAAAGAAGAAGAGTATTCTGCTACTTCACTACTCCAATATCAAGTTTCTTTTACGATAAGGGATATTATTTGTTGTACCTGTAAGGGGTATTATTTCTTTTGTATTCATGAAGAAAACTTCTGTTATTCCATTCATTATTATTACATTGGAATAACTCAGTATCTGTGCAGCTATCCTATACTTGGTGAAATTCTTCTATTATTCCATTATATATCATTTTGATGGAATAACTTATCTATGCGAAGTACCACATACATGGTAAAATTCTGTTGTTATTCCATTCTTTATTATTCTATTGGAATATCCATGCATGCGCGTTTTTACGCTGTAGGTACTTGGTTCCGTCTTTATTATTACGTTGGAATATACCGCATGCAATGCGTTTTCGTAGAACCCGGGTTAAAATCTTTATTATTACGTTGGAATATTTTGTGTGCATGCTTTTTCTGTAGAACACGGTTCTCGTTATTTAGTATTCATTTGGAATAACTTTGTCCATGTCAAGTACCGCATGCATGGTGATTTCTGTTGTTATTCCATTCTTTATTATTCATTGGAACATCTTGTCTTGTGCAAGTGCAATTCCACCGACTGGTTCCGATTACTTATTATTCATTGGAATAACTTTGTTGGGCAATACCGCATGCATGGTGATTTCTTTTGTTATTCCATTCTTTATTATACTCAGTTGGTTAAAGTTTTAACTCTTATACTCCATGAAATTAGTGGAATATCCTTGATATTTGCGCTTCATCCAGTATCTTTTTATGGAAATATTCTTCTGAGCATTCTTGAATTTTACTCTACGAAGAAGTATCATGTTGACAATTTGGACGTTATTGGTTCCTTGACAAATAATTTGTGAACTTGTTTTATTGAATTCTTATATCATTGTCATCATCCTCATGTTTATATTTTTTTTAAAAGTCATATGTGGCCTGTAGTGTATATATGGAATTGGTATGATTATGACCAGGGATTATTCGGTATAATCATGACCGTAATGTTACAAATGATGTGGAAAAAGTCCTCATTGGCCCGTAATGCGTTGATGGACAGTTTTTGGTATGATTATGGCCATGGATTCTCTTCAGCCAAGGGTGCAAAGATGAATTGTTTTATAGCATGATCAGGACCGTTGATGAAAACATGATTATCTTTGGAACGTAGTGCATGGATAATTCGTGGTCGTGATACTAAAGAATATCCTTGGCCTGTAGTGCAGGGATGATTTGATGATGTGGATTATTTATTGGGCTGAGTCTCAGCGATAAAAGTGATGAAACCTTTTAAATCATAAAAGATAGTAGATTTTATTCTCTACTTGACTCTTTTAATGGATTGCTTGTTCCGCTGCAGTTAAACTTGATGTTTATTATATTTTATCAGTTTAACATTGTTGAAGACTAATGATAATTTATTCTGCATTATCTTAGTCATAATATTTCTTACTGGGCTAGTTGAGCTCACCATTTCTTTCACTGTTTTCTTCAGGAAATGAGAACGTAGTCGGGACTAGTCGAGGAATGTAGTGACGGTCCAAAAGATAGTATTAGTAGTCCTCACTATTCTGTTAAATAGTGTGACAATAAATGTATTGAGGACTTATTCTGAGAGTGGATATTGTCTAGAAGACAATATTTGTATTAAAACTCACAGCTCTCTTGTTGTATATTAAAGATTGTATTTGAATTTTTTACCATGTATTTGGCAACTCAAGATGGGTGATGAATACCTATTTTGGGGGCGTCACAATGACGATCAATGATAAGCCTCACTATAAGGTTTACAGTCATGCTGGCAACCATTATATTCCTTATGATCGTAGAGTCGATTCTGAAGGAAGAAGGATTATGACCAAGGAAATAATCGTAGAGTCTGTTTACTCTATTACTAATGGAATTCAAATCCAAAATGAGAAGCCTCCATCTGCTTAAGCACAAGTGCCCAACATTTGTTCATCCACCAATAGTGATTGGTACTCAATGATTGTTCAGATTCTCAATACCTTCGAAAATCTGTCAAAGGATGAAAATTGTAGAATCCAATCTGAGGATCAACAAGAGACTACTCAACCAGACAACCAAACTCCTATGAGGCATGAGCTGATGAGAAATTCTGATAATCTGATTACGAAGATGTCTCAAATCACATAGAGTCTCGGTAGGTCGACAATGAATAATGAGATAATTGATTCAAAACAAACTTCAAGCTACTATGGCTGATATATCTCTCAAAATCAAAGAGAGAGATCACATCTATTTGAAGGCCATACATGATCCAAAAGCTGAAGCTATACGAGCACAAGAGGCAAATGAAGAGAAACTCAAAGTCCTTTCTGACAAGATTGACAACATGAATCAGTCCTTCTCCATGCAACTTGACTTAAACCAACAAGAACTCAAGATTGAAGTTGGTAACTCCTCCTATCTGATGGAGCAGCTTATAACCAACATAGAACAGCTCTCCCAAGTGATTAATGACAAAAAGGGGGAGAAAAAGAGGCATAGAACAAGGCATAGTAAGAGGCACTCCAGAAAAGGTAAGAAGAGCAGAAGGAAAGAAAAGATGAAGACAACAAAAGAAGAAGCTGGATCATCATCTGAGGGGGAGCCAAAGGATGATGAGCCTAAAGCTGAGGGGGAGCCAGAAGAAGAGGAGAAGCAGGAGCAAAGAAATCAAACAAATGAATAGTTGATCAACAGACATCCTGGAAGCATACATGGAGTCAAAAAGGTACATCTCTAACTAGTTAGGTATGTTCTGGATCCAGGATGTAAAATGTCAGTGTATTAAAATTCCATATTATTATAAATGACATTCATGATTATCTGTTTTAGAAACACAGCAGCTCACTGTATATAAGATTCATTCATAACATGCATATGCACTTATTATTTTTGTCATACAGCAGCTTACTATTTATATATATGATTTGATTATGATATACATATGAATGAATATGCAAGTATGCTTGCATTAAGAAAAGTTGTAAAGTCTTTTGATAAATAATAGAAACATATGTACAAGGACTTAGAATGAATTGATCAAATATGTTAGGTTGATCCTACATAAGCAAAACAGCTTTGTAAAATTCCTTAAAAAGAAATGATGTACAAGGACTATAAATATAGAAAGATCAAGCATGTTAGGTTGATCTTATAATGTAATAGATAGGTTTGTCTGATCGTCGAGCACTGCACCAGAAATCGTAGTCTACCAAGAGAGTCAAGGAAAACTTGAGAGCTATCGAGGCAGAATCGTAGTCTGCAAGATAGTAGATCTCAGAGTTCGTAGACTTCTAGGAGAGACGAGGAAGGATCGTAGTGTATTAAGGAGAACTTCCTCAGGGTCATAGTCTGTTGAGGAAGTCATGCTTGGAATCGTAGAGACAACCTATCTACGAGTCGATCGAGCATCTGCCGAAGCCAAGTCAAGAATGGTAGACTACACTCAGAGTTGTGGAGTCTACCAAAATCGCATCAAAGGCAGAGATCGTAGTCGAGCAAGATTAGATGAAGACAACAAGCACAATGACAGAAATTGTAGTGTCAAGATCTGATCACGAAGTCGTAGTGACTACACAATCAAAGATGAATCGTAGAGTGCAGAGCTAAGATCTTAACAGATGTGCTCACAAAGCCTAGGGAGAATCGTAAAGCAAAAACGATTCTCAACAATTGAGCACTCCCAGAATATCCAAAGGAATGAAGTCTCTAGTTGGTAATGCAAAGATACATCTCACCAAGGAAATTAGAGAGCACTCAACGAATGGCATATAAGCTAATAGAAGATCTAAGCACTAACCCAATCAGCATCACGATTGAGTTATGAAGCCATTCGAGATGAAGTCTTCCACAAGGAGATCAGAAGAAGACTTCTGTAACTGACTAAAGAAAGTTAGCAAGTGCAGTAGCTATCAAGCAGACAGAAGACAACGATCTTGAAGATGACCAAGATCGTAGTGTTCGCCAAACAAAGAAGAAACTGATGGAGTATACACAAAGATATTGATCAACCTCTGAACAATAAGACTAAATTAATTAAGCATTGGGTCAGTCCATTGATGATAAGTGAACGGGAAATCACAAGGAGAAAGCGAGCTGGACATGCCACAAATCTGGAGTGTCTTGTTATTCAGAAGGGGCCAGAGCAAGAAGTCAAGCCATCAGTATCTGAGAACAGTCGAGGCAAATAGAAGTGTTGAAGCACTGCACAAGAGAAGGAAGAGGTGTTCCACATTGGAGATCTAATGAACACTCTTTAAGATCGTAGTGTTAATCCTACACGTCAAGAAACAACAATCAACAAGACACTACGATCTGGTCCAGGGAGTTATGCATCAAAATCTTAGAAGTTCGAACAACTGAAGATTGAGGCATTGGCAACGGTTCAATCTGAAGGTTAGCATTCAGACAAAAGCTTGAGAGCATCGATGCAAGGACAACCTGTGAGACCCCAGATTTTATGAATAAAGATTTAAATTTCTCAAAATATTTTTTTGAATATTATGGTGTGGATTTAATATAATATTATAGTTGTGGGTAATATTTATAAATTTTGCAAAGTATGCAAGTTATTATATTATATTCGATTGGTGGGAATATTCGTTTTAACAGGAATATTAAATAAGCAGTAAATCATTGGTGGACCCCACAATGTAATTATTGTCGGATTGAGAAAACGACAAAAAATATTTTATTAAAAATAACGGCGGAAGTTTTACCATTGATCTTTGTTGAACTACTCGGTAGTAAAAAGTACGATGTCTGGCGTGGTTGCATAGTAGCACACGGTATTAATTATTGATGTTTACGTGAGAAGTCACTCAGTTTTGTTCAATTATCCGTCCAAACTGTACGCAACAATCCAAAGCGTGTTTTAATTGTGGAAGAGAAGGTCACCTAGCTCAATTTTGTTGTATGGTGAAGTCAAGTTCAGCTGGGATAGTGATGCCAAAGGATATCCCAGACAAGCCAAAGCCGGTAGTTTAAGAGAGAGCATTTTTATTTTTCGTGACGAGGAACCTGAATAAAATTATCACGGGTATTTAGTCATAAACTCTTGTGAAGTCTATACCGTGTTAGATACCGGTTCTACTCACTCTTTTATTTCACCTAGTTATGTTAAATGTTTAAATTTGACTCCGAAGAAATTAGACTTTGATTTATCTGTTAAAACTCTGTTGGGAGAAATCTTCGTTACCTCTACTGTTTATAAATCTTGTTTGATTCATATCAATACCCTCACGTTACCTGTCGATCTTATCTCTTTGAAAATACTTGCATTTGATGTGATTTTAGGAATCGATTGGTTAACTACTTATCATGTTTTTTGTAAGGTTGTTAGCTTTCATACTCCTAACGAACCTGTTATGCGAATTCAAAGCAACCAAACCACTAAAGTCAACCATTGTCATATCAAGCCATAAGTAAAGAGCCCCAGTCCTTTCGTTGTTGCCTTCCTTGTGTGGAATGCACCAAAGCCAGACTTTCCGTAGGGGATGTTGTGAATAACGATGGCAAGTTGATAAGTATCAATGTGATGTGTTATCCAAGTCTTGGATGAGAGTCACAGTTGTGAATGATATTTCTATTGTTAATAAATTTCTTGATGTATTCTTGAAGACTTCTTAGCCTACCCCTAGGCGTGAAATCAAATTTTTATCTTGACCCGAAGACAAAATCCCATTTCTAAAACCCTTAAATATTTCTTCAACTAAAATGAACGTAACATGCGCCAAAGACGTTGGCTCGAGCTGTTGAAGATTACAATTGTACCATTCAATACCATCGTGGAAAAGCGAACGCGGTAGCTGATGCATTGAGTAGAAGATCGTATGCATTTACGAGTGCGAATATACGAGTAGAATTGACTTTAATCGATAACGTTAAAGCCGTACAAACTACATACTCAGAGCCGATCAGCCGGACCACCGCCAGGGGGAAGACCCCCCCAGCGTAGCGCACGATGGTCGTGACCCCAATTTGTTATATATTTTTCTTTAATTTTATATAAACTGTTATATGCTTATTGTGATATGCATGGTGCACAGTTATGGCCTTTTGACCCATAGGTTAGTGGTTTTGGTTTTGAAATACGGCTTGCATGGCGTGCCTTTCTATAAATTCAAATGTAATATTATCTTCTCATCTAAATCCCCTCGAATATAACTCGAGGTTTCTTTATTTCATGTAATAATCTGTAACTGATGAAGATGTCAAGATGGAGAACACGATGGAAAGATGATGATGGAGAGGAGGCTCATGCTTGAGGAAGATCCAAAGAAGCTATTTATTTTAAGATCTTTTACCACCTTAGATTGACCTTCAATCTTTCATTAGCTTGAAAAGATTGACAGTGGATTGGGCCATAACTGTGACACATTTAATTTTGCACTTTATTTATGCTTGTATGTGATATGATATGATAAATAATGTGCATGCTTAAAAAGATTAAAATTGGTGAGATCTAAATTTATTAATAAAATCCCTCATTAAATTATTAAGTCTAAATCAAATGCCTTTCAATGAATAACACTCATCAAAACCTTTATCAATAGATGTAGGTTTGCCAAAGCAAAGTACCCTATTTATCTAGGTAAGATGCGATAGGATAATTGTGATATCCAAACTGTTAAAAACATTGGGCCCGACTTAACTAAGTTATCTCAATAGGATTGTGAACTTAGAGTCATAGAGTTTGGTAGGTACCATTAGATGGACTAGAAACAATTGTTGTTTACCAAACTATCCAAGAGTTATATATGATATAATTGACAAAAGGGTTGTCTACCTAAATAATTGTGTTTTAAGAGATTAGCCAAAGCTAACTTAAGTCATAATGAAATATGGATCTTGGCTCACTAGAAAGATTTTATAGAAAATGCTTTCCGAATTAATGGTGAGGGCTATTAATTTGAATAAAATAGTGGGAGGTATATTTTGAATGTATTGTTATCAATTATATAATATCAACTCTGCAATTTGACTTATTATTTTTGGCACTTATAAATTATAGATATCAACGGCAAACAACAACAATACAAGTAGTCATTCGGTACGATCATTCCTTGAGAAGGACAAGCTGAGTGGGATTAATTCCTTGACTGGCACAGGAACATGAGGATTATCCTCAAACAAGAGCGTAAGCTATATGTCCTTGATGGGCCCATTCCTATAGCACCAGCTGTCACTGCACCACGTGCGGAGCATAATGTTTACAAGAAGCATCAAGATGATGCTCTGGACGTGAGTTGTCTCATGCTAGCAACCATGAATGTTGAGCTTCAGAAGCAACATGAGTTGATGGATGCTTATGAGATGATCGAGCATCTCCAAAAATTGTTCGAAGGGCATGCTCGACAGGAGAGGTATGATACAAGCAAGGCGTTGTATCACTGCAAAATGGGTGAACGTGATCTTGGTGGTTCACATGTGCTAAAAATGATTGGGTATATTGAGTACCTTGATAGGTTTGGTTTTCCAATCACTCCGGAGGTCCAAACAGATCTTGTTTTGCAATCCTTGAATAGCAGCTACTCTCAATTTGTTATGAATTATCTTATGAATGAAATTGAGAAACCCCTTACTGAGTTGTTGAGCATGTTAAGAACTGCCGAGAACAACATGAAAAAGGCAGGACCCGCTCTCATAATGATGGTACAAAAGGGAAATGCTAAAGGAAATTGGAAAGGCAAGAAGAAGATAGGATCTAAATCTGGTGCCAAACCCAATTCCAAAACCAAATAGGCTTTAAAACCTAAAGGTGGGGTGACTAAAGAAGGTGATTGTCACTTCTGTGGAAAACCTAGACACTGGAAAAGGAATTGTCTTGCTTATTTGGAAGAAGTGAAGAAAAGGAAAGGAAGTATGACTTCCAATTCAGGTATATATATTATAGAAGTCAATTTGTCTACTTCTACATCATGGGTATTGGATACTGGATGTGGTTCTCACATTTGTGTTAATGTGCAGGAACTTCGAAGGAGTAGGACTTTGGTAAAAGAAGAGGTTGACCTACGAGTTGGGAATGGAGCAAAAGTTGTTGCACTGGCCGTGGGAACTTATCATTTATCTTTGCCCTCTGGGCTAGTTTTAGAATTATAAGATTGTTATTTTTGTACCGCTTATAAGCAAAAACATTATTTACATTTCTTGTTTGGACAAGAAAGGTTTTCATTTATAATAAAGAACAACCGTTGTTCGTTTTACTTAAATGATATATCTATGGTGTTGCACAATTGTTTAATGGTCTCTATATTCTTGACTTAGATATGCCTATCTATAACATAATACAAAAAACGATTTAAATCAAATGATTCAAATCTAACATATCTCTAGCACAGTCGTTTGGGCCATATAAATGAGAAACACATATCAAAACTCCATAAAGATGGGTTTTTGGATTCATTTGATTTTGAATCATATGAGAAATGCGAGTCTTCTTTATTAGGCAAGATGATTAAAGCCCCTTTCTTGGATACGATTGAAGCAGGCTATGATGTATTGGGACTTATATATAGTGATGTATGTGGACCCATGAGTTCGTTAGCAAGAGGTAGGTTTTATTACTTCATTACATTTACTGACGACTTCAGTAGATATGGATATGTGTATCTAATAAGAAACAAATCTGAATCCTTTGAAAAGTTCAAGGAATTCAAGAATGAAGTTCAAAACCAATTTGGCAAAAGCATAAAAGCCCTTCGATCCGATCGAGGAGGTGAATACTTAAGCCAAGACTTTGATGACCTTCTAAAGGAGTGTGGTATTATCACGCATCACTCCTCCACGGAACACCACAATGGGATGGTGTGTGCGAGGAGGAGGAATCGAACCTTGTTGGACATGAATACGATCAATGATGAGTCGTCGCAGATCTTCCATAAGCTTATGGGGTCATTCCCTAGAGGCATTTGCATTCACACTTAACCGTGTTCCTCTGAAGATGGTTCGAGAAGACACTATATGAGATGTGGTGGGAAGCGTCCTAGTATGTCGTTCATGAAGATTTGGGGTTGCGAGGCGTTTATAAAACGTGTGGATTCTGACAAGCTCGGAACCGAATCTGACAAATGTAATTTTGTGGGATACCCAAAAGAAACAAAAGGGTATTATTTCTACAAACCTTCTGAGAACAAAGTGTTTGTTGCTCGAACTGGTATTTTTCTAGAAAGAGAATTTGTCTCTAAAGGAAACAGTGGGAGGAAAGTAGAACTCGAAGAAATTCGAGAACCACAGAATATCATTGAACCTGAGTTGGAACGTGAGCAAGAACCACAAGATGTTGTGGAAAATGAACCTGCTCAAATTACACAAGGAATTCGTAGATCTGGTAGGACACGCCAAGAGCCCGAGAGATATTATGGATATCTTGTGACTCAAAATGGCAATGTGATGCTCATAGATCAGGATGAGCCTTCTTCCTACCAAGAAGCTATGAATGGACCATATTCTGAGAGATGGATTGAAGCCATGAGATCTGAAATGGACTCCATGTATACTAACCAAGTATGGACTTTGGTTGATCCACCCGAAGGGGTAAAACCAATCGGGTGCAAGTGGGTTTTCAAGAAGAAAACCGACATGGATGGTAATGTACAAACCTACAAAGGTCGACTGGTAGTAAAAGGTTACAAACAAGTTCAAGGTGTTGACTATGATGAAACCTTCTCTCCAGTGGCAATAGTTAAATCCATCAGGATCTTACTTGCTATTGCAGCCTTTTACGATTACAAAATCTGGCAGATGGATGTCAAAACTGCTTTCCTTAACGGAAATCTCTTGAGGATGTATACATGACACAACCCGAGGATTTGTCAATCCAAAGGATCTTTGGAAAGGTATGTAAGCTCTGACGTTGCTCCATTTATGGATTGAAGCAAGCCTCTCCGAGTTGGAATCTTCGATTTGATGAAGCAGTCAAAGAGTTTGGCTTTATTAAAAATGAAGATGAACCTTGTGTATATAAGAAGGTTAATGGGAGTCACATTGTATTCTTGATATTATATGTTGACGACATATTAATTATTGGGAATGACATTCCTTCATTACAGGCTGTAAAAACATGGTTAGGAAAATGTTTCTCCATGAAAGATTTAGGCGATGCAGCCTACATTTTAGGTATCAAGATCTATCGAGATAGATTGAGGAAAATGATTGGCCTAAGTCAAAGTACATATATTGATAAAGTGCTGAAACGGTTCAGCATGTAAGAGGCAAAAAGAGGACACTTACCCATGACTCATGGTGTAAAGATCTCTAAGGCCCAATGTCCTCAATCACAAGATGATGAGGAGCGTATGAGAAAGATCCCTTTTGCTTCGGCAATTGGATCTATCATGTACGCAATGATATGTACTCATCCGGATGTCTCATATGCTTTAAGCATGACGAGCAGATACCAGTCAAATCCAGGTGAAGGTCACTCAGACAGCAGTCAAGAATATCCTCAAGTACCTAAAAAGGACTAAGGATTCATTCTTGGTATATGGAGGTGAAGACGAACTGGTAGTAAAGGGTTACACAGATGCTAGTTTCCAAACTGACAATGATGACTATAAGTCTCAGTCTGGTTTTGTGTTTTGCCTTAATGGTGGTGCTGTTAGCTAGAAGAGTTCAAAACAAGAGACAGTAGTCGATTCTACAACAGAGGCTGAGTATATTGCTGCTTCTAGTGTGGCCAAGGAGGATGTATGGATTAAAAAGTTCATCACTGAACTTGGTGTTGTTCCAACCATTGTTGATCCGGTTGCTCTATACTGTGATAATAATGGAGCCTTTGCACAGACTAAGGAATCCAGATCTCACCAACGATCAAGCATATATTTTAGGCGGTACCATCTCATCAAGTGAAATCATTGATGAGGAGATGTACATATAGGAACAAGTGCCAACAGATGATAATGTTGCGAGATCCACCGACGAGGCTTTATCGCAGTAAGAAGCACAGCGGTCACACTAGCTCCATGGGTATTAGATACATGAGTGATTGGCTCTAGTGCAAGTGGGAGACTGTTAGAGTATATTATATTTGATTGAATAAATGAATGATTTTATTATGGTTTTATTTATTGCGTTATATAAATGTTAACATAATAAAAATCCTTAGAATAGTGATCAAATTATATAGTTTCAAGTATGTGACTTGAACATGAGATTATATAATTATAATTAGTATCATTGTTCTTAAATGTCCCCTAGTCGAGTATCATTGTTGATGGGGACAACAATGATGCATCGAGACTAGTATGTGGATCGATTTGATGACCAAATCTCATTGGTCATAAATATATAAGATATTAAGTCAATGCGTAGAGTACGTGTTGAGAACGATGTCTTTGGATGGACCACCATGAGAATTCTATGCGAAGTGTCATTAGCAATTCTTATAGTGACAATGATGTAATGGTCCTCTGACCTGAAATCACTATATTACTACACGGGAATTTATGTACTTTGATATCATCAAATTCCACCTTGAATAGGGTGGACTATAAAGGTGATTATTGGGTACATCATGAATCGTGTGGGGAATATGAGTGATCTAGATGGAATTTAACCTTCCTATATATTAGGGATGATATACATAGGCCTCTTGATTGAGTAGGACTATGAAATGCATGGCCATGCTAAAATAGTGATTTGTTTCATATAGTCTACTCATTGATCAAGAAAACTCAGATTAAATTATGAAGAGTATGACACATTCCATGACTCGAGTTTAATCTAGGATATTAAGGTTAAAAGGATTAAATTATATTGAAATATTGGTCACAAAAAGGTTGCATCGAATCATCGATCTTATTATTACTTGGGTAGCAGTGATGCATTACTAGATGTCGCTCACTGTTCATAATTTTATAATATGATTTTAAAATTATTGCCAACGTAATATTAACCTATAGGGTCACACACATAGAACATTATTAAAAGGGAATTAATTTAAATTGTAAGGATTTAAATATATTAATATAATTAATATTATTTAAATCAATTTAATTTAAATTAAAAGGATAATTGTATATATATATGTATATTAATTAAGTAAGACTTGATTAAGATATATATATATATATATATATATATATATATAATTCGAATTTTATGAAATTAGGTTTTGATTTGATTAATTCCTTTTAACTACTATATATATGATATATAGTAGCTACTTAGGGTGACATCATAATCGAAAAACCCTAGCCGCTCTAAGAGAGAGACTAGAGAGAAAAAAGTTTCACAGTTTCATAATCGTTCCTTTGGTGGCTAATACCACAAGTCCTTATTGCAGAATTGTTCGACGGTTCGTGAGGCGTTCGTGTAGATACCGTAGAGACGCAGTCTGTTTGTATTACGTTGGAGATTCGAGGCATCAATTTCATATTCTAGTTTTTATATTCGGTATAATCTCTAAACCACTGAGTTAATTGTTTTTCGCATGGATCCTATTTTTGGGTTTTGGAAATTGCTTTGATTTATTTTCTATTTCCACTGCGTTTTTGTGCCGAAAACCCCAACACAATTATTGTTGATTGTTATATATATATATATATATATATATTATTTTATTAGTATTATTAATGTAATAAAACAAAAAGCTTTTTTTATATAAAAGAATACTTTTATATAAAACAAAATAATTTTATAAAGTTATTCGTTTTATTAGGCTAATAGTAAAATCTTTTTATATAAAACAGAATACTTTTATAAAGTTATTTATTTTATTAGACAATAATTAGAATATATTATATTTTATTACGCATAGTGTTGTATAGTGCCTGTATAGTGTTGCATAGTGCCTGTATAGTGTTTTGCATAGTAAAATCTTTTTATATTCTATTGGAATATCCTGTCTATGCATTTTACGCCGGACCTGGTTCCGTTATTTAGTATTCTGTTAAAATAACTTGTCTATATGAAGTACCTCATGCATGGTGATTTCTGTTGTTATTCCATTCTTTATTATTCTGTTGGAACATCCCGTCAAGATGCAATTTTACTTTTAACTTTGGTTCCTTTACTTATTATTACGTTGGAATAACTCATACATCACAATCCGCATGGATGGTGATTTCTTTTGTTATTCCATTCTTTATTATACTCAGATGGTTAAAGTTTGACTTCTATACTCCATGAAACTAGTGGAATATCCTTGATATTTACGCTTCATCTAGTATCTTTTCATGGAAATATTCTTCTGAACATTCTTGAATTTTACTCTACAAAGAAGTATCATGTTGATAATTTGGATGTTATTGGTTCCTGGACAAATTAATTCGTGAACTTTTTTATTTAATTCTTATATCATTGTCATCATCCTCATGTTTATATTATGTTGAAAGTCATCTGTGGCCTATAGTGCATAGATGGACTTGGTATGATTATGACTGGGGATTATTCGATATAATCATGACCGTAATGTTACAAATGATGTGGTAAAAGTCATTTTGGCCGTAGTGCATTGATGGATATTTGTTGGCATGATCATGACCATTGATGAATACACGAATGTCCTTGGCCCGTAGTGCATGGATAATTTGTGGTCGTGATACTAAAGAATATCCTGAGCCGTAGTGCAGGGGTGATTAGATGATGTGGATTATTTATTAAGTTGAGTCTCAGCGATAAAAGTGATGAAAAACCTTTTAAATCACAAAAGATAGTAGATTTTATTCTCTACTTGAGTCTTTTAATGGATTGTTTGTTCCGCTGCAGTTAAACTTGATGTTTGTTATATTATATCAGGTTAACACTGTTTAAGGCTAATGATAATTTATTCTGCATTATCTTAGTCATAATATTTCTTAATGGGCTAGTTGAGCTCACCCTTTCTTTCATTGTTCTCTTCAGGAAATGAGAATATAGCTAGGACGAGTCGGGAAACGGAGTGATGGACCAGATTATAGTATTAGTAGTCCTCACTATTCTGTTAAATAGTGTGACAATAAATGTAATGAGGGCTTATTCTTATAGTGGATATTGTCTGTAAGGCGATATTTGTATTAAAACTCATGACTCTCTTGTTGTATATTAAATATTGTATTTGTATTACATACCATGTATTTGGTGACTCGAGAATAGGTGATGTATACCTATTTTGGGGCGTCACGGTTGGTATCAAAGCTTAGGATATGATCCCCGCTAAGATGTGAGACAAGAACTAGGAGGGAGAGGCGAGGAATTCCTTCGCTAGTATGACCTACCTAAGTTTATTTGGTATTTAATTGGTCGGTCAGAGTATAGGGATAATATGTGATATGTTATTTAACTCTTGTTTTGTGGCAGTATTTGAAAATGACATCCAAGAATGTTGAGAATATCAATGGAGCACAGAAGACCGTTGAGTCTCTACAGATCAATAGTCAGGATAATGTGCATCAGGAAGGCGACAATCCTCAGGCAAACAACAACATTGTCCAAATGATGAACGATGGAATGTTCAGAAGATTTATGCAATTTATGCAACATCAGACAAGAGCGGTTCTTGTCCAAAATGCAAGTGGAAATACTGGCAACTCTCGGACGCTCACCGCCAAGCAGTTTAAGGAACTGGGACCACCGGAGTTTTTTGGAGAGCCAAAACCACTTAAGGCGGAGACGTGGATAAAAAAGATCTGCAAGATATTTGATGTTTTGGGATGCTCCGAGGAGCAAAAGGTTCCTTTTTCCACCTTCATGTTGCGTGCAGAGGAAGATTACTGGTGGGAATCTGTAAAACGTACTCAACCTGCCGCACTGAATTTGTCTTGGGAGAAGTTCTAGGAACTGTTCAACGACAAGTACTTTCCCGAAAGTATTCGTCACATGAAAGAGGTGGAGTTTATCAAGCTGGAACAAAACAACATGACTGTGTTGCAGTACGAAGCCAAGTTTGCTGAGTTATCCCAATTTGCGACCCATTTGGTTGATAATGAGGAGAGAACGACGAGAATGTTTCTAAGAGGTTTGAAACCTGAGATACGTCAATATCTTATCTCTCAAAAATAGTGTTTGTATTCAGATGTTGTTAATAGGGCTCAATTATTGGAGCGCGATAATGAGTCAACCCAACCAAAAAAGAGCAGCCGACAAAATGATAATACCGGTGATAACAGTCATCAAAGCGGTGACAATAATCATGGAGAGAATCAACATGCCAGAAATGGTAACCTCTTTGGTGGTAATCATGGCCAAAATAATAAGAATGGACATTTCAAGAAGAGAAGGTTCAACAATGACGTGAAGACGTCGGCACCAGCACCCGTTTCAAAGGAAGAAGAACGACCACCGGTCGTATGTTTCAAATGCGGACAGAAGGGACACATCCGTCCAAACTGTACGCAGCAATCCAAAGTGTGTTTTAATTGCGGAAGAGAAGGTCACCTATCTCGATTTTGTTGTATAGTGAAGTCAAGTTCAGCTGGGATAGTGATGCCAAAGGATGTCCCAGACAAGCCAAAGCCGGTAGTTTAAGAGAGAGCGTTTTTATTTTTCATGACGAGGAACCTGAATAAAATTATCACGGGTATATTAGTCATAAACTCTTGCGAAGTCTATACCGTGTTAGATACCGGTTCTTCTCACTCTTTTATTTCACCTAGTTGTGTTCAATGTTTAAATTTGACTCGGAGAAATTAGACTTTGATTTATCTGTTGAAACTCTATTGGGAGAAACCTTCGTTACCTCTACTGTTTATAAATCTTGTTTGATTCATATCGATACTCTCACGTTACCTGTCGATCTTATCTCTTTGAAAATACTTGCCTTTGATGTGATTTTAAGAATCGATTGGTTAACTACTTATCATACTTTTTGTAAGGTTGTTAGCTTTCATACTCCTAAACAACCTGTTATGCGAATTCAAAGCAACCAAACCACTAAAGTTAACCATTGTCATATCAAGCCATAAGTAAAGAGCCCCAGTCCTTTCGTTGTTGACTTCCTTGTGTGGAATGCACCAAAGCCAGACTTTTCGTAGGGGACGTTGTGAATAACGATGGCAAGTTGATAGGTATCAATGTAACGTGTTATCCAAGTCTTGGATGAGAGTCACAGTTGTGAATGATATTTCTATTGTTAATAAATTTTCTGACGTATTCTTGAAGACTTCTTAGCCTACCCCTAGAGCGTGAAATCGAATTTTGTACTGACCTCAGTACAAAACCCCATTTCTAAAACCTTTAAATATTTCTTCAACTAAAACGAACGTAACATGCGCCAAAGACGTTGTCTCGAGCTGTTGAAGATTACGATTGTACCATTCAATACCATCGTGGAAAAGCGAACGTGGTAGCTGACGCGTTGAGTAGAAGATCGTATGCATTTACGAGTACGAATATACGAATCCACGTGAAGATAATGAATATACTAGTAGAATCGACTTTAATCGATAAAGTTAAAGCCGTGCAAGCTACATACTCAGAGCTGATGATTATGAATGAAGAAAGTTCAAGAGGACGTTATTCTAGAAGCAAGAATCGACGAAGAGAGGAAATCTCAACCCTCGATTTAATTAACCCATTTGAAATCCTCGATTGAGTAGGAACTGTGGCTTATAGACTCGTTTTACCGCCAAGTATGTCGCGAGTTCATAACATTTTTAACGTATCGATGTTACGTAAATATGTGGACGACCCGAACCACATTATTAATGTAGAACCGGACGAGATAGCGGATGATTTAACGTATGAAGATGTACCTATTAAAATACTAGAATATATTCTACGCTTAAATGTTGTACCTCAAGAATTAGAATCTGACAAGGTATCCTCACCTGTTCGGCATACCAGGTACGTACGTAAATTTCGAGGGCGAAATTTCATAAGAAGGGGAGATTGTGAGACCCCAAATTTTATGAATAAAGATTTAAATTTCTCAAAATATTTTTTTGAATATTATGGCGTGGATTTGATATAATGTTATAGTTGTGGGTAGTATTTATAAATTTTGCAAAAGTGTACGAGTTGTTGTATTATATTCGATTGCCTGGGAATATTCGTTTTAGTAGGGAATATTAAATATAATGCATGTTAAATCATTGGTGGACCTACAACAAAATTATATCGGATCGAGAAAACGACAAAAATATTTTATTGAAAATAACGACGGAAGTTTTCACGTTGATACTTATTGAACTACTCGGTAGTAAAAGTAAAAATGCGAATACGCGTGGTCGCATAATAGCAATACTGTATTAATTATTGATGTTTACGTGAGAAGTCACTCGATTTTGTTCAATTATTCTCTACGATGGTTGTTGCATAGTATCTCACGTTATTTGATTCAATTATTGTTGATTGTATATATATATATATATATATATATATATATATTATAAGTTTTGTTTTATTAGTATTATTAATGTAATAAAACATAAAAGCTTTTATATAAAAATGTAATACTTTTATAAAGTTATTTATTTTCTTAAACAATAATTAGAATATATTATATTTTATTATGCATAGTGTTATATAGTTCCTGCATAGTGTTTTGTATAGTAAAATCTTTTTATATAAAATAAAATATTTTTATAAAGTTATTCATTTTATTAGATTATAAATAGAATATATTTTATTTTATTTAAAAGATTTTACTTTAAATATGGATAGTCCGATTAAAAGTAAATCAATCTGGACCGTTCATGAATTAGTTACTATGCAGTCCATTCTTCTATAAATAGAAGCTCATTCCTTCATTATTTCTTACGAATTCACTAAAACTCGAGAGAGAGAAATTGTAGAGAGAAAGAGGAAAAGCATTCTGCTACTTCACTACTCCTACATCCAGTACTCTTCTTCTTAAGATAAGGGATATTATTGGTTGTACCCGTATGGGGTATTATTTCTTTTGTATTCAAGAAGAGAACTTCTGTTATTCCATTCTTTATTATTCTGTTGGAATAACCTGTATACGCGGGCTACCCTATACTTGATGAAATTCTTTTGTTATTCCATTCTTTATTATTATGTTAGAATATCTTGTCTGTGACGTTTTCTGTGGGACACGTTCCATCTTTATTATTACTCGTTAGAATATCCCGTTTATCGTTTCTGTGGGACACAGTTAAAATCTTTATTATTTTGTTGGAATATCCTATTTGTGCATTTTACGCCGGACCTGGTTCCGTTATTTAGTATTCTGTTGGAATAACTTGTCTATAAGAAGTACCGCATGCATGGTGATTTCTGTTGTTATTACATTCTTTATTATTCTGTTGGAACATCCTGTCGGTGCGAATTTTGCCTGACCTGGTTCCGTTATTTATTATTCTGTTGGAATAACCTGTCTATGCGAAGTACCGCATGCATGATGATTTCTTTTGTTATTCCATTCTTTATTATACTCAGATGGTTAAAGTTTTGACTTCTATACTCCATGAAATTAGTGGAATATCCTTGATATTTGCGCAATATCCAGTATCTTATCATGGAAAAATTCTTCTGAGCATTCTTGAATTTTACTCTACAAAGAAGTATCATGTTGACAATTTGGACGTTATTGGTTCCTGGACAAATTAATTCGTGAACTTTTTTTATTGAATTCTTATATCATTGTCATCATCCTCATGTTTATATTATGTTGAAAGTCATCTCATGGGCACATGGTGCGTAGATGGACTTGGTATGATTATGATTTGGGGATTATTCGGTATAATCATGACCGTAATGTTACAAATGATGTGGTAAAAGTCCTTTTGGCCGTAGTGCTTTGATGGATATTTGTTGGCATGATCATGACCATTGATGAATACACGAATGTCCTTGGCCCGTAGTGCATGGATAATTTGTGGTCGTGATACTAAAGAATATCCTTGGCCATAGTGCAGGGATGATTCGATGATGTGAATTATTTATTAAGCTGAGTCTCAGTGATAAAAATGATGAAAAACCTTTTAAATCATAAAAGATAGTAGATTTTATTCTCTACTTGACTCTTTTAATGGATTGTTTGTTCCGCTGCAGTTAAACTTGATGTTTGTTATATTGTATCAGTTTAACATTGTTTAAGGCTAATGATAATTTATTTTGCATTATCTTAGTCATAATATTTCTTACTGGGCTAGTTGAGCTCACCCTTTCTTTCACTATTCACTTCAGGAAATGAGAATATAGCTGGGACGAGTCGGGGAACAGGGTGATGGACCAGATGATAGTATTAGTAGTCCTCACTATTCATTAAATAGTGTGACAATAAATGTAATGAGGACTTATTACGAGAGTGGATATTATCAGAAGACGATGATTTGTATTAAAACTCACGACTCTCTTGTTGTATATTAAAGATTGTATTTGTATTCTATACCATGTATTTGGCGACTCAGAATAGGTGATGTATACCTATTTTGGGGGCGTCACACAACCTCTGATCAAGAAATCAGAAGAGGGAAATAAAGTCGTCGACCTGCCCGAGACATGAAAGTGACATCTCAGATGGGGTAGGTGAAACAGTAGACTGCAGTATTAGAAAGTCGAAAAAAGATATTATGTCACATCTGCAGTTTTCACCAAATAAACTTGAGATCTGCGAGGAAATTTGAATAGCTTTCAAACGGCTACTTTCCAACGGGAAGATTGGGAAGCAGTATAAATCAACAGAGCCTCAAAGATCAAGAGTTGCTGATGATTGTAAGGTTGTAGAATCGTTGAGTTGTTGAATGTTATTGTTGACTCTACGAGTTCCACCAAAGATCAAAAGAACAAGTCTCAGTGACAGTGAGACTACCAAGGTGGAAGTGAAGCAGCTTTGAAGAAGGACTTAAATGGATTTGAGCTTCACTCAACAAAGATGAGAATGCCATTAAAGATGGCAGCCAAGCTGAGAGCCGAGAAGGCCAAAGAGATAGCATTCAGAAAAGTGGCAGAGCACAAAGAAGATCAGGAGAGCCACTCTACGAATCACCATGAACCTAAAGCTGAAACTGAACAAGTGCAGAACCATTTCTGCAAAACATTCAAGAAGGGTTCAGGGTTTGCTAAGTGTCAAAAGAAGTCTACCAAAAGCTCAAGGACTTAGCAAATCCAGATGGCGATGGTACACAGCTGACATCAGATAAGATGAGCTGAAAAGAGCAACGATTAGCTGCACAAAAGAAGATATGGTCCAGACTCGAAGCAGAATGCAAAGAAGACCACACCAAGTTGCTAAGTACAGAAGATGATCAGAGCTTAAAGACATCTTAGCAGCTCAGCACCAACAACATCTACAACTACAACAACAAGAATCCAGGGCCTGAGGGGTCCTTGTCCGGAGGGACTAAATGAAGTTCCAATCCTGCTGGGCTTGAAGAGTTCCTAGGGAACTAGAGAAGTTCCAAGGCTGTTTTGAAAAGTTCTTAGTGAACTAAAGTCCCAAGGCTGCTGGCATTGAAGGAATCTTAGTGATTTGGGGTGCTGCCCTTCCTTAGTGAAAATCCTGCTAGTTGAAAGCAGAAGAGTGGATTAGGAGCTTGAGTCTCTGAACCACTTAAAACCCCTTGTGTCTTTTACTTTGTCATTTACATTATGTAGATTAACTGCTATAACTGCTATATATGTTTTAACTACTTACCACTGAACTAACTCTATGAACAATGTATGTATGATTATGAATATATCAATGAAGGGGATCTTTTACTTATTATGTTGTGCTTGAAAAGATTCTTATGTTTGCCATATGCTAATTCATGAGCAATGCAAAGTAAACGAGAAAAAAATTTAAAATTCTAAGGATCTATTCAAACCCCCCCCCCCCTAGATCTATTGTGCCTATTGGGAACTAATAAGCTGAACCGAACTACTTGACGTAAAAGGACTCTTTAAAATAGCACTCTTCGCAGCCGTGTGAACAAGCCTGCCAAGTGGTTTTGCTGCAGATTTCTCAACTTCAGCACAATGAATTAAATCCTGAGTTGTGAACACCATCTCATCAAGTGTCGACTTGTCTGATTCTTCAATTTTATTACCCTTTAATGTTTTACAATATATGACACAAAAAACAAGGACAATAGCAAATTAAAAATACAAAACTGCTGATCAATATAAACATAAACACTATGGCAAAGTAACTAATACAACAAATGAAGGAAACTGCTGATGAAAAAAGTTACAAACCTCAATGGGGGTAAAAACAACAATTTCTTTTTCACTAGATTGACTTAAAATATCAAAACTAGGAATGTCATTGATCTTTTCAGCCTGTTAAAAAAAATACAATTTATAAATATAACACGTTAAAAAAATAACATTTTAAAAAAAATGATTAACCTTTTCATCCTCAAAATGAATGTGAACCCCTCTAGGCGTATAAACAACAATTTCTTTCCCATCAGAATTTAAACTAACATTCTTGCTCTCAATCTGTAAAAAAATCAGAAAAAAATAAGCATTTAATTATTAACGATGAAAAAAAAATGAAAAACAAAAATAAATGTAAACCTTTGCATCCTCTTCTTCGAACAGATTTCCAACAACACCACTGTGACACCCCCAAATCTAGGTACTTCATTTCCACAAGATTTGGTGTTCACTATTCAAGCATTCATACTATCTACCCAAATAAAATAATATTTGAATCATAAAACCTCCCCTTAAATAGGTTTACATTATTAAATTCAAAACATTTCAGGTTATCTAACCTTTTAACTTCATTCAAATGCGGAAATAAATTATTACATAACTTCTTTAAAATAAAGTCTAAGATCATCATAATAAAAGTCTAACATCATAATCAAAGTCAAGATTACAACTCTTCATTTCTTGTACATTTTTCTCTTTCCTTTGCTAGTCGAAGGTTCATCTACCTTCTCCTCTTTAGCTGCAATGAGTTTATAAATATGTAAGAGTAAGCAAAACAACTGCTCACTGGATATAGTAGAGAATCAACAGGAGTATAACAATAATAACTGCCAATAATAAACTCATCAAGATTGAATAGTACTCTAACAATGAAAATTAGAAACTAGAATCCAAAATATGGAATATACATCACTGAGGGTCATAAGACCATGAACTACGTCCACAGTTGCAAGTAATCTTTCAACTCCAACTTTAACAGTCATAGGACTATAAGGACCTCATACTTAGGGGAATCAGCCCTTCGTACAATGTATTGTGCACAAATATTTTAACGCTACGCGTAAGTTATCCCCTAATAATAGGGTTGTTCATCTCAGTATTTAGAATACAAGTCCGTACCAAAGTAAGTTTGGTTTGGATACATTTCGAGGGTAATTTAGAATTCAACGGTCATCAACTAAGGATTAGTTGAATACAATATTGATAACATCATGTTATGGAATAATCATAACTAAATCGACATTGAAAATTAAGATCATGTTTTAGGAATAAACTAACAGCATAAACATCAAATAACTATAATATGCCTTGCTTGAATAATATTAAGCCAAGGTTAAAACCTTATTTAGAGTTGAATCTTAAGTATGCATAACAAATAATAAGTTGAGTTATAAAACTTGTTCAACATTAGTGTGCTAGAACGTAGAAATTTGCATGCTAATTAACAAGTTAAAGATTGACTCAAAATCAGGAGATAAGGTCTTGGAGCTTGCACGGTATAATTAGGGTTAAGAAACTTTCACAAAGAAAGCTTAGAGTTAGGAAAACTTACTCAAAGATAGTTAGATACTTGCCCAATTATAAAAGTAGAGTTAGAGAACTTGCCTCGTGCGTAGATTAAACAATCACTACTCACGTTCACCCCAAGACCTACACATACCATATGTATTGACAATACACATTAGTTACACTAACATTACCTTCATGAGTTATTTTCTTACCTTTAGTATAGCTACTAACTAAATTTAAGATTAAACAACATCGCAGCTTTTCATGAACATTACTTTATAGCTTTATTACAACTACTTAAGTGATCATGTCATTGCACCACACACATATTAACAACTTGATACAACATCCTATTACATGTCTAACATGTTATCATTAAGTTATACTAATACCTAAAGGGTTGTACTTGCATTCGTGCATCCCGACGCCCTCCGATTGGCTCCAAATACACAACAGTCCTAAAGATGACCATTTTTGACCCTTCATAACGATTTCAAATTAAACACCTTAAAGAACAAAAGTTATAGGCCTATTCGTCCTATTTCCGAATCATCTTGAATCACCTCAATCGGAGTTCGTATACAAAAGTTAGGGCCATTTTACTACAGGAGGTCAAAACTGCCCAACTCAAACAACTTTTTAAGTGGGGCGCGAATCGATGTGCGCCGAGTCAGCAGTACCAAGTACCAGACGTCGGTCATGAGTTCAAAGACAAGGCGAATTATTGTCTCCATTTTTGGCCATTGGCGAACTTTTAGCCGGTCTTTGAAATTTGTATGTTCAAGGCAAGAAACTCAGAGAACCCAACCACGAAGAACAGAACAACTAAATTTTGTAATAAATAATACTGCTAACATCTAAATTCACATGTACAACTAACATAATTTACACATAATCATAACCAATTACTCATATACGAATTTAACAACGACTATCCAAGATTTTAGAAAACTTAAATTTTGAAAACAAGGTTTAAAAAACTAAAACTCAATAGTTGATAACACAGTAAACATTGTAATTTCTAATATCAACCAATTTGTTTACTTAAACTACAATTCTCTGAATTTTTTACCCAATTAACAAATCACAGTTCAATTTCACCCACTAATTGATCATCATAATTGCTACTTACACAAGCCATATGCGAAACGTATACTGTCAAAACTTTCCTACTGATATCTGAAATTAGCATACCATTGTTGTCTAAGCATAACATATAGTCATCATATATGCATGTAACCATCATAACTAAGTTATCTCACAACAATTCAGAAAACATAATACACAGAGTATAGCAATTTTATCGAGATATTCATAAATAATATCAAAATAGTAAAACATACATTTTGTTATTTGACAGAAATCTTGCTAAACACACTAGAATTGCTAGAAAATCCTAAGCTTTTTCTCAATCTCTCTCAATTCTCAGACTCTTCTCTTCTCTCACAACTCAACATACTAGAATGCGTAAATCAACTAATAGCTAGTATACAAAATTGCCATAGTCTTAATACACATAATAAGTAACATCAGTTACAAATATAAACGCATATAAAATAATTACATTATATTTATTATTTATTTTATTTAATTAAAAAAAGACTAGAAATTTCAAAAGCCTAAGGCTTGTTTGGCAACCCATATAAATTATAAGGAATTAAAATACTTAGGCCTTGTTTGACAAAAACCCAATTTAAATCCTTTTTAATTTATTTTAATAAACACTTTAGTTTATAAACTATAATCATATATTATAAATTAAATATAACATTTTAGCAAATATCACAAAATTATAACACCTCATGCTATAATATAAATCTCTAAATTATAATTTAGAAAATTCTCTAATAAATTTAAATTCATCAATTCCACAATAGACACATCAAATAAATATTTATATTAATCAATAAATATTTAATAATACACTTTGAAATTTTAGATCGTTACATCCTTCCCTCCTTACAAGGATTCTGTCCCCAGAATCACAATTCAAACAATTAAATCATCACATTCTCCCCTACTTACAAAGATTCTGTCCCCAGAATCGAACACACAGATTAAACAAATAACTTAGGGTAATTCTTCATCATATCAGCTTTGAGTTCCCACGTAGCCTCTTCGACATTGTGGTTCCTCCATATCACCTTCACAGAAGGTATCACTTTATTTCTGAGCACTTGTTCTTTACTGTCGACTATCTGGATAGGAATCTCTTCGTAAGACAAATCTTTACTGAACTGCAACGGTTCATACTCGATCACATGCTTGTAATCGGGTTTATACGGTCGTAATACCGAAACATGAAAAACATTATGAACATGTTCTAGTTCTGGAGGTAAAGCTACTTCGTAGGCCACCTCTCCCACTCTTCGTAGAATTTTGAAAGGTCCAATAAACCTTGGGCTGAGTTTGGGGGTGATGTATACCTACTTCGTAGGCCACCTTTCCATTCTTGCCAAAATGAATTTTTCCTTTCCAAGGAGAAACTTTCAGGAACACGAAACTTCCTGCTTCAAATTCACGATTCTGCCTGTGTTGATCAAAGATACTTTTTACGTCGATCTTGAGCGACTACTAGTCTTGCTTCGATGAGTTTGACAACTTCATGATCTCGCTATACCGATTCTGGGCCTAACGATTGGCGCTCTCCAACTTCATCCCAGTAGTGGAGTTACGCACTTTCTCGCCATATATAACGCCAGACGTTGGCATACCAATGCTTGCGTAGTAAATTGTTGTTGTATGCAAATTCTATCAGCGGTAGATGATCATCCCAGTTTCCTTTGAAATCCATGATCGTACTCTAAGCATGTCTTCAAGTGTCTGGATCGTTCTTTCGCTTTGCCCATTCGGTTTGCGGATGATACTGTGGTCTTTCATCTTCAATTGTGTTCCCATGCATTCTTGCGTCTCTTCCGTAAATTTGATGTGAACCTCGGATCTCATCGGATACAATTGATCTGGAACTCCATGTCTTGAAACGGTCTCCTTAACGTCTGGTTTAGCGGTGATCAAGATTAAATCTAATTTTTATTGGCAAAAAGTGTGCAGATTTTGTCAATCTATCCACTATCACCCATATCGTATCGCATCCTTTCTGAGTCGTTGGAAGACCTACCAAAAAATCCATTGTGATGTGCTCCCACATCCATTCCGGTAATTCCAATGGTTGAAGTAATCCGCTTGGTCTTTGATGCTCGGCCTTCACTTTCTGACATGGCAAGCACTTTGCAACACATTCTGCAACGTCTCTTTTCATATTTGGCCACCAAAAATGTCGCCACAAATCTAGATACATCTTTGTACTTCCTGGATGAATCGAATATCTTGAGCTATGAGCTTCTGTCAAGATTTCTTCTTTAATATCTTGTACTGCTGGAACCCAAATTCGCCCCTCGAATCTTAGTATTCCCTCAGTATCAACCTTCTATTTCACTTCTTTTCCCTCGACTACCCCTTCTCTTATTTTTTTGCATTCCTCATCCTGCAGTTGAGCGTTCTTCACCTTGTCCACCAAAGTTTGACTGGCTTCCATCTGATACAATTTCTCATCGGATTCTTTTGGAAATTTGATTTCCAACTCTAACCTTGAAATTGTTGTAATAAGCTCCTCATTATCAGTTAACAGCATCAACTTTTCCCTGCCTTTCCTACTCAAGGCATCTGTAACCACGTTTGCCTTGCCTGGATGATAAAAGATCTCACAATCGTAATCCTTTATCAATTCCATCCATCTCCTTTGACGCATGTTCAGGTCTTTCTGAGTGAAAATGTACTTCAGACTTTTATGGTCTGTGTAGATCTCACATTTTTCTCCATAGAGATAGTGTCTCCATATTTTTAAAGCAAACACAACCGCCGCCAACTCTAGATCATGAGTCGGATACCCTTTTTCATAGTCCTTCAATTGTCTTGATGCATAAGCGATAAATTTTTCGTTCTGCATAAGGACACAACCTAATCCCATGTGTGAAGCATCACTTTACACCACAAAATTTCCCATATTATCTGGTAATGACAACACAGGTGCCATACTTAGCTTCTTTTTCAATTCCTGGAAACTCCCTTCATATTTCTCCATCCAAACAAATTTTACAGACTTCCTCATCAAATTTGTCAACGGAGTGGCAATCTCGGAGAAATCCTGGATAAACCTTCTGTAATACCCTGCCTGTGACGCCCCCAAAATAGGTATACATCACCCATTTTGAGTCGTCAATAACATGGTACAGAAACAACTACAACTTTATTAATACAACATAAAAACTGTGAGTTTAAATATAGATATTGCCATCTAGACAATATTCACGCCCAAATAAGTCCTCATTACAATTATTGATACATTATTTTACAAAAATGGTGAAGACTACTAAAACAACTTCTAGAACCTTCATTCCATACCCCAACTAGTACTCGCTACATTCTCGCCTCTTGAGAAGGAAAATGGAACAACAAGGAAAAGGGTCAGCTCAACTAGCCCAGTAAAGAATATTATGACTAAGATAATATAAAACAAATTATCGTTAGTCTTCAACAGGAAAAATCGATAAAATACAATAAAATGACAAGTTTCGAGATCAATATTCGCAAAGAAAATAATAATTCATAGAAGAGTTACGTAGAGAACGAAATCTACTATTATCTATGAATTTAAAAATTCGTCATCAACATTTTATCCCTTTAACATCAATCAATATACATCTTGAATCAAATATTCATCTTTGCACTACAGGCCAAAGATATTCATCAATCGGGTCATGTTCATCTCAACACTGCTCATCTTTGCACTACGGCCAAAGATATTCATAATAAAATCATTAATCTTTTGCACTACTGGGCCAAAGATATTCAATAATATCATCATTTAGGATGAGGATGATGAAAAATATTTTAAAGAAAAGCGAATCCGGTGAAATAAAAGAATAAATATTAAGGATTCAGTATTTCAAATTTATTTCATGTCCAAAAATACCTCATAAATAATCATAGTGGAGTAAAATTCAAGAATGATCAAAACATGGATACAATCAAAGCTAGTATCCATAATAGATATTTTGACTTAAAAGGAAAAATTTTATTTTTCAAAGAATAAGTGTCGTGATTCGTGAATAAAGACAAGTATCGTGAATAGTAACCCCGACACAAAAAGTTCTAAATTTGATTAAAAGTTCAAACCAATATTTTGGCATAATGATATTGAAGAAAATAATATCATTTAAAAAGAAAATAACATCCCTTACCTCGAAAGAATAGTACTTCTAATTTGGAATCTTTGGGTATAGTCTTTGAAGGAACTTGCGTGATATATAACAACACTCAAAGTATCAAAATACTCACAAAAATATGCTCAATATATCGAGAGAGAAGAGAGAAAACTTGGGTTTACGGTGTGATTTTCAATTCTAACCTAAGCACCCTATTTATAGGAAAATGCTTAGAACACAAAGCGTAAAATTTAATAAAATATTAATATATAATTAAATTTTCTTATGCCCACTTTGAATCCTCTAGCTTCAGCACTTTGCACATGTTTCATGAGGCCCACAAATGTAAAAAAACGTTTTTGTTAATATAAATGATTAAAACATCCAAAAATCAATTATTCTAAAACTTCGGAACTTCAATAATTCATAATAAATAGCCCTTTTGTCAGAAAAATTCGAACCACATGTCTTTTTCAGAGGAAATTTCATTCTCTACAACTTTGCAGAAGAAAAGTTTTTCCAAATTCCAAACAGAAACTGACCGAAATCCACAAACGGACGATTTTATAGGCTATAATTAAATTTAAGTCAAGAAATGGACCCACAGACATGTTTAACATGTTTTAAATATTTTTGGTAACAAAAATACTCCTCCTCCTCCTCATATACTCATATATCTCACATTCATTGTAAAAATATCACCATTATTATATTATTAAAAATATAATAATATATTTAAATAAATTATTTTATCAGAAAAAGATAAAATATTAATTTTCAACAATTGTCACATTAAAAATTTTCTCCATCTATATCCACATAAAATCAATATTTTCCTCATCATATAAATCAATAATTAATTATTACAATCATCGACAACCGAGCAGTTCGGGATAGAGGGGCTTTCAATAAGGATTTCTCTTCTTTGGTGTATGATTAGATGACCTAACCTCTCCTTAAATGAGAACTTTCTAGACATTGCCAATAATGTTATCCAATAATATTATTAGGATAATATGAATTATTGCTCCGATAGTAGAAAATATTGTGTAATGACAATTATTGAAACAACGGTAATATAAAATATCAACGCAACAATTATTGAATCAATAAAATAAAATCTTGAACAATAATTACTATAACAATTATTGAGTAGTGTCTTCTTACGTAAGAATCGATGAATTGGTGCAATCACGTATCTTCTTGTGTTTTAACCAAAGGAGTATTTTACATAGATGATAGCAGTAATAACTCTGCCAGTTATTATAAACAACTTATACTTGTCGTTTTCTTCATCCAATCGCTTTCCGTTAGGGGGCCCACACAAGGCTGCACCGTCGTACGAATATTCCCCGACGGCAAGAATATTCCACGACCAAACGAATATTATATAACCACTTGCTTATTTGAAATATTTGCGTATTTTACCCATAACTATCCACATTAATCAAATTAACCCTTACTATTTCAAAATAAATAAATGGAAGAAATTAAATTTCATTTATTAATAATTTGGGGTCTTACAACCTCCCCTCCTTATGAAATTTCATCCTCGAAATTGACGTACGTACCTGGTGTTTCGAAAAGTTGAGGATACCTCGCTTTCATTTCCGTTTCTAACTCCCAGGTCATTTCCTCAATAGCATGGTTCCTCCACAAAACTTTGACTTGTGGTATGATTTTTGTGCGTAGGACATGCTCTTTCCTATCCAAGATCTTGATAGGTACCTCCTCGTACGTTAAGTCTTCAGCTATCTCATTCGGTTCTAACTCAATAACGTGGTTCGGGTCTTTCACATATTTACTGAAAACGAGATATATGAAAAACATTATGAACACGAGACATACTTGGAGGTAACGCGAGTCTATATAGGCTACATTTCCTACTCGGTCGAGAATCTAAAATGGACCAATAAATCGTGGATTGAGCTTTTCCTTTCTTTCCAAATCTTGTAACTCCCTTCCATGGAGTGACTCATGACAAATCATGATCCCCAATACTAAATTCCACGTCCTTTCAATGAAGATCTGCATAACTCTTTTGTCGATCCTGTGCCATTTGTATACGTTGTCGAATCATTTGGATCTTTTTTGTAGTCATATGTACCAACTCGGATCCCAACAATGTTGTTTCACCCACCTCATCCCAACATATTGGAGAGCGACACTTTCGTCCATATAATGCTTCAAATGGAGCTACACCTATACTTGCCTGATAACTGTTGTTGTAGGAAAATTCCACTAATGGTAAATACTTATCCCAACTGCCCTTGAAGTCTAGGACACAGAGTATTAATAGATCTTCAAGAGTTTGAATAGTCCTTTCTGATTGTCCATCCGTTTGAGGATGGTATGCCGAACTGAATCGTAAATCTGTGCCCATAACTTTTTGTAAGCTAACCCAAAATCTTGAAGTGAATCTTGGGTCACGATCCGAAACTATGGATACTGGCATGCCATGCAATCTCACAATCTCATTTACATACATATGAGCAAGACGTTCAAGGGAATAAGTTTCTCGTATCGGCAAGAAATGAGCAGACTTGATTAATCTATCAACAATAACCCAAACAGCATTTATGCCTTGAGAAACCGTGGGAAGACCCGTAACGAAATCCATAGTAATGTGTTCCCACTTCCATTTCGGAATCTCAAGTGATTGCAACGGACCCTTAGGTACTTGATGTTGACAAGTTAAACACATCGAGATAAACTTTGCAATCTCTCTCTTCATATTGTTCCACCAAAATATATGTCAAAAATCACGATACATTTTAGTACTTCTGGATCGCAAATGGTGTATTGTGTGACTCCATCATGATCTTGTACTTCAAATCAGAATCGTTAGGAACACAAGGTTTGGAGTGGACTCGAAGTATTCCTTCTTCATCGATTCCTGCTTCTGGAATAGCATCTTCTTGCACTTTCTTCTTCATACGCATCGCCCCCGTGGTTAAAGTAGCTTGAAAGCAAAATTTTAACTTTATCGATTAAAGTCGATTCTACTCGTATGTTTGATATCATCATGTGGGTCCTTAGAGTCTTTAACTCTATCTTTATCATTTATAAATTATACAAAATAGGTCTTTATGTTCAACAATATCGCACTCGTACTCTCGTACGATCTTCTACTCCACGCGTTAGCTACCACATTCGTTTTTCCAGGATGGTATAGTAAGAACATGTGCCGAAATGAGTTGGCTCTTGAGCTCTTGAAAAATCTTCTCGCATTCCTCGCTCCATAAGAATTTTGTGTCCTTCCGAGTTAGCTGAGTTAATGGAGTAGTGATTCAAGAAAACCCTTCCACGAATCTCCGATAATAACCAGCAAAGCCCAGAAAGCTACGTACTACTCGGTCACCGACTTTGGTTGCTCCCAACTTTGTATTGCTTCAATCTTCGCCGGGTCGACAGATACTCCTTATTTTGACACCACGTGCCCAAAGAATGCTACTTCCTCAAGCCAGAACTCGCATTTCTTCAATTTGGCATATAGCTTGTTTTCATGAAGCCTTTGGAGTACCAGCTTCAAATGGTGCTCATGATCTTCACGGCTTTTGGAATATATGAGGATGTCATCAATAAAGACAACAACAAACTGATCCAAATAATCCTTGAATACTCGGTTCATCATATCCATAAAAGCCGCAGGAGCATTAGTCAATTCGAAAGAAATGACTAAGAATTCATAATGCCCGTCATCGGAGTTCGAAGGCGGTCTTTGGAATATACTCGATTCTTATCATCGGTGATGATATCCGAACAAAGATCGATCTTTGAAAAGAATTGTGCTCCTTGCAAATGGTCGAATAGGTCATTAATACGAGGTAGTGGATACCTATTCTTGATGGTGACATGGTTCGATTCAGATAGTCAATACAAAGTCGCATATTCCGTCTTTCTTCTTTACAAATAAAAGCGAAGCACCCCGAGGAGATGTACTTAGGATGAATGAAACCGATGTCCAACAACTCTTGTAGTTGGACCTTTAACTCTGAAGTTCAATAGAGCCATTCAATATGGGGTTTTAGAAATGAGCATTGTACCGGGTTCAAGATCAATAAAGAATTCAACTTCACGTTCGAGGGGTAGGCCAAGGGAAGTTCTTCAGAAATCGTCGGAAAGTCAATAACAACGGGAATATTATTCAAATTTGGCGTGTCTTTATTCAAATCCATAACATGGGCTATGAAAGCTTGACATCCGTTTTTGATAAAGCGAATAGCTTTATGATTAGATATAATAGTGATTGATTTTAATGGTTTAGTTGCTTGAATTAAGTAGAAACAGGTTGGTTAGGAATATGAAAACTAACAACCTTACGAAAACAATCAATTTTGGCATAATGAGTAGTTAACCAATCAATCCCTAAAATCACATCAAAAGCAAGTATCTTTAAAGAGATAAGGTCAACAGGTAAGGTGATGGTGCCAACTTGGATCAAGCAAGATTTATAAACTGTAGATGTAGCAAAGGTTTCACCCAACGGAGTTTCAACAGATAAGTTAAAGTCCAATTTCTTCGGAGTCAAGTTTAAACATTGAGCACAAGCAGGAGAGATAAAAGAATGGATAGAACCGGTATCTAGTAAGGTATAAACTTCGCAAGAATTTATGATTAGCTTACCTGTGATAACTTCATTTGGGTTCCTCACTTGTTGGGAAGTCATGACAATCGCTCTCCCTTGAACTACCCGGCTTTGACTTATGCAGGCGAAGATTTGGTGTCAACACTACCGTTGAAATTGACTTCTATAGGGCATATTCCACCTCAACTACTTCATCGATACTCTGTTTCATGATCCGAATCATTAATCTTGATCCATATCGAATTGGGGTTGGATAGAAATGCACAGGTAACTCAAAACTTCGATGTTGGGTTCTCTCAATTTCTTTGTCAAAAGAGAAATACATATCATCTATTTTAGCCTTCTTAGATCGGACATCTCTTTCCATAATATCAACACGCCGTGCGGCTTTTTCCCATGCATCATTCATTCTCACTCGTTCAATTCTTTCTTCTTTTAGCTCAGATTCCAGCTTTATCATTTTATACTCTGCCAAAGAGTGCTTCTGTTCAAGCATCACATATTGGGTAACACAAGCTTGAATTGTTGCATCCTTTTGCTCCACAACCACCTGCCGTTCTTCAGCCTGCTCTTCTAACTCATGAATACGATTTTGCAATTCTAAATTTCGATCATAAAATTCTTCTAATAAACTCTCCTCAGTAACCTCTTCTTCTCTTCTTCCTCACTCTCATTTCTACCTCCTGTGACTATCTCAAAGTGCAACTATCAATTCTTCACTCACCACATGGATATCTCTAATTCCTTCTTCGGCTGACATCACATTATCCTAGTTGGTGATTAGAGGTGTCTCCACGATCTCATTCACTCCATTGTTAACGTTCTCAGCTGTCATTCTTAAACACTGCCATAAAACAGGGGTTAATTAAACAAATTAACATATCACATAATATCCCTATTTTATGACCGACCAACAAATAAGCTTAGGTAGGACACACTAGCGAAGGATTTACTCATCTCTCCCCTCCTAGTTCTATTCCTCGATCTCTGCCAGAGATCATATCCCTAAGCTCTGATACCAATTAATGGCGCCCCAAAATAGGTATACATCACCCATTTTGAGTCATCAATAACATGATACAGCTGAAACAACTACAACTTTATTAATACAACATAAAAACTGTGAGTTTAAATATAGATATTGCCATCTAGACAATATTCACGCCCAAATAAGTCTTCATTACAATTATTGATACATTATTTTACAAAAATGGTGAGGACTACTAAAACAACTTCTAGAACCTTCATTCCATACCCCAACTAGTACTGTGCCACATTCTCGCCGCCTCCGAGAAGAAAAATGGAACAACAAGGAAGCGGGTGAGCTCAACTAGCCCGATAAAGAATATTATGACTAAGATAATATAAAACAAATTATCGTTAGTCTTCAACGAGGAAAAATCGATAAAATACAATTAAACAACAAGTTTCGAGATCAATATTCGCATGAAAATAATAATTCATAGAAGAGTTACGTAGAGAATGAAATCTACTATTATCTATGAATTTAAAATTAAATCATCAATATTTTATCCTCGTAACATCAATCAATATACATCTTGAATCAAATATTCATCTTTGCACTTCTGGGCCAAAGATATTCATCGATTAGTCGTGTTCATCTCAACACTGCTCATCTTTGAACTACGGCCAAAGATATTCATAATAAAATCATTAATTTGCACTACGGTGCCAAAGATATTCAATAATATCATCATTTAGGACAAAGAATGATGAAAAATATTTTAAAGAAAGCGAATCCGATTGAAACAAAAGAATAAATATTAAGGATTAAGTATTTCAAATTTATTTCATGTCCAAAAATACCTCATAAATAATCATAGTGGAGTAAAATTCAAGAATGATCAAAACATGGATACAATCAAAGCTAGTATCCATAATAGATATTTTGGACGAAAAGAAAAATTTCATTTTTGAATAATAGTCTTGAGTATCGTGAATAATGTCCGATACGTGAATTAGTAACCCCGACACAAAAAGTTCTAAATTTGATTAAAAGTTCAAACCAATATTTTGGCATAATGATATTGAAGAAAATAATATCATTTAAAAAGAAAATAACATCCTTACCTCGAAAGAATAGTACTTACATTTTGGAATATCGGGTATAGTCTTTGAAGGAACTTCAGACCGTATAACAACACTCAAAGTATCAAAATACTCACAAAAATATGCTCAATATATCGAGAGAGAGAGAGAAAACTTGGAGTTTACGGTGTGATTTTCAATTCTAACCTAAGCACCCTATTTATAAGAAAATGCTTAGAACACCAAAGCAGAAAATTTAATAAAATATTAATATATAATTAAATTTTCTTATGCCCACTTTGAATCCTCTAGCTTCAGCACTTTGCACATGTTTCATGAGGCCCACAAATGTAAAAAACGTTTTTGTTAATATAAATAATTAAAACTTCCAAAAATCAATTATTCTAAAACTTCAGAACTTCAATAATTCATAATAAATAGCCCTTTTGTCAGAAAAATTCGAACCACATGTCATTTTCATAGGAAATTTCATTCTCTACAACTTTGCAGAAGAAAGTTTTTCCAAATTCAAAACAGAAACTAACCGAAATCCACAAACGAACGATTTTACAGACTATAATTAAATTTCAGTCAAGAAATGGGCCCACAGACATATTTAACATGTTTTAAATATTTTTGGTAACAAAAATACTCCTCCTCCTCCTCATATACTCATATATCCCACATTCATTATAAAAATATCACCATTATTATATTATTAAAAATATAATAATATATTTAAATAAATTATTTTATCAGAAAAAGATAAAATATTAATTTTCAACAATTGTCACATTAAAAATTTTCTCCATCTATATCCATATAAAATCAATATTTTCCACATCATATAAATCAATAATTAATTATTCACGAATAATATTACTGTAATCATAATATCGACAACCCAAAGCGGTTCGGGATAGAGGGCTTTCAATAAGGATTTCTCTCTTCTTGGTAGTATAATTAGATAACCTAACCTCTCCTTAAACGAGAACTTTCTAGACATTTCCAATAATGTTATCCAATAATATTATTCAAATAATATGAATTATTGTAGATAATGGAAAATCTTTGTGTAATGACAATTATTGAAACAACGATAATATAAAATATCAACGCAAAGACAATTATTGAATCAATAAAATAAAAATCTTGAATAATAATTACTATAACAATTATCGAGTAGTGTGCTTTTACGTAAGAATCAAGAATTGGTGCAATACTGGTGTACTTCTTGTGTTTTAACCATAGAGTATTTTAACAAGATAATTGGTAATAACCACGCCAGCTATTATTATAAACAACCTATACTTGTCGCTTTCTTCATCCAATCGCTTTTCATTGGGGGCCCAAACAAAGTTTGTCTTGGTCGTTACGAATATTCCCGACAATGAAGAATATTCCACGACCAAACGAATATTATATAACCACTTGCTTATTTGAAATATTTGCGTATTTTACCCATAACTATCCACATTAATCAAATTAACCCTTACTATTTCAAAATAAATAAATGGAGGAAATTAAATTTCATTTATTAATAATTTGGGGTCTTACACTGCTAATCCCAAGAAACTTCTTACTTCTGACGGAGTTCTTGGTTGTTCCCAATTTATCACAGATTCAACCTTTGATGGATCCACTGAGATTCCTTCCTTGTCAATTACGTGCCCAAGAAATTGTACACGTTCTAACCAGAATTCACATTTAGAGAATTTCACGTACAACTTTTCCTTTCTTAGCGTCTCCAGCGTTAAACGTAAGTGTTCCACATGTTCTTCTTGAGTTCTAGAGTACACCAGAATATCGTCAATAAACACCACCACAAACTTGTCTAAAAATGGTTTAAACACCCTGTTCATCAAATCCATGAACGCTGCAGGGGCGTTTATCAAACCAAAAGACATCACCAAAAACTCGTAATGTCCATACCGAATTCGGATTGCCGTCTTCGGTACATCCTCCTTCCTTACTTTCAGTTGGTGATACCCACTTCTCAAATCTATTTTTGAGAAATATCTAGCACACTTCAATTGATCAAACAAGTCATCTATTCTCGGCAAAGGATATTTGTTCTTAATAGTGACTTTGTTCAATTCCCTATAGTCAATGCAAAGACGCATCGACCCATCATTCTTCTTCACAAATAACACCGGTGCTCCATACGGTGACACACTCGGTTGAATATACTTCTTGTCTAATAATTCTTGTAGTTGCACCATTAGTTCCTTCATTTCTACCGGAGCCATTCTGTACGGGGCCTTCGATATAGGAGCAGTTCCTGGCGCTAGGTCAATCACGAATTCGATATCTCGATCAGGTGGAAGTCCTGGCAATTCCTCCGAAAACACGTCCACGAACTCCCTAACCACTGGTATTTCCTCCAATTTCATACTCTTCTCTTTTTGAATATCAACTATATAGGCTAAGTACCCTACACAGCCTTTACTTAACAACTTTTTGGCCTGCATCATCGTCAGACATTTCATTTGTCTAGGCGATTTGCTACCATGAAAAATTACCTTTGACGGAGTCATAAGGTTTACACACTTCTTTTGACAATCAATTATCGCTCCATAATTGAATAGCCAATCCATTCCTAATATCACATCAAACTCCCCAAGTTTAATCGGAATTAAATCTACTGCCATAATATTCCCCTTAATGTTCACCCAACAGTTCTTGTGTACGAACCAAACAGGAATCACTTCCCTATTTGTAATTTCTATATTTAAAGGAAATTTCAACTCTTCACAAGGTATTTCTAACCCCTTAGCAAATTCATCAGATATAAACGAGCAAGTAGCACCCGAATCAAATAATACATATGCATCTATATCATTGTTTGGGATAATACCTGACACGACATCTTTTGATTGCACCGCGTCATGCACCGTCATGTTGAAGGTTCTGGCTGTGGGCTTATTTGTTGTTGTTGGTCCAGCAATAGCCAACGCTCCTCCACTAGCATTTCCCTTGCTTCCATTTGTCTCACCAGATCTCTTCTTAGGGCATTCACGAGCAAAGTGATCCTTGGATCCGCACGTGAAGCACACATTCTTCTTAGCTTAAGTGCAATTTGGGGCGATGTGACCCTCCTGGCCACAATTGAAGCATATTTGTTTTCCCAGCAAACACACTCCCTTATGAAACTTTCCGCATGTAGCACACGCTTCAAACTTCTTATTTTGTTGGTTGCCCTGCTAATTTCCAGCACCCATACTTCCATTCCACTTCCTTTTTAGATTATTGTTACCATTTCCATTACCACTACCTCCATTCTTCACCTCCACTTCACTCTTCTTCTTTTTCTGTTCCTGATTGAACTTAGTTACAGCCTCGCCTGCACCTTCAGCGAGAATCGCTTTTTCCATCACAGCTACAAACGTCTTTAACTGGAACAAGGAAGCCCTAGTAAATAACCAGGGCTTCAGTCCCTGTTCAAACCTCTTCACCTTGCGTTCATCTGTGCTGACTTGGTATGGCGCAAACCTCGCCAACTCGGTTAATTTTGAGGCATACTACGACACCGTCATCGTTCCCTGCTTCAGTTCTAAAAACTGTACTTCTAGCTGGCTTTTCGAACTCTCTGGGAAATAGGTCTCGAAGAAAATCTCCTTAAACCTATCCCAAGCCATAACCCCTGGTCCTCCTCGAGTTTTATAGGCCTGCCACCAGTAACTAGCCTCTGCTTTCAACATGAATATTGCAAAAGTAGTCTTCTGATCTTCTCCTACTCCCGCAACATCAAACACTTTCTCTATCTCCATGACCCAAGTCTGTGCCTCAATCGGGTTCATGGATCCACGGAATTCTGGTGGTCCAACCGCCTTGAAGTCCTTAAACGTAGCACCTTGGTTTTGAGGTTGATTCTGTGGTTGATTTTGTAGTGCACCTGTCAGTAAAGTCACTAGCTGCTGAACAAGATTAGCTTCATCATTATCATTGTTGGTTCCCTCGGTAGTTCTCTGACGAGGTGGTTGACGTCTTGGAGGCATTTTCTGTTAAAAAAATACACTCATTAGATTATTACTCAACCCTTTTCAAGTAATTTCTACTTAACTTGCCCCCAAAATAATCACCACATAACACATAACATTTTGGATAAAAGAAAATAATAACTTTTATTCATACTTAATTCTTTGAAAAACATCATATCCATAGCATCACTGTTATTTACATTATTTTCCTGAACTACTAAAGTTTCAGGACATCATCATCATATCCCATAAGTTGCATAACACTTGGGATTTACATAATAACTATCATAACATAAATCATAAATCAAGTTCACTTCCTAAGTTGTCCTATTAAGATACTACAAAGCCTTACGACGCTCTTCTTCCATAATCCGGAACATGGTTCGACGATCTAGTATGTACGAGGGTAACGTCTCGAACTGAATTGGGTAACTCATGACCCGATCTTGAGCTCGATTGACCGCGATGTTGAATACGTTATCCATTTCCTGCATCTTCATTCTCTTTGCTTGTGCGTCTCCCTCTGCTATTTCGGCCCGTTGATCAGCTTTCTCGTACGCGTCTTCGGCTCTTGCCCTTTTTACAGACTCTTCTCTCAAATTGCTCTTCAACTCTGAAATCTCAGCTCTTATTTGGTCGTTCTCTTCTTCAGTGTGAACCAGCTTCTCTTCAACATTGTTCAATCATTCTTCTCGATCCTGGATCTCGTCGTGCATATACATACCACCAAGGTACATTGTTCAAATTTACTATCTCTTGCAATTCCTCGACAGTATCTTGAAGTTCCACGTAGCGGTTATGCACTTCATCGTATATACGGCCAGCTATCGAGTTAAGTGGAATCTTTTTCTCCTCGTTCTCTTCATCAGTCTGTGGCAACTCCACAGGATCTTCCTCATCGTCTGTCTCTATCTCATCATCCTCATCTTCAACCACTGTGAGCGATTGAGCTAACTCTCGTGGAAGCAGTTGTTCCCAAACCACTTGAATATCACGAGAATCCTCCTCTCTAGGCATCTGAGGTCCTTCCTCCCTAGCCTAACTGGATTCTCCAACATTAGTCATCCTGACAACAAGAGTTTTAAGTTTTTAATTACTAATCATTACTACTCGACTCTCACGAGCACATAAGTTGTAAACACATAAGCACATAAGTGTTTTATTACTTTCTCCTTGAAACTCGATAAGAGATCATTACTATCTTTTCGAAGGTTACTTCCTAAGACTTTTCCCCCACCTAAGGTTCATAACCTAAGGCTTTGATACCAACTTGTGACACCCCCAAATCTAGGTACTTCATTCCCACAAGATTTGGTGTTCACTATTCAAGCATTCATACTATCTACCCAAATAAAATAATATTTGAATCATAAAACCTCCCCTTAAATAGGGTTACATTATTAAATTCAAAACATCCCAGGTTATCTAACCTTTAAAATTCATTCAAATGCGGAAATAAATTATTGCATAACTTCTTTAAAATAAAGTCTAAGATCATCATAATAAAAGTCTAACATCATAATCAAAGTCAAGATTACAACTCTTCATTTCTTGTACATTTTTCCCTTTCCTTTGCTAGTCGAAGGTTCATCTACCTTCTCCTCTTTAGCTGCAATGAGTTTATAAATATGCAAGAGTGAGCAAAATAATTTCTCACTGGATATAGTAGAGAATCAATAGGAGTATAACAATAATAACTGCCAATAATAAACTCATCAAGATTGAATAGTACTCTAACAATGAAAATTAGAAACTAGAATCCAAAATATGGAATATACATCACTGAGGGTCATAAGACCATGAACTACGTCCACATTTGCAAGTAATCTTTCAACTCCAACTTTAACAGTCATAGGACTATAAGGACCTCGTACTTAGGGGGATCAGCCCTTCGTACAATGTATTGTGCACAAACATTTTAATTCTACGCGTAAGTTATCCCCTAATAATAGGGTTGTTCATCTCAGTATTTAGAATACAAGTCCGTACCAAAGTAAGTTTGGTCTGGATACATTTCGAGGGTAATTTAGAATTCAACGGTCATCAACTAAGGATTAGTTGAATACAATATTGATAACATCATGCTATGGAATAATCATAAGTAAATCGACATTGAAAATTAAGATCATGCTTTAGGAATAAACTAACAGCATAAACATCGAATAACTATAATATGCCTTGCTTGAACAATATTAAGCCAAGGTTAAAACCTTATTTAGAGTTGAATCTTAAGCATGCATAACAAATAATAAGTTGAATGATAAAACTTGTTCAACATTAGTGTGCTAGAACGTAGAAATTTGCATGCTAATTAACAAGTTAAAGATTGACTCAAAATCAAGAGATAAGGTCTAGGAGCTTGCACGATATAATTAGGGCTAAGAAACTTTCACAAAGAAAGCTTAGAGTTAGGAAAACTTGCTCAAAGATAGCTAGATACTTGCACAATTATAAAAGTAGAGTTAGAGAACTTTTCTCGTGCGTAGATTAAATAATCACTACTCACGTTCACCCCAAGACCTACACATACCATATGTATTGACAATACACATTAGTTACACTAACATTACCTTCATGAGTTGTTTTCTTACCTTTAGTATAGCTACTAACTAAGTTTAAGATTAAACAACATTGCAGCTTTTCATGAACATTACTTTATAGCTTTATTATAACTACTTAAGTGGTCATGTCATTGCACCACACACATATTAACAACTTGATACAACATCCTATTACATTTCTAACATGTTATCATTAAGTTATACTAATACCCAAAGGGTTGCACTTGCATTCGCGCATCCCGACGCCCTCTGATTGGCTCCAAATACACAACAGTCCTAAATATGACCATTTTTGACCCTTCATAACGATTTCAAATTAAAAACCTTGAAGAACAAAAGTTATAGGCCTATTCGTTCTTTTTCCGAATCATCTTGAATCACCTCAATCGGAGTTCGTATGCAAAAATTATGGCCATTTTACTACAGGAGGTCAAAACTGCCCAACTCAGACAACTTTTCCGGCGCTAGGGCGCGAAACTCTTCGCCCATTTTTTGGTATTTGAGGCACGAACTTTGGTAATAGGGTGCGAAATTTTATTTGGGGCTCGAATTTTTAATCAAATAAAACTCAAAGAACCCAACCACGAAGAACAGAACAACTAAATTTTGTACTAAATGATACTGCTAACATCTAAATTCACATATACAACTAACATAATTTACGCATAATCATAACCAATTACTCATATACGAATTTAACGACTAAACCAAGATTTTAGAAAACTTAAATTTTGAAAACACGGTTTAAAAAACTAAAACTCCATAGTTGATAACACAGTAAACACTGTAATTTCTAATATCAACCAATTTGTTTACTTAAACTACAATTCTCTGAATTTCTTACCCAATTAACAAATCAGAATTCAATTTCACCCACTAATTGATCATCATAATTGCTACTTACATAAGCCATATGCGAAACGTATACTGTCAAAACTTTCCTACTGATATCTGAAATTAGCATACCATTGTTGTCTAAGCATAACATATAGTCATCATATACGCATGTAACCATCATAACTAAGTTATCTCACAAAAATTCGGAAAACATAATACACATAGTATAGCAATTTTATCGAGATATTCATAAATAATATCAAAATAGTAAAATATACCTTTTGTTATTTGACAGAAATCTTGCTAAACACACTGGAATTGCTTGAAAATCCTAAGCTTCTTCTCAATCTTTCTCAATTCTCAAACTCTTCTCTTCTATCACAACTCAACATACTAGAATGCGTAAATCAACTAATAGCTAGTATACAAAACTGCCGTAGTCTTAATACACATAATAAGTAACATCAGTTACAAATATAAACGCATATAAAATAATTATATTATATTTATTATTTATTTTATTTAATTTAAAAAAATCTAGAAATTTCAAAAGCCTAAGGCTTGTTTGGCAACCCATATAAATTATAAGGAATTAAAATACTTAGGCCTTGTTTGACAAAAACCCAATTTAAATCCTTTTTAATTTATTTTAAAAAACACTTTAGTTTATAAACTGTAATCACATATTATAAATTAAATATAACATTTTAGCAAATATCACAAAATTATAACACCTCATGCTATAATATAAATCTCTAAATTATAATTTAGAAAATTCTCTAATAAATTTAAATTCATCAATTCCACAATAGACACATCAAATAAATATTTATATTAATCAATAAATATTTAATAATACACTTTGAAATTTTAGATCGTTACAACCACCAACAGGAGGATCAACACTTCCTTTAACATTACCACCATCAACATTCTCACCCAACTCATCATCATCATCATTAACATTTCAATGTTTGCTATAACTAGACTGACCATATAAATACTTTCTAAACATCTTATTTACATCCCTACAAATCTGAATTTGAAACACTTGCTGATCTTTTAATTCAACACCCAAATTCTCAATTTCTTTTTTCACCTCCATCACCTTACCTTCCAAAGGTTTAACCTATGCATCAATAACTTTTTCCACATCAGAAATAGAAAACCTAAGATCTTTAACCTTCCTTGATGATTCAACTTTAAAATCAAAAATTTTGGCTCCACTATCATTTCCATTAAAAAAATGAAAACACCCTAACCCCAACCGAACCTTTTCATCCTCCGTAGGAACAAGATTCTGAATAATCAACTGAAACATAATAATAGCAACAAATATACCATGTCAAAAACATTAAATATAAAACATAAACAAAATAGTACACAAAAAAAAACAATAACCAATATCATATATAAAGGTACCAAATATAAAGCAAACGGTAACCAACATACCTGACCAGATCCAAAAACAAGGTCATTTAATTTCTCATTCTTGGGAGGCTTTCCTAACTCCCTCATCTAAATAATCTGAACTCTACAGCATGATCATCAACACAAAAGCCTCTTACTTTCAAAGTAGGTATTGTTTCAAACAAAAAAACTTGAAACACATAAGGTAATCCATTAAGTTTGTAAGATTTACAGTAACTATCCCTATAAAAATTGTAAATCACCCCACCATGCTTATCCTTTCTTACATGACCCTTAACTACAAGGGATAAAGAATTCTTTGTTTGTTAAAAAGCAAATTTACCCCATGGATAACTTTCAATATCCCCATAAGACAAAAAGTTAAACAAAGCTTCATCAACATAATTGTCAAAAACAGTAGCTAGTATGAAATTAAAAACCAATAAAATAATGGACATCCTAACTGCCTCATCATCATCATTAAAAACAACGCTCCTAAATATCCTCCCGATAGTAGAACGGGTTAAAACCTCATCACCAAAAAACTTCTCCGCCAACAAATTATCAATCCCCTTAAAACCATCAATGTCTTCATTTCCTTGCCAATTCAACCAGAAATCAAATAAAATTCGGGCAATCCAAACCTTACCCTTCTCTCACCAAATAGACACCATAACTCCCCATTATCCCTTTGATAAACTTCCCTAATCAAAGCCTGATGGATTTTCTGTGAACATCTATGGCTGCCCAAACTCTAAAATTTTTTCAAAACATGTCAACTTAAACTTATTCAATTGTACCTCAGACAATTTGTTCTTAATAATATTTGGAACCTCCCTATCACACCAATAAATAACTTTTGCTGTAAAGTTTCGATTATGCTCCTCATAGAATAGATCCCAAATCTAAAAATGCAAAAAATTACATTAAAAACACATTAACCAAATTAAAAAACAACTTTAAAACTTTAAACCAAAAACTATTAAATGAAAAATATCAATGTTAACCAAAATAATTTCAGCAAGTGATCATAACCCAAATTAATTAGACAATTTAATATATAACAAATTATATACTAAACAATTTAGATAATAATACTAACAAGACATCCACTTGGATAAAACTTGTAAGACCCCAGCTTATTATAAATAAAATTAAATTTTCCTCTATTCATTATTCTAAATTAATAAGAGTTAATTTGATATAATGTTTTGCTTATGGGTGAAATGTGCAAATTTTACAAAATAAGCAAGTGGTTATAAAATATTCCTTTTGTCGGGGAATATTCGTTTGGTTGTGGAATATTCTTTTTGTCGGGAATATCCATACGATGGCGCAGTCATTCGTGGGCCCCATAACTGGATAATTTTTGGATGAAGAAAATGACAAAGTATGAGTTTTTATAATTAATTAGCAGTAATAGTTCTTTATCCGCCTTTGTTGGGATACTTGGTGGTTAAAATACGATGTCTGGCGTAGTTCTTGCGATGGCACCGGTATTGCATTATAGTTGAAATATTGATTCTTACGTGAAGGCACTACTCGATAATTATTACGGTGAATTCTTTGTTCGATATTTTATTTTATTGATTCAATAATTCTTTGCGTTGATAGTTTATATTATTGTTGTTTCAATAATTATCTTTGCACGATATTTTTCATTATCGGATCGATAATTCATATTATTTGAATAATATTATTAGATAGATTATTGGCGATGTCTAGAAAGTTACATCGAGGAGAGGTTTGTCATCTAATCTAATTGGCAAGTGATAAGGAGAAATCCTTATCGGAAAGCCTCCTCACAGGAGCGGCTTTGGTTGTCATAATTGTGATTACGTAATATTATTTGGGAATAATTAATTATTGATTTATATGATAAGAAAATATTTATTTGATGTGGATATAAATGATGGATTTATTTATTTTATATGGTTATTAATGAAAGAATTAATCTTTGAGATATTTTATCGGTATTTTTGTCGATTAAGGTATTAAAAATCACCCGTTTGTAGATTTCGGATATTTTCTGTTTGGAATTTGGAAAAATTTTCTTCTGCAAAGTGTTAGAGAATTCGATTTCGTGTGGAATGGACATAAAATTCGTATTTTTCTAATAAACGGTATATTTTCTATGAATTATTAAAGTTTCTGATTATTGTTTAAATGATATAACATTTTAGAAAATTCTAGAATTGGTTGGTGAGAAATGTGTTCAATTAAATTTCAAATGTGGTGGATGGCAATAGTAGCAGGTAAAGCCATCAGGTAGCAGGTCAAGTCTGCTTCGACGTGCTAACATTTTCCTATAAATAGAGGGCTAAGCTAGAATTGAAAATCACACCAGAAACAAATTTTCTCTCTTTCTCTCTCTATATTATCGAGCGTGTTTTGGGAGTATTTAGATACTTTGAGAGTTATTGTTCAGTACAAGTTTCATTCAGCATCATATCCGATATTTCATTCTGAAGTACTGTTTCTTTGAGGTAAAGGATGTTATTTTCTTCATATATGATATTACTTCTTTCAATATCATTATGCCGAAGTATTGATCTGAACTTTTAATCAAATTTGGAACTTTTTGTAAGACCCCAACTTTTATGAATAAAGATAATTTTTCTATGAATATCATTTTGAATATTATGAAATAAATTTGATATTATGTTATAGTTGTGAGTAGTATTTGAAAATTTTGCAAAGTATGCAAGTTGTTATAAATATTCGATTGGCCGGGAAATACTCTTTTTGTCGGAGAATATTCGTACGACGGCACAATCATTGGTGGACCCACAACGGAAGAATTGTTGTATTTAGAAAATGACAAAAATATTTTTATGAAAATAACGGCGGAAGTATTACCATTAAAAGCTGTTGAACTACACGGTAGTAAAAAAATACGATGTCTGGCGTGGTTGCATAGTAGCTAATTGCGGTATTGGTTATTGATCTTTACGTAATAAGTCACTCAGTTATACTCAATTATTGCTACAGTAATTGCTGCATCATATCTCTCATATTATTGATTTGATTATTGTCACGGTATCATCTGCATCATATCTCTCATATTATTGATTCGATTATTCGCCAAGTACCGGATACTTGGCGAGATTCTTTTATTATTTCGTTCTTTATTATTCTGTCGGAATATTCTGTCGGTGTGAATTTCACCTGACCTGGTTCCATATTTATTATTCCGCATTTATTATTTTGTTGGGAATAACATGTCTGTGTGGTCTCTATCACATGCATGATGAATCCTTCTGTTATTCCATTCTTTATTATTACATTGGAATAACACATGCATACATGTGGATTGCCACATGCATGGTGAATGATCCTTTGTATTCATTCCTTATTAAATTGTGAAAATGATCTGTATAAGTGGATTACCGCATGGCGGGTGAAAATCCATTTGCAGTTTCATATATTCTTATTTATACTCAGTTGGTTAAAGTTTTGACTTCGATACTCCATGAAATTAGTGGAATATCCTTGATATTTGTGCTTCATCCAGTATCTTTTCATAGAAATATTCTTCTGAGAATTCTTGACTTTTACTTTACAAAGAAGTATCATGTTGACAATTTGGATATTATTAGTTCATGGATAAATTAATTCTTGAACTTGTTTTATTGAATTCCTATAACATTGTCATCATCCTCATGTTTATATTTTGTTAAAAGTCATCTTTGGCTTACATGCATAGATGGACTTAGTATGATTATGATCAGGGATCATTCGGTATAATCATGAACTATGATGTTATAAGTGATGTGGTAAAAGTCCTCAATGGCCTGTAATGCATTGATGGACAGTTTTTAGTATGATTATGACCAGGGATTATTCGGTATAGTCGTGGCCGAGTGGATGATTTAATGAATATCCTTGGCTCGTAATCTGAGGGATGATTAGAAGATGTGGTTTATTTATTAAAAGTGAGTCTCGTGATAAAAGTTGATGAAAACATTTTTTAAATCATAGAAGATAGTAGGTTTTATTCTCTACTTGACTCTTCTAATGGATTGCTTATTCATTGTGATTAAACTTGATGTCTATTGTATTTTATCATTTTAACATTGTTGAAGACTATTGATAATTTATTACGCATTATCTTAGTCGTAATATTTTTTACTGGGCTAGTTGAGCTCACCCTTTCTTTCACTGTTCTCTTCATTAAATGAGAATATAGCTAGGACGAGTCGGGGAAAGGAGTGATGGTCCGGAAGATAGCATTAGTAGTCCTCACTATTCTGTTAAATAGTGTGACAATAAATGTAATAAGGACTCCTTGAGTATGGATATTGTCTAGATGATAATATTCCTATTAGAACTCTCAGTTTATGTATTGTCGTATGTTACACGACAGTTGTATAATTAAGTTGTATTTGTATTTTGTACCATGTATTTGGCGACTCAAGATGGGTGATGTATACCTAATTTTGGGGACGTCACAGTTGGTATCAAAGCTTAAGGATATGATCCCTGGCTGAGATGTGAGATAAAAACTAGGAGGAGATAGACGGAGAATTCATTCGCTAGTATGACCTACCTAAGTTTATTTGGTATTTAATTGATCGGTCAGATTATAGGGATAATATGTGATATATTAATTAACCCTTATTTTGTTGCAGTATTTGCAAATGGCATCCGAAAATGTTGAGATAATCAATGAAGGTGATCGTTCTCCTTCTTTAACAACGGGTGCTGGTGTTGACGTCTTTACATCGTTGTTGAATTTTCTCTTCTTAAAATGTCCATTCTTATTATTTTGGCCATGATTACCAACGAAGTGGTTACCATTTCTGGCATGTTGATACCTTTCACGCTTATTGTCACCGCTTCGATGACTACTATCACTGGTACTATCATTTTGCCGTCTGCTCCCTTTTGGTTGGGTTGACTCACTATCGCGCTCCGATGGCGAGCCCTATTAATAACATGTCCGAATACAAACAAAGTTTATGAGAAATGAGGTATTGGCGTATCTCGGGTTTGAACCTCTTAGAAACATCCGCGTCATTCTCTCCTCATTATCAACCATATTGGAAACAAACGGGACAACTCGGCAAACTTGGCTTCGTCTTTGCGATACTGGTCGTATTGTTTTGCTCCGGTTTAATGAACTCTACCTCTTTCGTGTGACCAATACTTTCGGAAAGTACTTGTCGTTGAACAATTCTTGGAACTTCAACCAAGTCATCTTGGTCGCGGCCGGTTTGAGTCGCTTTCTGATTCCCACCGATGTCTGCCTCCACACATGACATGAAAGGTGGCAAAGGGAACCTTTACTCCTCGGAGCATCCCAAGACATCAAATATCTTGCGGATCACGCTTTATCCACGTCTCGCCTTAAGTGGTTTTGGCTCCCTAAAAAACTCGGTGGTCCCAGTTCCTTGAAGCGCTTAGCGGTGACCATCGAGAGTTGCGGTGTTTCCACTGCATTTGGACGAGAGTCTCTCTTACACGATCTTTGCATGAATTGCAGAAAGCCTCTAAACATTCCATCGTTCATCATTTGGTCGGTGTTGTTGTTTGCATTAGGATTATCGCCTTCTTGATGCACATTGTCACGGTTATTGATCTGTGGAGACTCGGCGGTCTCCACCGTGCTCCATTCTTTATTCTCAACATTCTCGGATGTCATTTTCAGATACTCCCACAAAACAAGGGTTAATTAACATATCACAAATTATCCCTATACTCTGACCGACTAATAAAATACCAAATAAACTTAGGTAGGTCATACTAGCGAAGGAATTCCTTGTCTCTCCCCTCCTAGTTCTTGTCTTAGCCAGGGATCATATCCCTAAGCTTTGATACCAACTGTGATGCCCCCAAAATTAGGTATTCATCGCCCATTTCGAGTCGCCAAATACATGGTACATAAATCAAATACAACTTATTTATACAACTATCGTGTATAATACAACAAAACATAAACTGAGAGTTTAAACAAGAATATTGCCTTCTAGACAATATCCACTCTCAATGGAGTTCTCACACACAGTATACAAACTCAAATTCAGTCCTCATTACATTTATTTTCACACTATTTAACAGAATAGTGAGGACTACTAGCTAACACTATCATCCGGACCATCACTCCATTCCCCGACTTGTCCCAGCTACGTTCTCATTTCCTGAAGAGAACAGTGAAAGAAAGGGTGAGCTCAACTAGCCTAGTAAGAAATATTATGACTAAGATAATGCAGGATAAAATATCATTAGCCTTCAACAATGTTAAACTGACAAAATACAATAGACATTAAGTTTAACTGCAGCGGAATAAGCAATCCATTAAAAGAGTCAAGTAGAGAATAAAATCTACTATCTTTTATGATTTAAAAGGTTTTTAATCACTTTTATCATTTGGGACTCGACTTAATAAATAATCCATATCATCCAATCACCCTCGTGACTACTGCCGAGGATATTCTTTAGTATCACGACCACAAATTATCCATACACTACGGGCCGAGGACATTCGTGTATTCATCAATGGTCAGTGATCATGCCAACAAGCGCCCATGTGATGCACTACAGGCCAATAAGGACTTTTACCACATCATTTGTAACATTACGGTCATGATTATCTTAGAATAATCCACAGTCGTAATCATACCAAGTCCATCTATGCACTACAGGCCACAGATGACTTTCAAAAAAATATAAACATGAGGATGATGACAATGATATAAGAATTCAATAAAACAAGTTCAAGAATTAATTTGTCTAGGAACTAATAATGTCCAAATTATTAACATGATACTTCTGTGTAGAGTAAAATTCAAGAATGCTCAAAAGAATATTTCCATGAAAAGATACTGGATGAAGCGCAAATATCAAGGATATTCTACTAATTTCATGGAGTATAGAAGTCAAAACTTTAACCAACTAAGTATAATAAAGAATAGAATAACAAAAGAAATCACCATGCATGCGGTACTTAGCATAGACAAGTTATTCAAAGAATAATAATAATGGAACCAGTCGGTGAAATTCGCACCAAGCGGGATGTTCCAACGAGAATAATAAAAAGCGGAACCGGATCCGGTGTAAAACACAAATATAGGATGTTCAGCGAGAATAATAAAGGCGGAACCGGTCGGTGTAAAACACACGTGACAGGATGTTCTAACAAAATAATAATAAAGGCGGAACCCGAAGTAAAATTGTAAAGCAATACGTGCAGGATATTCTAACGAGAATAATAATAAAGAGCGGAATAATAGAAGAATGTCACCAAGTATAGGGTAGCTTGGCGTATCTGAGTTATTCAGCAGAATAATAAGGAATGGAATAATGAAGTTCTCTTCATGAATACAAAAGAAATAATACCCCCTACCTTTGAAAGAAACTGGATAAAGGAGTAGTGAGGTAGCAGGCTTCTCTTCTTCTATAGATTTTTCTCTATAATAAATGCTCTATAGCTTTAGTGAATTAGTGAGAAATGAAGAAGAATGAGCTTCTATTTATAGAAAAATATAGTTTCGATAATTGCACGTTTTGGGGCTTGAAAAATTATAGTACAATACCTCCAACTTTTTTTTCCTTTTTAATTTAGTCCTGCAAATATTATCAATCTTGCACCAACTCCCCTAATAGTAAATAATGTGATTCAATAGTAAATTATGTGAATCAATAGTTCTAGACATGTGAAAATACGAATTACAGTATAGTACCTCCATCTATACATCTATTTTTAACTTAGTCATGCAAGTATTATCAATCTTGCACCAACTCCCCTAATAATAACAAGAATGTGAAACAATAGTATAACATGTGAACAAATAGTTCTAATCATGTGAAATAATAGCAATCAATTGCTCATTTAACCGGTTAAATACCCGATTGGTCAATATAACCTCCATACATCAATTTTTATCGAAATAAATGTCGATTTTCACTAACACAAACAATTCCAACATGATGAAACTATTTTTATCAAAAATATAAATTTTAAAATTTTGAAGTTTGACTTTTTTCGAAAAAGTCAGTTGTTGACTTTTTGACAAATAGTGAATTAGGAAAATTTTGTGTTTATAGACTATTTTTACAAATTTCGACGTTAGGACTCAAATATCACGTCCGCGTCTCCAAATTCAACTCAAGAACAACATTCATCATTAATATTATAACTCATGATATTTATCAACCAAGTCGTTAAAGGAAAGAGGGCTTTCAATAAGGATTTCTCCCACATTGGCGGGCGATTATGTGACCAAACCTCTCCTCGATGAACTAACAGACATTGTAAATATTGCGATTTAATAATATGAATAACTTTGCCGTCTCAATTATTGATCTAATAATATATCATATTATACGGATAATCTTTGTGACAATAATTGGATCGATAATATGAGAGATATGATCGTGAATTATCGTAGTAATAATGCGGTATAAGCGAGTGACTTCTCACGTAAGCATCAATAATCAATACCGTGTGCTCTTCTGTGAACCAGCGCCAGACATTTGTACTTTTACTCTGAAAGATTAGTTCAACAAGATTAACGGTAAAACTTCCGTAGTTATTTTTATAAAAGATAATTCTATCATTTTTTACTACGACAATACTTACATTGTGGGGTCCACTAATGATTATCTTCGTCGTCTGAATATTCCAAACAAAAAGAATATTCTCCTACTAAACGAATATTATATAGCAACTTGCATACTTTAAAAAATTTATAAATACTACACACAACTATAACATTATATCAATTCCACACCATAATATTAAAAAAAAAAATATTTCGAGAAAATTAAATATTTATTCATAAAATCTGGGTTCTCACAAACATATTGTTTTGCTCCAGTTTAATGAACTCTACCTCTTTCATGTGACGAATACTTTCGGGAAAGTACTTGTCGTTGAACAATTCTTGGAACTTCTCCCAAGTCATCTTGGTCTTGGCGGTTTGAGTCGCTTTTCTGATTCCCACCAAGAATGCGCCTCTACTTGCAACATGAAGGTGGCAAAGGGAATCTTTTGCTCCTCGGAGCATCCCAAGACATCAAATATATTGCAGATCTGTTTTATCCACGTCTCCGCCTTAAGTGGTTTTGGCTCTCCAAAAAACTCCGGTGGTCCCAGTTCCTTGAACTGCTTAGTGGTGACCGTCCGAGAGTTGCCAGTGTTTCCACCTGCATTTCGGACAAGAGTCTCTCTTACCTGATGCTTCATGAATTGCAGAAAGCCTCTAAATATTTCATCGTTCATCATTTGGTCAGTGTTGTTGTTTGCATTAGGATTGTCGCCTTCCTAATGCACATTGTCCTGGTTATTGATCTGTGGAGACTCGATGGTCTCCTGTGCTCCATTATTATTCTCAACATTCTCGAATGTCATTTTCAGATACTCGCCACAAAACAAGGGTTAATTAACATATCACAAATTATCCCTATACTCTGACCGACTAATTAAATACCAAATAAACTTAGGTAGGTTATACTAGCGAAGGAATTCCACGTCTCTCCCCTCCTAGTTCTTATCTCACATCTTAGCCAGGGATCATATCCCTAAGCTTTGATACCAACTATGACGCCCCCAAAATTAGGTATTCATAACCCATTTCGAGTCGCCAAATACATGGTACATAAATCAAATACAACTTATTTATACAACTATCGTGTACAATACAACAAAACATAAACTGAGAGTTTAAACAAGAATATTGCCTTCTAGACAATATCCACTCTCAATGGAGTTCTCACAGACAGTATACAAACTCAAATTCAGTCCTCATTACATTTATTTTCACACTATTTAACATAATAGTGAGGACTACTAGCTAACACTATCATCCGGACCATCACTCCATTCCCCGACTTGTCTCAGCTACGTTCTCATTTCCTGAAGAGAACAGTGAAAGAAAGGGTGAGCTCAACTAGCCTAGTAAGAAATATTTATGACTAAGATAATGCAGGATAAAATATCATTAGCCTTCAACAATATTAAGCCCGATAAAATACTGATAGACATCAAGTTTAAGCTACTGTTACGAAACAATGATCCATTAAAAGAGTCGAGTAGAGAATAAAATCTATTATCTTTTATAATTTAAAGGTTTTTCATCACTTTTATCGTTGGGACTCGACTTAATAAATAATCCACATCATGAATCCCCCCTTGCATTACGGCCGAGGATATTTTTTAGTATCGCGACCACAAATTATCCATACTACTACGGGCGAGGACATTCGTGTATTCATCGATGGTTAATGATCATGCCAACAACTTGTCCATCGTGATGCACTACGGGCCAATGAGGACTTTTACCACATCATTTGTAACATTACGGTCATGATTATACCGAATAATCCACAGTCATAATCATACCAAGTCCATCTATGCACTACGGGCCATGAGATGACTTTCAAAAAAAATATAAACATGAGGATGATGACAATGATATAAGAATTGATAAAACAAGTTCAAGAATTAATTTGTCTAGGAACCAATAACGTCCAAATTGTTAACATGATACTTACATGTAGAGTAAAAATTCAAGAATGCTCGAGGAAGAATATTTTCATGAAAGATATTTAGATGAAGTGCAAATATCGAGGATATTCTACTAATTTCATGGAGTATAGAAGTCAAAACTTTAATCAATTTGAGTATAATAAAGAATAGAATAACAAAAGAAATCACCGTGCATGCGGTACTTGGCATAGGCGAGTTATTCAGCGAATAATAATAACGGAATCGGTCGGGTGAAATTCACACCAGCGGGATGTTCAATGAGAATAATAAAGGCGGAACCGGATCCGATTGTAAACACTGTGATTAGGATGTTCCAGCGAATAATAAAAGCGAGAACCGGTCAAATTGTAAAACACACGAGCGAGGATGTTCCAACAGAATAATAATAAAGAGCGGAACTAGGTGGGTGTAAAACATCTGAGACGAGGATATTCCAATAGAATAATAATAAAAAGCAGAATAATAGAAGAATGTCACCAAGTATAGGGTAGGCTTGCGATATCTGAGTTATTTCAATGAGAATAATAAGGAATGGAATAATGAAGTTCTCTTCATGAATCTGAAAAGAAATAATACCCCTACCTTTGAAAGAAAAGCTGGATAAAGGAGTAGTGAGTAGCGGGTTTCTTTCTTCTTCTATAGATTTCTCTACAATTTCTCTCTATAATAAATGCTCTATAGCTTTAGTGAATTGGTGAGAAATGAAGAAGAATGAGCTTTTATTTATAGAAAAATATAGTTTCGATAATTGCTTGCGTTTTGGGGCTTGAAAAATTATAGTCTGATACCTCCGACTTTTTTCTTCCTTTTTAATTTAGTCCTGCAAGTATTATCAATCTTGCACCAACTCGCCTAATAGTAAATAATGTGATTCAATAGTAAATCATGTGAATCAATAGTTCTAGACATGTGAAAATACAAATTACAGTATAATACCTCCATCTATACCTTTATTTTTAAAAGTCCAATTACGGGAATTGTTAGACATCGGTTTCATTCGTCCTAGTACATCTCCTTGGGGTGCTCCTGTTCTATTTGTAAAGAAGAAAGACGGGAGTATGCGACTTTGTATTGACTACCGAGAATTAAACCATGTCACCATCAAGAATAGGTATCCGCTACCTCGCATTGATGACTGTTCGACCCGATTCTGAGGAGCGAAATTCTTTTCAAAGATCGATCTTCGTTCTAAATATCATCAGCTGAAGATTAAAACTGAGGATATTCCAAAGACTGCCTTCAGAACTCGGTATGGGTATTATGAATTCTTAGTCATGTCTTTTGGATTGACTAATGCAAGGAGCACAATGAATATTGATTGTTGTTACAGGGTTAAAATATTGATGTTGTTACAGGGTTAAAATATTGATGATTGTTCTCATCCAAAAGACATGACTAAAAATTCATAATGCTCAAATGCAGGAGTTTGAAGGCGATCTTTGGAATATCCTCGATTTTAATCTTCATTGATAATATCCGAAGCGAAGATCGATCTTTGAAAAGAATTGTGCTCCTCTGAATTGGTCAAAACAGATCATCGTCTTGAGACACCGTCGTGTTGTTCGTTTCGGTCTAATAAACTCTATCTCCTTCGTATAGCGAATACTTTCGGGAAAGTACTTGTCATTGAAAAGTTCTGAAATATTTTCCAAGACATGTTGAGTGCGGTTGGTGGAGTACGCTTCGCTGATTTCCACCGATGTCTGTCTCTCCACGGAATATAAAGGTGGCGAATGGAACCTTACATTCCTCCGTGCATCCCAAGACATCGAATATCTTGGTAATTTACATGACCGTGTTTACGCTTTAATCGGATCGAGCTTTCCCAATAAACGGTGGTCCCGACTCCTTGAACTATTTGGGTTGTGATGCATCGCAGCGCGTTGCTATCACTTCCACCCGTATTTTGTACACGAGTCTCCCTCGTGCGATTTTTGCGAACCGCAAAAAGCTCCTAAACATTCCATCATTCATCGTTTGCTCGGTAGTGTTGTTTGTTTGGGGAGGAATATTGTCTTCTGTTGCACGTTCTCTGGTTTGTGACTAAAGGTTGTTCCATAGTCTCATACACTCCATTGTTAACGTTCTCGTGCCCATTCTTAAAATATCGCCATAAAACAAAGGTTAATTAAATAAATTAACATATCACATAATATCCCTATATTATAATGAGCCAACAAATAAGCGTAATAGGACACTAGCGAAGGATTTACTCATCTCTCCCTCTGAGTTCTATTCCATGATCTCATTGAGAGACCATATCCCTAGCATTGATACCAATTGTGGCGCCCCAAAAATAGGTATACAACACTCATTCACGAGTCGCCAAAATACATAGTACATAAAAGCAAACTACAACTTTATTATTACAATTATCGTGCAAATACTAAATGAACACATACTGTGAGTTTAAATACAAATATTGCCTTCTAGACAATATTCATTCTCAAATAAGTCCTCAATACAATTATTCATACACTATTTTACAAAAATAGTGAGGACTGCTACAACTTTCTAGAATTATCACTCCATACCCCGACTCGATCGTGTTATGTCCTCACCTCCTGAGAAGAAAAATGGAACAAAAAAGAAAATGGTTAACTCAACTAACCCAGTAAAGAATATTATGACTAAGATAATATATAACAAATTATCATTAGTCCTCAACAGGAAAAAATCTGATAAAATATAATAGACAACAAATTTTAGATTAATATTCTGCAGCGAAAACAGCAATTCATTAGAAGAGTCAAGTAGAGAATGAGTTCTACTATCTTCTAAGATTTAAAAGTTCATCATCAATATTTTATCCCTGTAACAACAATCAATATACATCTTTAATTAATATTCTTCTTTGCACTACAGGCCAAAGATATTCATTTATATCACCAGTTGGTCGTATTCATCTCAACACTTATTCATCTTTGCACTACGGGTAAAAGATATTCATCGATTAATCATTCATCTTTGCTCTACGGTGCCAAAGATATTCGAAGAATATCATCATTTAGGACTGATGATGATGAAAAATATTTTAAAGAAAACGAATCTAGTGAGACAGAAGGACAATTATTAGTGATTCGTATAACAGTTTATCCAAGATCAATAATACTTCATAGTAACCAATTTTAAAGAAGAATTCAAAAATAAAGACCAAAACATGGATACAATCAAAGATGGTAACCATAATAGACATCTTGGACAAAAAGAAGAAAATTTCATTTTTCGATGAATAGTGCCGTATTCGTGAATAGTGTTGTATACGTGAATAGTGTCGTATATGTGAACAGTAATCCCGACACAAAAAGTTCCAAATTTGATTAAAAGTTTATATCAATACTTCGGCATAATGATATTGAAGAAATAATATTTTATATGAAGAAAATAACATCCCTTACCTCAAAATAACGGTACTTCGATCGGAATATCAGATAAAAAGCTGAAGGAAACTTATACCGAACAGCAACTCTCAAAGTATCAAAATACTCACAAAAATAAGCTCGATAATCTAGAGAGAAAGAAGACTTGTTTCTAGTGTGATTTTCAATTCTAACCTAAGCGTCTATTTATAGGAAAATGCTAAAACGCAATAGGAGACTAAAATAATAAAATATTATTATTTCTTTCTTTTTCTCTACGCACACCTTTGGAAAAATCAAGCATGCTATCTTGGATGAAAAAATAGCAGCCCATGTGTATTCAACACCAACCCAAAAGTGGGTCCCACCCATAAATTATTAAAAATCATTTTATTTTCCGAAACTTCAACAATTCATAGAAAAAAAGCCCGGTTATCAGAAAAATACGAATTTTATGTCCATTCTGCCTGAAATCGAATTCTCTACAACTTTGTAGCTTTGAGTTTTTTCAAATTCCAAACCGAAAATATCCAAAATCCACAAACGGGTGATTTTTAATACCTCCCTTCCGACAAAATACTAATAAAACACCTCAGCATTAATTCCTTTATTTATAACCACATAAACAAATCCATCATTTATATTCACATCAAATAAATATTTCCCTATCATATAAATCAATAATTAATTATTCACAAATAATATTACAGAATCACAATTATGACAACCAAGCAGTTCCCAAGAAAGAGGGACTTTCGATAAGGCTTTCTCTCTTGGTGCGCTTGATTAGATTATCTAACCTCTCCTCGACAGAACTTTCTAGACATTGCCAATAATGTATCTAATAATATTATTCAAATAATATGAATTATTGATCGATAATGGGAAATTTGTGCGATGACAATTATTAAAACAACAATAATATAAAATATCAACGCAACAATTATTGAATCAATAAAATAAAATATTGAGCGATAACTCATCGTAACAATTATTGAGTTGTGCCTTCTTACATAAGGATCGATAATTCAAAAATCTTTATGCGATCTGCAAGTCTTTCTTGTGCAACCAGCGTATATTATCGTGTTTTAACCACTAGGTAATCCAATAGTGTTAACGGTAATAATTACGCTGTTATTTATAAAAACTCATCCTTTGTCGTTTTCCTTCATCCAACCGTTTTCCGTTATGGGGCCCACAAATAACTGCGCCGTCGTACGGAGATTTTCGATAAAAAGAATATTCCACGACCAAACGAATATTCCCCGACATAAATGAATATTTTATAACCACTTGCTTATTTTGCAAAATTTGCACATTTCACCCATAACCAAAGCATTATATCAAATTAACACCTTATTAATTTAGAATAATGAATAGAGGAAAAATTTAATTTTATTTATAATAAGTTGGGGTCTTACACTAATGCTCTTGCTGCTTTCATGGATATGATGAACCGTGTATTCAAGGAATATTTGGATCAGTTCGTTGTTGTCTTTATTGATGATATCCTCATCTATTCCAAAAGTCGTGAATATCATGAGCACCATTTGAAGCTGATACTTGAAAGGCTTCGTGAAAACAAGCTATATGCCAAGCTGAAGAAATGCGAGTTCTGGCTTGAGGAAGTAGCATTCCTTGGGCACGTGGTGTCAAAACATGGAGTATCTGTTGACCGACGAAGATTGAAATGTCAAAGTTGGGAGAAACCGAAGTCGGTGGCCAGAAGTGCGTAGCTTTACGGGCTTAATTTGGTTATTATCGGAGATTCGTGAAAGAATTTCTTGCTACTACTTAACTCGAGTTGACTCAAAAGGATACAAAATTTGTATGGAGCGAGGAATGCGAAAAGAGTTTCCAAGAACTCAAGAGGAGACTCATTTCGGACTGTTACAGCAATACCATCCGGTTCGGATGGATTTGTTATCTCTGAGTGATGCTTGAGCAAAGAGTTAGGATGTGTTCTCATGCTGACATGGGAAAGTCATAGCTTTATGCCTCATGTGACTCAAAGAATATGAGAGGAATTATCCTACTCACGATGATGCGGAGTTAGCGTGATCATATTCGTTGAAGATATGGAACACTACTTGTATGGGGAGAAAGTGTAGATTTATACGGACCATAAAAGTCTCAAATATTTCTTCACCCAAAAAGAACTCAACATGCGGCATGACGTTGGCTTGAAGTTGTTGAAAGATTACGATCACACTATTTGATATCATCTTGAAAAAGTGAGCGTAGTGGTGACGATCGAGTAGAAGATCATATGCAAATCGAGTGCGATATTGTCAATATGAGGCCCATTTTGTATAACTTGCAAAGGATGAAGATAGAGTTAAAGACTCCAGGGGACCCACGTGATGATGGCGAATATCTGAGTAGAATCGACTTTAATCGATAAAGTTAAAGCCGCTTTCGAACTACGGACACAGGGGTGATGCGTATTATGAAGAAGAAAGTGTAAGAAGGAGCTATTCGAAGCAAGAATCGATGAAGAAGGAATACTTGAGTCGACTCTAGACTTTGCGTTCTAACGATTACGACTTGAAGCATAGAATCATGATGGAGGCACACAACACCCCGTTCTAATCCATCTTGGGAGTACAAAATGTATCATGATATTTGACATACATTTTGGTGGAACAATATGAGAGAGAGATCGCGGAGTTTATCTTGAGGTGTTTAACTTTGTTAACGTGTAAAAGCGGAGCATCAGTGCCAAAAGGTCCATTCTGACCACTTGAGATTAGGAATGGAAGTGGGAACACATTACCATGGATTTTGTTATGGGTCTTCCCAATGTTTCTCAAGGTATAGATGCGATTTGGGTTATTGTTGATAGATTAACCAAGTTTACTCATTTCTTGCCGATATGTGAGACTTATTCCCTTAAACGTCGTGCTCGTATGTACGTGAATGAGATTATGCGATTGCATGGCATGCCGATATCCATAGTTTGAATCGTGACCCAAGATTCACTTCAAGATTTTGGGTTAGCTTGCGAGAAAGCTATGGGCATGGATTTTCTGATTGATTCGAAGATACCATCCTCAAAGCAGACGGACAATCGAGAGAGGACTATTCAAACCCTTGAAGATCTATTAAGACTACGTGTTCTAGATTTCAAAGGAAGTTGGGATAAGTACTTGCCCTTTGGTGGAATTCTCCTATAACAACAGTTATCAAGCAAGTATAGGCATGGCTCCATTTGAGGCGTTGTATGGGACGAAAGTGTCGATTCTCCGGTATGTTGGGACGAGGTGGGAGAAGCAGCGTTGTTGGGACCGAATTAATACGCGTGACTACGGAAAAGATTCAAATGATTGACAACGTATTCAAACCTCACAAGATCGACAAAAGAGTTATCTTTGATCTTCATGTAGAAAGGATGTGGAGTTTAATATTGGAGATCGTGTATTTCATTACGTGTTGCTCCGGAAGGAGTTACAAGATTTGGAAGAGAGGAAAGCTCGATCAAGATTTGTCGGTCCATTTGAGATTCTTAATAGGAATAGGAAATGTGGCTATAGACTCGTATTACCTCCAAACATGTTTCGTGTTCATAATTTTTTCATATATCTATGCTTCGTAAATATGTGAAAGACCCAGAACCACATTATTGAGTTAGAATCGGGACGAGATAGGCCGATGATTTAACGTCGAGGAGGTACTGTTAAGATCTTGGATAGGAAAGAAGCATGTCCTACCTTTGAGGTTATACCACAAGTTAAGGTCTTGTGAAGGAACCATCTTTATTGAGGAAATGACACAGGAGTTGGAATCGAGAAATGAAAGTAAGGTACCTCACACATTGAAAACACCAGTCGTACGTCGATTTCGAGGGCGAAATTTTATAAGGAGGGGAGGTTGTAAGACCCCAACTTATTATAAATAAAATCAAATTTTCCTCTATTCATTATTCTAAATTAATAAGGGTTAATTTGATATAATGCTTTGTTTATGGGTGAAATGTGCAAATTTTACAAAATAAGCAAGTGGTTATAAAATATTCCTTTTGTTGAGGAATATTCGTTTGGTCGTGGAATATTCTTTTTGTCGGGAATATCCAAATACGGATTAGTATGATCATTCGTTGGCCCCATAATGGGATAATTGTTGGATGAAGAAAGCATAAAGTATGAGTTTTATAATTAATGGTAGTAATGGTTCTGAATTAACCTTTGTTGGAATATCCGGTGGTTAAAATACGATGTCTGGCGTGGTTACTTGCGATAGTACGGTATTAAAGTATAGTTGAAATATTGATTCTTACGTGAAGAAGGCACTACTCGATAATTGTTACGGTGATTCTTTGTTCGATATTTTATTTTATTGATTCAATAATTCTTTGCGTTGATAGTTTATATTGTTGTTGTTTTGATAATTGTCAACGCATGCGAGTATTTCTCATTATCGGATCGATAATTCATATTATTTGAATAATATTATTAGATAGCATTATTGGTAATGTCTAGAAAGTTCTGTCAAGGAGAGGTTTGGTCATCTAATTGCGCGTTAGTAAGGAGAAATTCTTATCGAAAAGCCCCCTATTTCCTGGGAATGGCCTGGTTGTCATAATTGTGATTCTGTAATATTATTTAGGAATAATTAATTATTAGTTTATATGATAAGAAAATATTTATTTGATGTGGATATAAATGATGGATTTATTTATTTTATATGGTTATTAATGAAAGAATTAATGCTGAGATATTTTATCAGTATTTTGTCAGATTGGAGGTATTAAAAATTACCCGTTTGTGAATTTTGGATATTTTCTGTTTGGAATTTGGAAAAACTTTCTTCTGCAAAGTTGTAGAGAATTCGATTTCGTGTGGAATGGACATAAAATTCGTATTTTTCTGATAAACGGGCTATTTTCTATGAATTATTAAAGTTTCTGATTATTGTTTAAATGATATAACATTTTGGAAAATTCTAGAATTAGTTGGTGAGAAATGTGCTCAATTGAATTTCAAATGTGGTGGATGGCGATAGTAGCGAGTAAAACCATCGTGGTGTAAGGTCGAGTCTCGCTTGACGTCTGCTAATATTTTCCTATAAATAGAGGCTAAGTTAGAATTGAAAATCACACCGTAAAGCAAGTTTTCTCTCTTTCTCTCTATATATTATTGAGCGTATTTTGGGAGTATTTAGATACTTTGAGAGTTATTGTTTCGATCTAAGTTTCATTCGATGATCATATCGATATTTCATTCCGAAGTACTATTTCTTTGAGGTAAGGGATGTTATTTTCTTCATATATGATATTACTTCTTTCAATATCATTATGCCGAAGTATTGATCTGAACTTTTAATTAAATTTAGAACTTTTTTTGTCGGGGTTCTTATTCAAGATATCGATACTTTATTCACGATATCTGACCTTTATTCACGAATCTGAAGATTATTCAATAGAAAAATGAAAATTTTCATTTTTGTCCAAGATGTCTATTATGGTTACTTATCTTTGATTGTATCCATGTTTTGATCTTTATTTTTGAATTACGCTTCACATTTGGTTATTATGAAGTATTATTGATCTTGGATAAACCATTATCTGAGTCTCTAGTATTTGTCCTTCTATCTCACTTTGGATTCGTTTTTCTTTTTAAATATTTTTTATCATCCTCGGTCTAAATGATGATATTCTTGAATATCTTTGCTTTGTAGTGCAAAGATGAATGATTAATTGATGAATATCTTTGACGCGTAGTGCAAAAGATGAATATTTAATTAAAGATGTATATTGATTGTTGTTCTGAGGTTAAAATATTGATGATGGACTTTTAAATCTTAGAAGATAGTAGAGAACTCATTCTCTACTTGACTCTTCAATAGATTGTTGTTTCATTGCGAGAATATTGATCTAAAACTTATTATACATTATATTCTATCGATTTTTCCTGTTGAAGACTAATGATAATTTGTTGTATATTATCTTAGTCATAATATTCTTCTTGGTTAGTTGAAATTTTTTTTTTTCTTTTTGTTCCATTTTTCTTCTCGAGGAGGTGAGAACATAAAGCGAGGATCGAGTCGGGTATGGGTGATGGTTACAGAAAGATGTTTTAACGATTCTCACTATTTACGTAAAATAGTGTTTGAATAATTGTAATGATGACTTATTTGAGTGTGGATATTGTTTAGAAGACAATATTTGTATTTAAACTCACAATATGTGTTGTCGTATTTTGCACGATAATTGTATTATTGAAGTTATAGTTTGCTTTCTGTACCATGTATTTGGTGACTCAGAATGGGTGTTGTATACCTAGACTCAGAATGGGATTAGAAGACAATATTTGTATTTAAACTCACAATATGTGTTGTCGTATTTTACACGATAATTATATTATTGAAGTTATAGTTTGCTTTCTGTACCATGTATTTGGTGACTCAGAATGGGTGTTGTATACCTATTTTGGGGACGTCACAAAACTTAACCATTTTTTCACGTACAGCATAAAAAATCATTAATCTCCAATCTATTGAAATAAAATACATGTTAACAACTATGATATCAGCAGCTTCCAAGCATTTCAATATTGGTAAACAAAAATAAATTAGCAAGTTACCAGCATAATATAAATCTATATAATAACAGTAATGTAATGTAGTAACCAAAAATTAATCTAATAGTATCTGAGACTCAAATAGAATGAAAACAATGATTTAAACAATAACAATTTGAACAATCCTTAAAACAACACAAACTCTAATGCAATATAATACATTTTAACAACTATTATAAAAATCAGTTTCCAAACATATAAACGAAGGTAACCAAGCAACAATTAGCAAGTTACTAACAAAAAAATAATCAACCTGTATAATCACAGAAATGTAATTTAGGGACCAACCGAGAATATACTTCTATCAGACACTAAAATATGAATGAAAACAAAAATTTTAACAACAATTTGAACAATACTTAAAACAGAATAAACTGTGTTTTAGAAAATACACTCGGAATGGAAACAATAATTTTATCAAACAACAACTTCAACATCAATAATACTACTGAACAACAAAATAAACAACATAAACCAAAACACCACCATGCAGCAAAAGAAAAACACAAAAAACCAAAAATAACTAAAAAATATATATTCTTAAAAAAAATAACAAACCTTCAAATGTTTCTGCCATGGAACCATTTTCCGGCTATGAGCCTCAACTTCATCTTCTTTGGCAACTTTTTCGACAGAACCTTCAAAATCGGAATCAATATACACCAATGATTTAGCCTTCTTCTTCGTATGTCTCCCAATATTCTTATCATCAACATCTGATTTCAACAATAACTTCTTCCCCTGTTTTGAAGATTTTGGAATACTATCCTTCACCATTACAGATAACTTCAAATCCTCCAAATAATAATCATCTGAAACTCTTTTCCTCTTTCTATCAGGTTTCTTAATCCCCAATCCCTCTATGCTCTTCCTCGTAGAGACCATCACAAAAAAAGAGAGGAAGATATCAAAAAATGTAGTACCGATAAATAGGAACAAACCAAAAAACTTAAGAATAAACACGAACTGAAGCAAAATACTACAAAGACTAGGGTCGCATTCGGTTATTATCCAAACCGAATAAGAATTTCGGTTATAACCGAAAACCGAAATTACACTATTTTGAATATCCGAACAATTAACCGAAATTTATGATAACCGAATAACTGAATATATTATTCGGTTATTCGATTAATAACCGAATTCAGAAGAATTAGCATATATTCACAAAGGAGTAATTTTACTTAGGCCGCTGGTTCAACGCATATATATCCACATATATTCACAAAGAAGTAATTTTTTTTTCTGTAGTTACAGAGAAGAGAGAGAAAGTAAAGGTAGGTTTAAATGGCAACAGATTAATGGAGATCGGCAACTCCACATTACCCATCCATGCCCAAGTACCCAAAAGGGATTTCAATGTCATCAAAAGAAGAGAAATTGATTCAAGGATCGGAGGCAAAAACTCTATTCAAGGATCGTCACTGCCTTCGAGGCGGTACCAAATATATTAGATCTCGAATATCACGATCCGAAGGAACTTGCTTGATCACCACAGAGTCTCAGACTGATGTTAGCTCATTAAGGAGTACAGATCAAAGGTGAACCGTGAACGTCATCGATATGCTCGTTTGTTGAGTACTGGGATGTGAGAGCACCATTGGAGATCATATACGAAGCTTACTAAGGTGAAGAAGATGATGATGATGATCGGAGACTGGGATTCGCCGGAGAGGATGGGGTTCAGGTGGGAAGATGAGGACAGGGAAGGGCTAATTGAGATTGTTTTTGATGGGAAGGGAAGAAGCCAAATTTTTAGATGGGAAGAAGCCGGTCTGAAATGATTACCAATTTTTCGGTTTCTGAGGAGAGAAAAAGTAAAGGTGGGTTTTTTAGTATTGAAGAAGATAGCTAGTTTTTCGGTTTCCGAGAAGGTGGGTTTTTTAGTATTGAAGAAGATAGTTAGTTTTTCGGTTTTCGAGGAGAGAGAGTTGGGTACAGTTAATGATATGATTAGAAAATTTAAGAATTAAGAATTTAAGAGAGAGTAACAAAAAATAGATTTTGGTTTTTGGGTTGAGTACTTTTCGGGTATTCGGTTAAATCGAATAATTTAAAAATGAAATCCGTAAAAAGTAATCGAAAATCGTAAAAAAAATCGGATATAACCGAAATATTAAAAATAACTGAATTTTTAGAAAATTTTGGTTAAATTATTTTGGTTCGGTAATTCGTTTATATCCGTTTTTTGCTCAGTCCTAACAAAGACAAAGTAAAAATCAAACGCCGACAACAAAAAGTAACCAGAAATATCGACAGACACCAGACAGAGAAGAAGATAGGTTTGCTTAGAAAGTTCCCAAAATACCAAATAAGGATTTTCAAAAGAAAAGAGACGGCAAAGGAAAAAATAAATTTAAAATAAACACGATCCCATAAAAACGCGAATTATTGTCATGTCATCAGCAAATTAAAATACATCCCATAATTAAAGGAAGCATAAATATGTACTAATAATGAAAATAAAATTTTAAAGACATTAATTGTGTAAATATTTAATGAGTGCACTATTGTTATAATTATATTTTAAAATGTAATATAAAATGTAATTATTCCAATAAACAACGGTGTTGAAACCCTAACTCTTCTCTTTTATTATCGCCTATTCTTCATCCTCCTCCTTCCTCAACCATCGCCGTCTTCCTCTTTTTTCTGTGGCTGTTAAAAACTCAGCAAACTTTCCCCTCTCCTCTTCTCCTTCGCCATGACTAAGCTCCTATTGATGTTGAAACATGCTGCTGCCGCATACCCAGGACTAAAACGTTCTGCCGGTTACCCATCCTTTCAGCAAACTAGAGGTTATGCGGCCGCCTTTACCTCCGCCAGGCGTGCCGTGGGTTCTCTGTCTCCGTCGGCTGGCGGTCTCGCCGGCAGGAGGTTATTTGGCGGGGATCATAAGTTCAGTCATGAGGGCTCTCAGGACTCTAAGGGTGAGAAAGACAAAGATGCTGCCAAATTTATTATGAAGAGTGTACGGATGACAAATAAATTTTACCATACAAGACTTGTCGTCCTTGCATTTGCTCTGATATGTCTACTCTTGGCGCTGGATCAACGCCGGAAACTGGAGTCTATCTCAAAAAACATGGATGAGGTGGTGCAGAAATTGGAACGTGCCTCCACCGCTCTAGGTTTCAGGCTCCCTCTCCTCTCCTTCTCTTCTAATTCTCTTCTAATTTCAGTTCTAATTTCAGGTTCTGACTGTACGATTTGGTTTCTCTTCTAATTTCAGGTTCTGATGATGAATGAGCAACCGCCACATTTTAGGTTTCGTCGTGTAAAGCATTCAACAGTTCAGCTCATAGTTTATCCTTGTTAGTGCACTTTCCATTAATAATCACAGTTAGTTAATAGTTAGTTATTAATTGACTGATATAGGAGGCAGGGGTAGTTTAGTCTGGGGATATAATAGTTGAGGTCTTGTTAGTTTTTTTCCTTCTCAATTCTGTTATGAGAATCTGTTGCTCAGAGTGTGAATGTTGATATGTAAGGTGTGAACATCGATGTATGGGATCATGTGATTTTGAATGAGAATTTCTTCTTTCTAATCTTTTCTAGATTTCCTCCCCTTTCTCTGAAAACTTTCCCTTCCCTATCTGCATTTCTGCTTAATCATTCATATACAACTCACTGATTCACAGTGGTAACACTGAGATCATTAGATTTTCCTTACGTATTCATCAACTCAGTTGCATATATTGCTTGATTGAGCTAAAACAGTCACATGTGTTGAGAACAAGATACTAAATTGCTGTCAACAAGACTCAACAAGACTGGAATGAATGACTCTGTTTATTGAACATCAACAATGGCTATTAAATAGCCTTACAGGAACTAACAGAAAGCTAAATTGTAGCTTATGCTAACAGAGATATGATAAGGTGCATCAAGAAAGAGTCAAAAACAGAAAACCCCAAAGAAAATGTCAAAGTTATAAACAACCTCCTAAATAATAGAAACTTATTGAAACTGAAACTAACATCTAATCAACAATTATCCTAGTAACACTAGGAGACCAAAATACCCTTCATTCCTTCCCTTAAACTTACTGCAATTACAGTCAGTTTATGTCAGAAACTTCTCGAACACCCAGCAGCTCCCTTAACTTCAGAAAAGCATCAAGCTTCAGCGGTTTGGTCATCAAATCTGCCACCTGATCCTGACTTCCGCAATGAACCAATGAAATCGTACCTTCCTTAGTAAGATTTCTCAAGAAATGGCACCTTACATCAATATGCTTGCTGCGCCCGTGCATCACTAGATTTTTAGACAGCTTGATAGTTGAGCTGTTGTCACATCTCACATGTGTGCAGCCTCCATCAAAATGCCCCAGTTGCTTCAAAATCCTTTTCATCCAGATAGCTTGACACGCACACACTGCAGCTGCCACAAATTCTGCCTCTGTGGTTGACAGAGTCACTATTGGCTGCTTCTTTGAACTCCATGAAACTGCACCTGAGCTTAGCATAAATACATACCCACTCGTACTCTTCCTATCCTTCCTATCTCCGGCATAATCACTATCCGTAAATGCAAACAAATCACCACTTCCTCCTTTCTTGTAATGAATTCCAAAATTCACAGTACCTCTTAAATATTGAAGTGCCCTTTTTGCTGCTTGAAGATGAAGCTCTGTTGGTCTTGCCATGTATCTACTTATGAGGCACGTGACAAACATCATATCCGGTCTTGTGGCTGTGAGATACATTAAGCTCCCTACCAATTGCTTGTAGTATGTCCCGTCAACAGTAATTTCATCTTCATCTTTGTTGATTTTGCAACCTGGAACTATTGGACTATTAACCGAATTGCTCTCGAGCATACCAAACCTCTTCAAAATTTTAAGTGCATATTTCCTTTGGTATATGTAGATACCATCTGACCTCTGTAACACTTCGATACCAAGAAAGAATCTCATCTGACCCAAGTCCGACATGTCGAACTCTCTCATCATAGAACTTTTGAACTCAGACATAATAATTTTATCATCACCAGTAAAGATTAAATCGTCAACATAAACACTTACAATGATGATCTTTCCTTCCCTGATTCTCTTAGTGAACAATGTCTGCTCGCTGTCACATCTTTGGAAACCTTCATTGATGAAATGTGCTTCGATTCAACTAAACCAAACTCATGGAGCTTGTTTTAATCCGTACAATGCTTTGTGCAACTTGTAAACTAGATGTTCGTTGCCTTTTTTTTCATACCCTTTTGATTGATCAATGTAAACATCTTCTCTTAGCTCACCATGAAGGAAGGCTGATTTGACATCCAACTGAAAAATCTTCCAACCTTTCTATGCAGCTAAGGCAATAATCATCCTCACCGTATCCATCCTTGCCACTGGTGCAAAGACTTCTGTGTAGTCTATGTCATGCTTTTGTGAGTACCCTTTAGCGACTAGCCGTGCCTTGTGCTTATCAATATCCCCATGTTCATTGTACTTTGTTTTGTAAACCCACTTCACTCCGATTTTTTTTGCTCCAGTTGGCAGCTCAATGAGTGTCCATGTTTTGTTCTTCTCAATAGAGTTGATCTCACGGTCCATAATAAGTCTCCAATCTGCATGTTTTACCGCTTCTTCGAAATGTAATGGATCAGTTGACACAACTAGCGCCATGTTTGCTTCATCTTCTGATAAACCTTCATCTTCTAATAAATCTTCTCCAGTAGCATAATCGTGCATCCACACCAGAGGACGCCTTACTCTCTTTTCACCCTCACTAGTCTCATTACTAGAATTAAGGGAACCATTTTCTTCTTCTCTACCTCCGTCATCACAATTTACTTCTCTATCATCATTGTTTTCACTCACCCTTTCTACATCTTCATTATTTGCATCAGCCTCACCCCATTCTAAGTCTAACAAAATTTGCTCCTCATAACTCATACCCCAATTCCACTATTTTTCTTCTTCGAAAATAACATCTCTATTGACAACAACCTTTTTAGATATTGGATCAAACAATCTATATCCCTTAGACTCCTCACTAACACCCAACAATACACAAGAAAAACTTTTATTGTCAAGCTTACCTCTTCTCACATCTGGAACATGCACGTGAGCTAGGCAACCAAATACTCGAAAGTGTTCTACTTAGGGTTTCATTCCACTCCAAGCTTCTTCTGGGGTAATATCTTTGACTGCCAAAGTCGGACACCGGTTCAGAACATAGAAAGTCCAATTCACCGCCTCTGGCCAGAATGTCTTTGGAATCTTCTTGTCAGAGAGCATTGATCGAACCATGTTCATTACGGTTCTATTTTTCTTTCGGCCACGCCATTCTGTTGCGGTGTATATGCAGTGGTTAATTGTCTCTTGATTCCACTCATTCTACAGAAATCGTTGAACTCACTCGAGGTGAATTCTCCTCCCCTATCAGTCCGCAAATACTTGACATATAACCCTGTTTCTTTTTCAACCATCTTCTTGAAACACTTGAAGTAATTCAATGCTTCTGATTTCTCTACTAACAAATACACCCATAATTTTCGGCTATAATCATCAATTAAACATAACGCGTACCTTTTGCCACTATTGGATGTGGGAGTGATAGGCCCGCAAATGTCTGCATGAATGAGCTCTAACTTTTAACTTGCTCTCCATGTACTCCTCTTGGGTATGGGGTCTAGATGTTGCTTTCCATTGATGCAATCTGTGAAAATTACGTTTGAAGCTGAAAACTGTGGAAGTCCATGCACCATTTTCTTGTACTGTAAGATTCTTAATCCCTTGTAACTTAGATGTCCATACCGCCGGTGCCAAAGGTGAAAAAGATCTTGAGAACTTGTGTGAAAGCATCTTTCTTGCTGAGCTTGTGAAGAGGTTTGAGTCTGTGCTAGCAATATAAACATTCTGTTGGCACTCATAATAGTTTGAATAATCAAGCCCTTATCCGGATGATAGATTTTATAAAGTCCTCCTTGAATCAAAATAGCCAAGCCTCTCTCTTGAAGTTGTCCTATGCTCAAGAGATTGTTTTTAAGCTCTGGAGCATAGTATACTTCAATGATAACATGGTTGATTCCATTCAAAGAATGACTTCACACTTTCTTTTCCATTCTGATCATTACCTTTATTGTTTCCCCCAATTTGGTGAATGTAAAGCTCTCATCCAGTTCAATAAACATAACTCGATCCCCACACATATGATTAGAGCACCCTAAATCAAGAAACCATGCATCTTCTCTTCTGGCCTCATGTAGCTCAACGTAAGACATTAAAAGCATTTCATCGTCCTCATTAAGTTCTGCGTAGTTTGCTTCCTTGTCCGAAGTGGGACATTCATACTGGAAATGTCCAAGTCTATGACACTTGTAACATTCAACTGTGGCCTTGTTGAAAGCTTGACGACCTCTTCCACGTCCTCTTCCTCTGTCAGCATTTCTTCATCGGCCCCTTCCTCCAAACTTTTCATCAGTTGTCACCTTTAGCACTTGTTCAACACCATTGCTTCTGCTGAATTTTTGCTCGTGCACAATGAGTGAACTTTGAAGTTCATCAATGGAGAGTGTATCTATGTCCTTAGATTCCTCAATCGAACAAACCACATAGTTGAATTTGTCGGTGAGGGATCTAAGGATTTTCTCACAGATAGTAACATCAGTCATTGTCTCTCCATATATTCTCATCTTATTGGCCACTGTCATTACTCTAGTAAAATACTCAGTAATTGTTTCAGCAACCTTCATTTCTAGAGTCTTAAAATCTCTCCTCAAGGCTTGAAGTGTAGACCGCTTCACCCTATTATTTCCTTCAAATTTCTTTTTCATTGATTCCCAAATCTTCTTTGCAGTGTCTTTGTTTAAGATCGTCTCCAAAATCGGTATGTCGATTGCTTGGAAAAGGTAGTTCTTTGCCTTGAGATTCTTCAGCTTCAACTCTTCTAGCCTCTCCGCTCTATCTCAGTCAATGGTCTTGCTCCTGGTTCCGGTTCTATGTAATCGGTCTCAATCAGACTCCAATATTCTTTACTCCGAAGGAAATTTTCCATAAGCATGCTCCAATGATCGTAATGACCATCAAAGCGTGGTATGGAAGCTTGCACAAAGTTTCCTTCGGTAGTCATCTCCCTCTTCTTTTTTTTGTCTCTCTCGATGTTTGGAAATTGGAATCACTCAAAGCTGCGACTTTTCCTCTCAGGCCCAATGGAGGCTCTGATACCAGAATGTTGAGAACAAGATACTAAATTGTTGTAAACAAGACTCAACAAGACTGGAATGAATGACTCTGTTTATTGAACATCAACAATGGCTATTAAATAGCCTTACAGGAACTAACAGAAAGCTAAATTGTAGCTTATGCTAACAGAGATATGATAAGGTGCATCAAGAAAGAGTCAAAAACAGAAAACCCCAAAAAAAACGTCAAAGTTGTAAACAACCTCCTAAATAATAGAAACTTATTGAAACTGAAACTAACATCTAATCAACAATTATCCTAGTAACACTAGGAGACCAAAATACCCTTCAACTTGTTCTTTACAAATTGGTATCAAAGCCAACCAATCCTACCATGGCTACTAACAACCAACGACTCAGCAATTTGGAAGAACAGTTAGGGAGTCTCAAACATGACTTCGGTACTCAAATGGAGGAACTCAAGCAGGATTTTGATGTGAAGATGGACCAGAAAATGCAGCAGATGATGAAAGGATTTGAAGCCATGCTAACACTAAGGTTGCCGGTTGACCAAAATCGAGCAGGTAATCACAATGATCCCATGGGTTCAATATTAGGCTCTATAAACAGTGGGGAAAATAATGGAAGAGATGGGATTAGCACTAACAGTGGTAATGGCAGTAATATCTTCAAATCTATCAGATTTGAGTTTCCTAAATTTGATGGAACTAATCCTAGATCTTGGATTAGAAGGTGTAGCAAATTGTTTGCACATCATGTTGTGGATGAGGAACAGAAATTGTACCTAGCTACCATAAATTTGGAGGGTGAGGCTGAGGAATGGTACGTTGGCTTTATTCCTGAAGGTGTGAGTCTGACTTGGACTAGTTTTGTGGATGAAGTTTTAGCCAGATTTGGTCCTGAGGCGCAGTCTAATCCAATTGGTGAACTCAAAAATCTACATCAAGTTGGAACTGTAGATGAGTACAGAAAGAAATTCGAAGAGCTAAAAGGCTGGGCTCTACTAAAAAATCCTACCCTCAATGATTCTTTTTTTATGGACTGCTATATTGGAGGACTTAAGGAGGAAATAAGATTGGGTATACAAGAATTGAAGGTCACTAGTCTCAAGGAGCTGATCAGGGTGTCTAGAGTAGAGGAAGCTAAGTTTGAGGCTTGGGTGAAAAGGAGTAGGATGAGCAATAAATATGGTGTAGTGGGAAGCTCACAGAAAAATACAGTGTTATCTCCAGCTAAACCACCTTTGACAACCAGCAGCACTAACCCAGTTATTCCTCTCAAACAGTTGGAGTATAGCAGGTCACTTCCTATCAAAGGGTTGACTAATGAGTAAATTGTTGAGAAAAGGAGGAAGAGGTTGTGTTTTTCCTGTGATGAACCATATAACCCTGGTCACAAATGCAAGACACCACACTTATTCATGTTATTGCCTTCTGGGGAGGAGGTTGAGGAGAGTGAGGAGGAGGTATGTGGTTAACTAGAAGATAAGAATATTAGGGATGAGGGGGTTACACAGGAGGCTCACATAACCTTACATGCCTTGTCTGGGCACAGTAAGAATAATACAATTAGAATTTGGGGAATGACTAATGGGAAGTTCCTCAAGATACTAATTGACAGTGGAAGTACCCACAACTTCATGGACCCAGAATCAGCCAAGAGATTGAGAGCCAGAGTGCAGTCTACTAAACCAATAACAGTGTCTGTAGCTGATGGATTCAAAGTTCATAGTAATCAAGAGTGTGTGGGTTTTCATTGGACAGCGCAAGGAGAGTAGTTTAGCAATGATTTCAAGATCCTACCCTTGGGGGGAATTGATGTTGTACTTGGAGTGCAGTGGTTAAAGGATTTTAATCCTACCACATTTGATCTCAAGGAGTTGACATTATCCTTTATCAAGAATGGAAAATCAGTGGTGTTGCAAGGTGAATCTGAATCTGGGGTTCCCAATGTTCAAGTCATGTCTTCTGGAGAATTCAACAACATTCTCAACACTACTACACATGGTTACTTTGGGTATTTGTTTGGAATGGCCTATGATAACCAGACAAATGATGTCATTACTATTAACAAGGATGATTCTGGAAGGGCAAATGTAATTCCAAAGAACCATGAGTTAGAAGCCTTGCTTGAAGAATTTACTAGGGTCTTCCAGGAACTTAAATAATTACCTCCTAATAGGAATCACAATCATCACATCAACTTGAAGTAGGGCTGTCAGCCTGTAAATTTGAGGCCTTACAAGTACCCACATGTGCAGAAAGAGGAAATTGAGAAAATAGTAAATGAGATGCTGCAGACTGGAGTCATACAACCAAGCAACAACCCTTATGCTTTCCCAGTATTGTTAGTTAAAAAACAAGATGGTACATGGAGGATGTGTGTAGATTATAGATCTTTAAATGAGCAAACTATTAAGGATAAATTTCCCATCCTTGCCATTGATGAACTGTTGGATGAACTGCATGGAGAAAAGTGGTTTTCAAAGTTGGATTTAAGGTCTGGTTATCACCAAATCAAGGTTCATGAATCTGATATACAAAAGACTGCATTTAGGACTCACTCAGGCCATTTTGAATTCTTGGTTATGCCATTTGGCCTCACTAATGCACCAGCAACTTTCTAGTCCCTTATGAATGAAGTATTTAAACCTTTCCTCAGAAGATTCATTTTGGTTTTCTTTGATGACATACTGGTGTACAGCAAGACTTGGGAAGATCACTTAAGCCACCTCAGAATGACACTACAATTGTTGGGACCAGCCAGTTGTATGCCAAAAGAAGTAAGTGCACTTTTGGACTGAAACAGGTCAAATACCTTGGGCATATCATATCCCAGGAAGGGGTCTCAACTGATCCAGACAAGATAGAATGTATGGTTAACTGGCCCTAACCACAAAACCTTAATGGTTTAAGGGGGTTTTTGGGTCTAACAGGTTACTATAGGAAATTTGTAAGGAATTATGGAACCATAAGTAGGCCTCTCACTGATCTACTTAAAAAAGACAGATTGTTTTGGACTCCAATGGCTAAAGAAGTTTTTTTGGCTCTCAAAGATGAAATGACCAAGTCCCCAGTACTAGCAATGCCTGATTTCACAAAACCTTTTTGTAATAGAAGCCGATGCCTCATTCTATGGACTAGGAGCAGTCCTCATGCAACTGGGCAGACCAATAGCTTTCATGAGTAAAACCATAGCTCCCAAGCATCTAGGATGGCCTACTTATGAGAAGGAGCTTATGTCTATAGTTCATGCTGTAAGCAAATGGAGACACTATTTACTGGGAAATAAGGTCCACATAAAAACTGATCACCAAAGCTTGAAATATTTATTGGACCAAAGAGTGTCTACTGTAAACCAACAGAAATGGATCACTAAGTTGTTAGGGTTGGATTATGAGATTATTTATAAAAAGGGGAAAGAAAATGTAGTAGTAGACTGTTTATCTAGACCAACAGGTGAGGATTCTAACCACTCTTCTTCTTCAAATCACCATATCTCGCATCATTCTCGGTGGATCTCAGAACTAGCTTCTACTTGGGAGGCTGATGATGGCTTCAGGGATATGATAGCTCAACTAGTCTTGAATTCACAATCTTTGCCAGGCTATTCTTACAATAATGGAAGACTCAAGTTTATGGATAAATTAGTGGTGGGACCTGATTTGATGTTAAGAAATAAACTGCTAGCTGAATTTCATGCTTCACCTCTAGGTGGTCATTCAAGCATAAGAGGAACATATGAGAGGATTAGCAAGTATTTCTTTTGGCCAAGCTTAAGAGCTGATGTAACTCAGTGGGTAAGAAGTTGTGATACATGCCAAAAATAGAAGCATGAGATAGTGGCCAGTCCTGGTCTTCTTCAACCCTTAAATGTGCCTGAAACTCCTTAGACAGACATTTCTATGGACTTCATAGAGGGGCTGCCTAACTCTAATGGTTACACTGCTATTTGGGTAATGGTGGATAGGCTCACCAAGTATGCCCACTCCATCACACTCAAACATCCCTATTCAGCTCAAGACCTAGCTCACACCTATATTGCTCAAATTTATAGACTGCATGGATTTCCTTCTACAATTGTTTCAGACAGAGACAAAGTTTTTATTAGTTTGTTCTGGCAATCCTTGTTCAAGCTGGTGGGAACTAAGTTGCACTTGAGCTCAGCTTACCACCCTCAATCGGATGGTCAAACTGAAAGGTTGAATCAAGTATTGGAATGTTATTTGAGGTGTATGGTGACACAGAAACCAATGGGGTGGACTAACTGGGTTCCCATGGCAGAGTGGTGGTACAACACACACCATCACAGTGGGCTAAAAACTTCACCATTTGAAGCCCTCTATGGTTATAAACCATCATACTTTAATTTTCATCAACAAGGAAGAATACATGACTCCACCACTAGAAGTTTCTGCAAGGACAGATCTGACTCTCTTAGGTTGATCAAACAGAATTTGGTGGAGGCTTAAGCTAGGATAAAACATTATGCTGATAGAGCAAGATCTGAGAGGTCATTTGTGGTGGGGGATTGGGTGTATCTGAGAATTAAACCCTATCAACAAACCAGTTTAACACACCAGATTTGGGAAGTTGAGTCCTAAGTATTTTGGGCCTTTCTTGGTATTGGAAAGAATTGGTATTGTGGCTTATAAATTACAGCTTCCGGTGGAAGCTAAGATACACCCAGTGTTCCATGTCTCCTTATTGAAAAAATGTATTGGAATAACTTCTTCCAGCTCGCCCACACTGCCTTCAGTCAATGATCAAGGGCAATTCTTGGTGGAGCCGGTGGCCATTTTGGATAGGAAGTTAGTTAAAAAGGATAATGCTACAGTTGTAGAAGTGTTAGTGCAATGGTCTAACACACTTCCTTCTGATGCAACTTGGGAGGAGTGTGACAAGTTCCATAGTAGGTTTCCACACATCCATCCTTGAGGACAAGGCTGCTGTCAAGTGGGAGGGATTGTAAAGCATTCAACAGTTCAGCTCATAGTTTATCCTTGTTAGTGCACTTTCCATTAATAATCACAGTTAGTTAATAGTTAGTTATTAATTGACTGATATAGGAGGCAGGGGTAGTTTAGTCTGGGGATATAATAGTTGAGGTCTTGTTAGTCTTTTTCCTTCTCAATTACATTATGAGAATCATTTGCTCGAGTGTGAATGTTGATATGTAAGGTGTGAACATCGATGTATGGGATCATGTGATTTTGAATGAGAATTTCTTTTTTCTAATCTCTTCTAGATTTCCTCCCCTTTCTCTGAAAACTTTCCATTCCCTCTCTGCATTTCTACTTAATCATTCATATACAACTCACTGATTCATAGTGGTAACATTGAGATCATTAGATTTTCCTTACGTATTCATCAACTCAGTTGCATATACTGCTTGATTGAGCTAAAACAGTCACTTGTTCCTTACACGTTGGTAGCTGTTAAAGATCAGATTGAATTCTTTTCCTTATAAATATATTAATAATAAATGTGATTTTTCTAAAAACAAAACCATAACATTAAAAGAATATTGGAATGGCCATAGAAGAGACCAAACCCAATCATAAACCCCATAACATGTATGTTCTGCATGTATCATCATCAATGTATGCTAGTAAGTGAGCTAAAATCATACAAACTGATTTTCAGTATTGGTTTGGACATGGAGTATTGCGCGGTCGTGCCACTCCCTAGTCTAAATAAATCGCGGTCGTGCTGCCCTGCAGTGTAATCTGACTATTTTGGTTGTTAATCATAAACTCGATACATGTGTATTTTAAACTATAATATATGATGAAAGTGAAGTTCTAAGTGCTTTAGTGTATAATGACTACATTGATTTAATACTTATCAAAATTACGCAACGAAATTGTTAGAAAATTTCTTTTCATCGCTTTTTTCTCATCCATTACGCGTCCGAAAAGCCGGACTCTTTGTTTTACTCATTGAGAAGGTTCCGTAAACTCTCTCTCTCTCTCTATATATATATATATATATATGTATATATTTGTATTTGAAATGTTGAACTTATGATTTTATGCATGTAACTTGTGGTTTATTTGTGTTCATATAAATGTGAATGTGTTAGTTTTAAGTTGAATAAGTATGAAAGCTATTGAAAATTTGTGTTGCTTGTGGATTACATTGAATAGATGTTGAAAGCTCGTCAAAATGCAGAGATTGATATCATTGATTGATTCTGAATTCGTTTGGAATAGTCCAAGTGATCATCAAAGGAAACAAAGGTGTGAATGTTCAAAAATGTTGGCTATTCCATTGCTTTTAAGTTAATTAGAATTTGAGATTGGTATGCATTACATATATAGTAAGTGTTATGTGTACATGTATGTAAGTAGGAGGTGCAGGGAGCACCAGTTGTATTCAAAATTCCTGTTAATTCAAATTTGATATTATTTCTCTTGGTCTCTCTCATGGAACAATGGAAAATGGAATGTGAAATCGATTCTACAAGGAATAGTTAATTAATTAAATATATAAAACTATTTTCCGGTCGAGCTATCCCAATGTGTACTAAGTTTGAAGTTGATTAATATGCATATTGTATAGTAAATGTTATATATACATGTATATATATGTTAGAGTTGCACTAAATTATGTTCTACTCAAAATTCAAGTCGTTTTGGATTTGATTTAATTGTTTATGGTATTTAAATATGTTGTTTCTTCTTTGGAAACATGGGTACGTGTTATCGATTCTAAAAGAAATACTAATTTAATGAAAGAAATATATTTTTAAGGTCTTGAAATTTGAAGTTGATTTTCAAAGAGAAATGAAAAGCAAAATAATGTGCTGGTAGTCCGAGAAATGCTTTTAGGTTATCATTGATGTGAATCCCTGTCTCCTTTTCTCATCCTTGCTTTTACTTGAGTGTAAACTCGAGTGCAGACCTCATTTTTAATGAAATTTGAAATTGGCAACTAGATACATAGTTCTAAGTTTCATGCCAAATAAGTTTGGCTAGAGAGGTCTACGAAAAGGACTAATTTTTTCATTCCAAGGTCAAATTATTTTTCAGTTATTTGCTCATTTGTAATTTACTCTAGAACACATTGTACCTAAGTATTGTTTCAGCACTTTCTACATCTATCATATCTAGTTATATACTTGTATTGATATGAATATGCCATATGAATCAGATATAAATTGTAAACTGCATTCAAAAAGAAATATTTTTGAGGTCAATGACTCTTACTTAAGCTATATTAGATTACAAGTAATTTCATTTATTATCTGTCTGGTGAAGGCGGTATCTCCTTACCTCTATTATGTCCTTTTCATATTTTTCATTTCATCGAGATGATTTTCCCTTTTTCCATCTTTCTTATAGGGTTTTCACAATAGATGGATCGCTCCCAACCTTTTAACATGTCTTTTCTCATTCCTACAACAAATTAAATGTCCCTTATCATTATAATATTTTAGTTTTGCTTTCAGTACTTTAGCGGAACGTTGACAAATGTATTAATTAAAATTCAAATCCCATCATGCTTTTTTCTCTGCCAAGCACTTGTAAAAATCCCCTATCTTCAAATTAGTTAGGTGCTCAGTCTTCCAATGTATGAAGACTTGTATATATGGTGGATCACATCATAGGAAGATTGATTATTTAGAACTCTAAGACTCCTGATGTCAATATCACACATGCCACTTTTAAGCCTAAAAGATTCCAGCCATAAGCTCCATCCACCATATTGCTTCATTCACCTTGTGGGGTGCGGTATTAAAATTTTCTATATTAGGAAAGGCGCACCACTTGGTAGTCACCTTTGGTTTATATATATAGCACTCACCAAAGTTGGTTTTGGTCGCACCATTTGGAGAACAAAAAAGTTGAGTTTGAATAATAGTGCTCTTTGTGCTTTCCTATGTTCTATTCCCTCTCCCTGCATCTAAAAAGTCATATTTGACTTTATTTATACGCATATAAAGATTTTCCAGGGTTGGGACAATCTTACAATAGTTTTTTTTCATTTATTTATTTTTTTTAAAAAAAATTAAGGCTAAAGTTTATTATTGGGAATAATGTATTAAATATTTAAAAATAAAAGTGTCCTATGCTATTTCCATAAAAAAATACGCAAGAAATGAAATAGGACTCTCATTTTCGGAAGAGGGGAGTACAAATTATGCTTCAATGTTATTTCCAAATATGTATTACTGATTTTAAATGTTTGGGGTGCCTGGCACTTTGTACCCCTCATCTTATCTTTCTACTCTCTTTAGCCTTGCTAGGTCTTTACCTTTATTATTTTTGTATTTCGGAATATAAACTTATAACTACTAGTCATTAAGCCTTCAGTTCTCATGAAATATAGTAGTTGTCATGAAATATAGTAGTTGTCTTATCTACCAGATTCCATATTGTATAAAACTGAAGAACCATATATAAAACTGATGATAAATGCGATCTCTAACCTCTGTTCTCAGCCAGAAAAACTACTGTACTAAAAATCATACACGCACACACACACACACACACACACACACACATACATATATTCTCCTTGGTCTGTATTACACTGAAGGTCCATAGCATATATATGGTTCAGAGTTACTCTGATGTACTGGCCTATTTGTGACCTTTCTATTCTTAGAGTTGAACGTGTGTGTAATGAAAGGAACAGCTGTTAATGGAGTTTAGTACTAGAAGTTCTATTTATGCATCCAGCATTTACATATCAATGAAGTTACATCAGGATATATACTAGCCATATCTTACATTCTCTTGTTCTCTCTGTACAATCTGCACATGGCACATGCATTCTGCTCTACAGTCAACTAAATTTAGTTCTAATAAATTCTGGCTTGGCCCATGAATGTGATTGGCTATAAACTTGCATGACCATGGTTTAATTTGCTGCAAGTTTATAAAGATGGACATATAGAGGTTAGGACTGAGTGACACTGGTAAGTCCCCAATAATTCAAGTTCTTTTCATGACCCCATTAATTTTAGAAGCAAGTGGGAGAATTATTAGTCATAATGCCTGCAGACTTTTTGTGGGATCCCACTAGCACTAGCTATTTGGCTGTGCTTGATACAGAATTAATGACTAGTTCTGTCTTTTCTTCAAAAGGGCTTTGGCAAGACCTCTGTAAGATAGTTAATTGATATGTACATTGTAGACTAATTTTCCAGATTCATGAATTTCATAGTCTTTGGTAGGGAACTCTTGCCGCGTCACTTGATATTTTGGTTTAATTCCTATCATTAATCATTTGTTTGCAGACATTAATTGGCATAGATTTATTTGCATGTTTCAGAAGTTCGATTTCTAGTTTCAGTAGAAAACTTGCAGCAACATCTTTTTACCATTATAAATAGGTTTTTTTTATTGTACTATATTTGAGTTTACTTGGAATAAATTAGAGATATCATCATTACTATGTTAGGAGATAGATTGTAGCATCTCATCACAGTATATTTTTTCATCCGAAATCAGGTAGAACTCCATGAGACTTCATATTTCCAGGCTGACAAATATAACTTTGTATATGAGCTGCTTTTTTGCTCTGATGTACTGAAGATCTCTTATGCTGTGAGAGTATCATTTCCTTTGTTAAATACAAAGAAAGTAAAGACCCTTTTCTGGGAGGGGAGGGAGGGAGGGAGGGAGGGTGGGAGTACAATTACTTAGCAGTGGATCCGGTTAGCATGAAGTTTATTTTTTGATAAGTTGGTTAATTGACCAATCGAATATGGACACACATAGAGTCTCGCCTACGTGTCAGCATTTTATTGGTCAATTGACCAATTTACTTAAAAATGAACTTCATGTTAACCACTTCCCTTAGCCGTGAACATTAAGGATATATTTTTTGTTCTATATTTTAAAATATAAATAGTTACTAGTTTAGAAGCGATGAAATGATAATAACAAATTTAGGGATATTATGGCATTTTATATATTACGATCAATATAATTAAATAAATAAAACCCTTTGTGGAAAAAATAAAATTTTAAATGCTAGCACTGAACACTGTCACACCCTTGAAATAAATACTGTCACAATCAGAGATTAATTGTAGAATTAATCCACAACTTGTCCTTAAAAATCTTGGCCTTTTACATCCAACCTCAAAAACTAATTTTTCTTTTAATAAAACTGAGGGATTTGATTAGATTAGATAAACTAAGATACCTATTTACAATTTCCTTGGTGGAAACTGATATTTCTATATTATTTTTTTATATTCACAAGTATGACTCACATATTAACCAATAAAAATTTGACACATTAATTAATATGTGGACTTTATATGTAAAAATATTAAAATTAATGTGAAAATATGAGATTATTTGTGGTTATGAACTTGTGATCCATCATTTCTTTTATTTTTATTAACGAGCATCTTCTAGACGATGCCTCTAATCTAATCTAATCTCTCTCTCTCTCTCTCTCTCTCTCTATATATATATATATATATATGCATTTTGGATATTTATTTTGTTCGTGGTATTAAACTGCGGAATATTAAAAATTAAATTACGGACGGGAACAATATGAGTCGTTAGATATATTCGGATGGACGATCAGAATTTATAGGAAGGATGAACACTTTTTTATAATGTTGTCAATAAATCATACCCTATAGATATAGATAGATAAATATATAGGAGTCTGGAGTGTGGGGTCCATGCATTCCTCTCTAATTATATTATATGTCTTGAGTCTGATATATAGATGGTGCATCTTTGAAAATATTGAAAGGGCCTAGGCATACTAAAGTAATTGGGGTTCCTCTTGTTCAATCAAATCTTGTAATGGACCATATAATGCTGTTCATCTTGTCCCCATTCTTCATTCCACACGAATTCTTTGACATCCATTTACTCTTTCTCTTCTTACATGCATCACATGGGTGCACGCACACATACTTTTGTCCATGGATTTGTTTGATTTCATTTACTAGTCACATTCTTCTCTACTGAAGGAAATTGGATTTGAAGGATTCTCCAGGAATTCTGGTAATTGTCCAATACGTGTGAAAATGGATATTATGGTAAATTCTTTTGTTCGTCGTGGGTGAAAATGGAAATCATACTCCATTAAATTGGATCTAATCAAGTTACTCCAAGAATTTAGTTGAGTAATGGTTCAATGCATGTAAAAATTGTAGACTGAATAGTAAGTTTTATATATATATATATATATATATATATATATATAAGAATATGATGTCAAACTAATAAATCATTATTAATAAGTAGTGGACGATTAAAAAAACAAATAAGTATCCACTATTAATAGTAATTAAAATAAGAGTTTAACTTAAATAACTAGAATTTAGGTTTATTAACTAGGATTTCGAGTTTATAAACTCGGGTTAAGGGTTTATTAACTAGTATTAATGGTTTATTAATTAGGCTTTAGAATTTATTAGTTAGAGATTAATAAAGTTAATAACTCCTAAATCGTGGTTAAAAAGGAGTTAATAAATCCTAAATCTTCTTGATTACTAAACAATAAACTTTAGTTTATAAATCATAAGTTCGGGTTATATATATATATATATTTCTCTTAGGTTGCATTAGTAAAACTTTGAAGTTGGTAAAATGACCAATGCCAGTGGATTATATATATATATATATATATATATATATATATATATATATTTTTCTTCATTTTCTTTTATAATTGGTAAAAAATAATTTAAAATTTTAACTTTACTCCTCAAAAGAAGTCAAAATAAAAAAATAACTGAAATTATTGGTCACCCCCATAAAAACATATCCTCTCTTAACCCTAAATAGTTGTCACCTACCAAAATAAAAATATAAAAAAAATACATGGCCAATTAAAGTAGTACTCCCTCTGTTCCAAATTAATTGTTTAGTTTTAATTTTTTAAAGTTAAATTGACCATTTTTAAAACTAATCTTTTTATTATTTTTTCTAAAATATAGGTTAAGAAATTATAACCAAAAGAAAGTATATACAATTTATTATTATTAACCCCAATTTTTATAATTTTAGAAATATATTTATATATATTTAATTATTAATTCTAAAATTAGTCAATTTGATTTAAAAAAGTCAAAACTGAGCAATTAATTTATTAGTAGAAACATCTAAATTCCATGTGTTAATGCCAAGATCTTCTGCCACGTCCCAATCACGTAAGACGCCCTGATCCTGCACAGTAAACACGATAAACACCACAAGCTTCGATTTTACGGCGGTTCGCTCGGGGATAGCAAAGCGTGAGAGTCGAGAACGTGTTCACAAGGTTAACAAAATGGAGGATGTAATGCCTAGTATATTGAGATAGATGATGATAATAATTCGTTGTGTGTCTGTAAATATGAATGATAAAAATGTGTGTACATACCTCTTTGTGAAGACTTCCTTGCTAAGCCATACTCTCCTTGCCTGGATTACCGTGCCACCCACTACTACCTGACACACCCCCTTGATCTGATGGGTTCTACCGACTGCATGTAGTTTATCCACTGCTTTTTGGTCACTATTTCCACCGCCGGCCGGTTATAATCCCATCCACATTAATGTGCAGCGGGTGTTCTCTAGTCAACCGTCATGCTTTTTCATCATTGCAGTCAAAATAATAGAAATTAAAATGTCCAAAGGATCGATTCCACTTTGGACCTGATCCGGTCTTATAAGTCAAAATGGAAATAATAGGATAACTGGGCTCAAAGACTTTCATGGTTCAATAATGAAGGCCCAACAGATTAATTAAAAGAATAAGCCCAATCTATCCGGCCCAATGAGAGAAAATATCATGACCCAACATTGCCCCCTAGTTTTTTGTTGAATGTAATGTTTAATAGAAAACTATAAATAATCCATGATATTTTCTTGAAAATCAATAATAAAAGTAATTGAAATGTATTCTTGTTATTGCTCACAAAATGAGATGAAAGGAAATTAAAGGCCCAAATCGGAAAGGCCCTATCTATTAAATATCCGGACGAGACCGGACGCTTCCCATTCAAATTCCCAATTATTACTAACATTTAATGTACCACCTTGAACACCGTGGTAAAATGGCACAAGATAAAGGATAACTTTATCAAATTTGTGATTTTACTGCTCATTTGAAATTGAGCGCCTTCTAAACTTTCTCGATCTTTCTCTCGCAAATCGTCACAAATGACTTCCCACAACTCTGAACAAAGTTCCCCAATACTAGTAACACCGATCACAAAGTGGTTCCACCAAACCCCAACCCTCACGAAGGAACCCTGGCGTGAACCCCAATGAAAACTCCAAAAACCCCTCCTGAATACTACAGAATACGGACGCTTCTCGTACGCCAACACTCCTTCTATCGTGGATCGAGGCTAAACTAAAGAGGGTTTGATCTCGGTTCCATATTAGGATACCCACGCGATCGGTACCCCAGTCCGGTGAAAAAGATGTACCAACTACTAAAGGTTGGACTACCGTCTCGCGACCTTCTTTGGAGAAGGGGTTCGTTTTCCCTACACATTTTATAGTGACCCTATTGGGGTTCCCGGGTGTGGGGTTCTCAGCAGTCAGTGTCGAACTCCTACATTCACATTTCGCCTTCGCGCCTTTTGCCATGAATTGGGCGCCGAGCCCTCCTCGACTTCTTCTTCACCGCCTCATAAAATAGTACAATCCAGGAGAAGGGTTCAAGGCCCTTAGCAAGCATTCTCCAAGTGCGGAGAAAAGTTCGACAGACGCTCATGGTGAACACTCCTTGAGCAATAGGGGATGGCACGAGAAATGGTTCTTCGTCAAAGGTCCCGAGATTTCTTCTTTACCGAATCGGGCAAGCGAGCGAAAAGATCTCCGACTTGACTTGGAGACATTTCAAGAACGGAAAGTGGAAATGATGGAACTATTCGACAACTTCCCTAAGGAAGAGTGGAAATATGGACTCCTCTCAAAGGCATGGTTATATGACCATAAGTGTAAGTACCATTTCATTTCATATATATAATTTTTTAGAAATATTTTATGATGTGTAATTTAACATAGGATTGCTTGATTTATGCAAGATTCGATCGAATCGAGCTCCTTAGAAATAAAGGAGTTCGAAGATTTTTGTCAGGAAGTCTTCTAAGTCTGTTGAGAATATACCAATGAAGTTACTCCGGCCGTAAGCCCAAGCCTGTAAATTCATACGGATGAATTTCGAATAGAAGAAGCAGAGGTCAAGAGGTTCTTGTACCATAAGAGACCCTTCACACGCCGAAGAGGAAAAGAGGAGAGCCACCTTAAAAACCTGTGACCCCCTCTCTGTCACCCCTTCCGAATTCACACCAAATAGAGCCAACCCTAAGACCTACTCCTCGACAAAGCGGTTTACTTGATCGTCTCCGATCAAGAAATGTACTTCGGATCAAAAATTAAAAACAAAAATAACCCCACTAACCGCCAAGAACCCTTCGTAAAGGTTAACGATCGAAACCAAGTGATCGGGACGAAGGATTCCAACGCTATTCAGAAGAGGAAACGCACTTCGATAGCCATCCGAGTTCTGCCTCTGCCTCAACACCTAAAGAACCTACCCCAAATAAATCTCCCACAATTGAAAACATACACGCGGACCCTATCCCTCCTGAACAGCCAACTCTCTCTCCCGAAAGGCCAAGATCTTCCCCCGATCGACCCGGTCCCTCAGGTCAAGGCTACCATGCCGAGGCTGTGGGATCTCCGACCTTCAGGCCTGTGTTCAATGCCAACTTCCCTTCGACCTCTTGGAGCTTTCGTTCGGAACAATCGACGACCACCGCTCAATGATCACACAGACGGAAATCTGCTCGATGAGGGGATGAGTTATTTGGCTAAGGTAAATAATAATCTCTTTTTCCTCTATATCTCTGTTCTCCTTTGAATATTTGGACGTTTGACTTGAATATTTTGAAAATATAAAGTTAATCGCTAATAGGTTTGATCATTGCGTCAAACACATAAATGGAGAGGCCGAGGAAGATTTCATGAGACAAGAGATAAACATGTTGAAATCAACGACCAATCGTGAAGAATACCATCAACGGTCTTCAAAAAAAGATCGGGCTAGGATGGATTTGAAGACATCGATGACGAAGTTAAGTGTTAAAAATCAAGAACGCAATCAAAAGTTTAAAAATCGAGTTTAAAAAATTTACAAACCATATACCCGGATCACCCTTTATGCACAATTATTAATTAAACGTAAAAGATATGAAAAACAAACATACCCTTGAAGATCCGAGCTTCCCTGTACAAGTTCACCTCCAATCCCTTTTCGCTCAACTTGAATCCACGGGTTTGGTTCCTTCCTTCGATCAACGTTAGCCACCCATATGTTTGGCCTCTGAGGTGATCCACCAAGGAATAATAAGAATTCAAGAAGATGGGTATTGGCTCAAACCCTAGTTTTCTATCTCTATAGAAAAGGGCGACTCTCCAACAAATTAGAATTATGTAGATGTTGAAAAAGTCAACAACAACCCACACCCATAATAAGACTCTCTTATTTATAGATATGGGCAACCCACCTTAACAATTAAGGAATTGGGTTTTATTTAATTAATTAAATTCTTTTTTAATTAATTAAGCTCCCTAATCTTATTAGGGATAATTAATTAAACTCCTTTAACTAATTTTCCTTCCTAATCCAATTAGGAATAAATGAGAGTACTTATATTAAATTAATTCCTAAACTCTTTTAGAAATTAAAATAATAATAATTGTAATAATATTAATAAGACTCTCTTATTAATTTATATTTAATATTTCTAAAATATTAAATAATAATATTAAGCTATTTAATTTATTCTATCACCATAGATTAAATTAAATATACATAACATATTATTACGATTATGCCATTAACTTCTTAAATAATTATTCTTCCTTTTATGGTGTGACCTTTTTGGTTCTCCATATTAAACCTATTGTGAATAAATCAATTAGAATAATTTTAATCTTATTTAAATAAATAAATTAAACAATTAATTTATTTAAATAAATAATATTTATTCTACAATAAGGATAAGCCTCCCAATGATCAACGACTTTCCAGATAATATAGATTTCAACATTAATCATAAAAGAACCTTTGAGTAAATAGTTACCAGACAATTCAATCCTTCCACCATACAATGTCCCAATTAAATATAAGACATGGAATTATCACAAGTCTTATTTTATTTAATTATATGTATTTCGATCCTTAAATGCACAACTCAAATAATGCAAATTAGAAACTCCTTTCTAATTTCATTCTCGCTTTGGCCAAGGACTACCGGGTTGTCATTTATCGAATCACATAGACATTTCTTCTTTTATTGAAGTGGTAGATTCTTTATCGATCATACATTATCTCCATGTACAACTTATTATACCCAAGCATACCCTTTGATATACCCTAAGGGTCTTAAGGAATAAGTCAAAGTATAACTCATCATACACAAGATACTATGATGATCTCAAGTCCAAGGATTACTTGTATTACTATCACTACAGAATTCCTATCGACATGCAAATAAAACTCCATTAGGTATTCCTTAGCGAGCCACGCTCAAAGTGAACTTATTCTCTAATAAGCACCTACATACTTGCTTTTTAGTGTTCCACATAAATGATCATGAGATCAATCATCCTCATCCAATGAGCAAGCAACGATGTACCAATCTATCCGGATTCACTAATCCCCAATTTAGTAATCCAACGATTGGGAACTATTTTAGTTTTAAGCTTTCTAAGAATTTAGATCTCATTAGAATGATCATCATCATTATTCTAAAAGCATTGCTTAAAACTATGGGTTTATCACATATTATAAAACAAAGATCATGTAGATAATTAAAAGCCTTTAATAAATTAATACTTTTTATTAATAAATGAATAAGATTGTTACAAAGTATACGCTTTATCATCAAACATGATCGGGCTTGTGTGCATACTACTTTCAATCTCCCACTGCACTAAAGCCAATCGTCATGGTATCTTATACTCTTCTTCTCTAAGTGATTTATTATCCCGCCATTGGATAAGCTTTAGTTAATGGATATGTAATGTTGTTCTTGAGAGTCCACTATCTCTATAGTGATTTCCCATCTTTCAATGATTCTAATAATCAAATGAAAGTGACACAACACATGTTTAGATCCAAGATGAGACTTAGAACTATTCCTAGTTCTCGTAATGAACTTTTAATCCAAACAATCAACTCATAAGCCTTCATTTATAGCTATATACTTTGTCTTTATCACTAAACCAACAACTTTTTGTCGTTTGGAACCTTTCCAATTCATCGCACTAACTGCTCAAGATAACGCTTTACCTTAAAGTGGATTTTTCATCATTTTTGGTCCGTCTCGAAAAACTTGAGTCCTCATAAGCCTCTAGTTTTAATTTAGACCCACCATGAATATGATCACATCCTTAGTGCTTAGGCTAAGCACTTTAAGATGTTTTTCATCGACTCATAGTGAACTTCTCCATAATACGATCGATCAACATCGTGTCTCAGATATTTCATCAGCATACATGATTATCACTCATGCGACCTCTCTTTTCGTGAGTCTGTGGGGACTATTAAGAGAGATACACTCCATAGCTCATCGACATGAGACATCTCTTGAGTTTGCCATGCTAAACGAATTTTTAGCATCAAATGAATATACGCTCCTTGGGTTAAGTTGAGCATCCTTTAAATCTATCTATATAGATTTTATCCCCAATTAAGATACTCTTCCAAATCATTCGTGGAGGAATGTTTAGACAACTTTATCTTTTATGATTGTAGCATTGGTATGTTATTCCTCATCCGTAGTATATCAATATATAATACTAGAAATTTCACGACGCTCCCAATCGACCCTTTTGTACACACTAGAACTCTTACCTCATCGCAATGTAACTCGATCATCATCTTTATGACGTATTCTCATCATCATCATCCATGATGAATCCATACCTCCTAGGTATCTTCTTGGTACTATTCCGCATTTACGATTTGGTTGTGGTACAACAGTCTATCTATGTGTTCCTCTTATTTGACTTATAGTGTTTTGTGGATCTTGAACTCTTCAAGATCTATTATCCTCCCACTAGCCCCCCTTCAATGATAAACACATTTATCTTGTAAGCGCGCGTGTTTCACAACAAACACCTTTTGCTAAGTAGGATTATAGAACATATACCCTAAACTTACTTTAGGATGTCCCACAAATCGATACTTGTCAAATCTTGTCCCAAGCTTATCCTTTCAAACCTTTTCACATAAGTCGACAAACCCCTTATCTTAACATACTTAAGATTAGGAATCCTCCCTATCCATAACTTTTATGGAGTCTTCAATGGATTTTGAGGTTACCTTTTCAGATACGCAGCCTATTTCTAGGACATTATCCCGTAAGGATACCGGAATGTCGATAAAATCATTATGGACCGCATCATGTCCAACAAGGTACGATTTTTCATTCAGATACATCAATCAATTATCACAGAGACGATGTGTCCATTATGAGAAAACCATTTGAGATGATCTAGAAACTTATCAAGACAAGTATTTATTCCTCGATCTAATCAAAGAATCTTAATACATTGCCAATTTGTTTCACTTTTCAATTCTTTGAACCTTTCAAATAATTCACATCTTGTATTTCAACAAATACACACATTCAACTCTTTGAATGATCATCTCCTTTTCTTATACTAGTTTGTTCAATTTATAAAATTATTTTCACGTAAGTCAAGTATACAAAATCCATTAAGTAATATTCCATTCTATACAAAACATTATTATTAAATAGAACAACAATTGTTCTTAATTATAATACCAAAGATTTCATTGTTCAACAATAAAATGGAAATAATATTTTTAACAAGAATCGGAATACAATAACAACTTATCGACTTAATAGATTTGCTCAGTAGGCATTGCTAAACTATAAGTTTCTATGGCTAATATGGCAACCTTTGCTACATTTCCCATATATAGGATTACTTATATTTGTTTAGCTTTCTACTTCTTCTTAGTCCCTTCATAAATCTATATTTATGATAACCAAAGCTCAGATCCAATACCCAAGTAGAACTCGACTTAAAAAAAATTTATTTTAAATCATGAACAAATTTCAGATTTGTAATCAAACTTCACTAAGCTTTCTTTTCGTTAGCCTCGCAAGATGCTTCTCAGCTTCTTTTCAGTTGTCGTGCTTATTGCAAGTGGAAGCAAACTCCTTTGCTATCCGTGACGCTTTTGTTCTTATTATCCTTTGTTTACGCCTTTCTATTTACCTTCTTTGAATCGTTCTTCTTCTTTCGAAGATCCTTTGGCCCCTACCAAGAAGACTTGATCTTTCTTGGTGGAAAGTGACTCTCAACATTTTTCAACATGTTAAGCAAATCAATGAGGTCGATATCTAGCTTGTTCATATGAAAAATTCACAACAATTATGAAAGGAGTCCGGAGTGAGTGCAAGATCAAATCTTCGCTCAACTCTCCATCCATGACAAAACCAAATTGTCCTAATCGATCAATCAAATTGATTATGTTAAGAATTTTTTGTTCTGCATTTATAGTGCCATTGGCCATTCTAGATCGGAAGAGCTCCTTAGATATCTCGATATCTATCGGCCCCTACTTTCCTCACCATCAACTACTTGATGTGCAGGAGAATATAGAGAGTATCCATAGTTTCAGTCGACGTCAAGCTTGTTACTCATGGATGCGAGCATGATGCATCGAGCTAATCAGTGCATCATCTCGCCACTTTCTAAAAGTAGCAATCTCTTCCTCAAAGGCATCATCTCGCAACCATTGCAGGATAGGCGATTAAGGACATAAGATAGCTTTTCACCTATGAGAACTATTCTCAAATTCCTTAACCAATCCGCTTAATCTTGGCCCGATTAATTTAGCATCTAATATGCTTCGCATGATAGTAATTTTAGACATTGTAAAATTTTGTAAATGAATTTGTAATTAACAACATTTTAACATACATTCTTTATTAATTACCAAAATAAATTAGGTCTTGTTTTAAATTGGTATCTCCCACTATTTTCTTCAAACTATATTACCTCACTTATATAGTTCTAACAAAATCTAATTAAAGATTTGCTAGTGAGAATAAGGATCCTATTTCAAATGTATATAGCCTTGTGGTGACACAACAAACTATATATAAATAAATAGTAGACAACTTTTGTCAATTACATCAACTATGCAACTCCTTTTCTTTTTGCCTCTTAGATTATTTTGATCAAGTGGTGGCACATCCGAATCAAAATTATCCAAGTTAAGTCCAACCTAGCACTCCATATATTCAAAAAGAAAATATCATCCTTGTGGTGACACAACAAAACAATATTGTTCAATTTTCTTTATAAGCATCAAATGTGATAAATTAACATCTTAAATACTTAATACTTGCCTTGTGGTGACACATTTTATAAAAAAAGATGAATTTTTCTATAAATATTATTTTTGAATATTATGGAATAAATTTGATATAATGTTATAGTCAGGTAATATTTATAAATTTTGCAAAGTATGCAAGTTGTTATAAAATATTCGTTTCATTCTGTGGAATATTCTTTTTTTTGTTAGGAATATTCGCATAATGGCTCAATCATGGTGGACCCCCATAATGTAATTATTGTTTGATCGAGAAAACGACAAAAAATATTTTATAAAAATAACTACGGAGGTGTTACCGTTAAAACCGCTGAACTACCCTATGGTAAAAGTACAAGAATACGCTGTGGTCAGATAAGAAGACACCAGATTGATTATCGATGCTTACGTGAGAAGTCACTCACTACGCTCAATTATCGCTACAAAGAATTGGCCACGATCATATCTCTTATATTATTGATTCAATTATTGTCACAAAGATCATCTCAGATAATATGTTATAAGATTAAATCAATAATTGAGATTTACAAGTTATAAATGATTAATAATTGTTGAAAGATTAAATATGTGTTGATGAAAAAAAAATGATTTGTGGTAAGTTTGATTATTTTATGGGGGGCCTATATGTCATCATCTAAGAGTCTCTTCATCAATAGTATTTACCTTCAAGTAATAGTAATTACCTTCGCACAATAGTAATTACCTCACAATAGTAATTACCGCCAATAGTAATTACCTTCACAATAGTAATTACCTCGTGAATAGTATTTACCTTCACAATAGTAATTACCCTCGTGAATAGTAATTACCTTCACAATAGTATTTACCTCTCAATAGTAATAGTATTTACCTTACACAATAGTATTTACTTCGCTAATAGTAATTACCTTTACAAAAGCACGCCGAACCACTTGTCGCTTCACATTACAAAAGGCCAACCACTTGTCGCTTTCACACATACAAAGGCCAAACCAATGCTCAAGCCACTCGCTTTTCACACTAAGCAAAGCTAAGCTAGAAATCTTCTATAAATAGAGGCCTAGGGCTTCATTATTTTTCACTTAATTCATTCAAGCTATAGAGAGAGAGAAAGTATAGAGAGAATAAGAGAGAAAGAAGAAGAGTATTTTGTTACTACACATCGCCGTAAAGATTCAATCTCCTACCAAATGTAAGGGGTGTTATTCTTTCTTATTCACGAAGAGAATCGTTGTTATTCCATCGCTTATTATTCTCGCTGAATAACTCGATAAGTGGTTTACCCTATACTTGGTGACATTCTTCTATTATTCTCGCTGAACATCCTCTGCTCAGGTTTTTTACACCGATTCTCGGTTCGGTTCCGTTTTTATTATTATTCTCGTTGAACATCCTGCTCTCTGGTTTTACACCGACCGGTTCCGCTTTTTTTATTATTCTCGCTGAACATCCCGCTCAGGTGTTTTACACCCGACCGGTTCCGCTTTTTTTTATTATTCTCGCTGAATATCCTATCTCGTGTGTGTTTTACACCGGATCCGGGTTCCATCTTTATTATTCTCGTTGAACATCCCGCTTGCGGTGAATTTCACCGACCGTTCCGTTATTTATTATTATTCGCTGAATAAACTCGTCTCGTAAGGCCTATCGCATTTACGGTGATTTCTTTTGTTATTCCATTCTTTATTATACCCAAATGGTTAAAACTTTGACTTCTATACTCCATGAAATTAGTAGAATATCCTCGATATTTTCATGCTTCATCCAAAGATCTTTTCATGGAAATATTCTTCCGATCATTCTTGAATTTTACTCTACAAAACAAAGATCATGTCGATAATTTGACGTTAATAATTCCTCGGATAAAATAATTTTGAACTGTTTTTATCAATTCTTATATCATTGTCATCATCCTCATGTTTATATTTTTTGAAAGTCATCTCGGTCTCAGAAAGTATGGGGATGGACTTGGTATGATTACGACCAGAGACTATTTGTGTAATCACGACCGTAATGTTACAAATGATGTGATAAAAATCCTCAAAGGGTCAGAGAAGTATCGATGGATGCTTGTTGGTATGATCATGACTATTAATGAATACACAAATATTCTCGCCCAGAAGGTATGAATAATTGTGGTCGGATACTAAAGAATATCCTCGTCAGAAAAGTGTGGGTGATTCGATGATGTGAATATTTATTAAAGTCGAGTCTCGCCTATAAATGTTGATGAAAACCTTTAAAACCTAAAAGATAGTAGATTTTATTTTCTACTGACTTTTTAATGGATCAGATATTCACCGCAGCTTAAACCGGTTGTCTATTGTATTTTATCGCTTAATATTATCAAGACTATTGATAATTTATTTCGCATTATCTTAGTCATAATATTTTTATCGGGCTAGTTGAGCTCACCCTTTCTTTCACCGTTTTCTTCGTGAAATGATAATATAGCCGGGATTTAGCCTGGGAAACGAAAGTGATGGTCCTCAAGATAAGATTAGTAGTCCTCACTATTCTCGTGAAAAATAAGGTGATAATAATTGTAATGAGGACTTTTTTTCGAGTTCAGATAATATCTAGTAGATTTATATTTGTATTTAAACTCACGCTTATGTCAGATTGCATACCTACGCTTATGTTAATAAGTTGTATTTAAATTTGCATCACGTAAGTGGCGTACCCAAGACGGGTGATGTATACCTAATTTTGGGGCGCCACAACTTGGTATCGTAGCTTAGGATATGATCCTGCGCTAAGATGTGAGAATAGTACTAGAGGGGAGAGACGGGAATACCTTCGCTAGTAGATGACCTACCTAAGTTTACGTGATATTTTATTGGTTGGTCAAGATAGGATAATTTGTTATACGTCAATTAACCTTTGTTTTGTGGGCAAGATCTCAAAATGACATCCGAGAATGTTGAGAATAAGAATGGAGCGCAGCGATCGCTGATTCACCACATATCAATAATCGTGATAATGTGCATCAGAAGGCGATAATCCTCATGCAAACAACAACACCGACCAAATGATGAATGATCAAATGTTCAGAGGTTTTATGCAATTTATGCAACAAAGAAAGTAGAGCGACTCCTCGCCCAAAACGTAGGTGGAAAACACTGAAACTCTCTCAAGGTCACCGCTAAACAATTCAAGGAGCCGGGACCACCGGAGTTTAAGGGAGAGCCAAAACCACTTCTCGTGAAGCATGGATAAAGCAGATTACCAAGATATTTGATGTCTGGGATGCTCCGAGGAGCAAAAGGTTCCTTTCACGCTTTTTATGTCATGCGCGAGAGAGGGTGGACATCGTGGGAATCCAGAAACGACTCAACCAAATTGCATCAAGATATCTTGGGAGAAGTTCCAGAGTCGTTTCAACGACAAATACTTTCCCGAAAGTATTCGCCACACGAAGGAGGTGGAGTTTATCAAGTTGGAACAAAACAATACGACCGTGTCGCAATACGAGGCAAAATTTATGAGTTATCACACGGCCAGGCCCCACTGTGGATAATGAAGAGAGAATGGCGCTAATGTTTTTAAGAGGTTTCAAGTCGAGATACGCCAACATCTTATTTCTCATAAACCGTGTTTGTATTCAGATGTTGTAAATAGGGCTCGCTTAGTGGAGCGCGATAATGAGTCAACACAACTAAAAAGAGAGAGCAAATGGCAAAATTATAATACCAAATGAGAGAATAGTCATCGAGCTGTGACAACAAGCGGAGGGAATCAACAAAGCCGATATGGTAACCACTTTTATGGTAATCGTACAAAACAATAAGAATGGACATTTCAAGAAAAGGAGATTCAACAATGATGGAAAGACGCCAAGACCAAAGACCCATTGTTAAGGAAGGAGAAAGACCACCATCATATGCTTCAAATGCGAGGAGAGGGACACATCACCCAAATCAAGGCCACGCCATCCAAAGCATGTTATAATTGTGGAAGAGAAGGTCACTTAGCTCGATTTTTATTGCCATCAAGACAAATTCAATTTAGGATGGAGGCACCAAAGGCCATCCCGTAAAATTCAAAACCCAGAAAAAGGGAGAGCATTTGTTGTGACCTCCCAAAGAGCAAGGAACCGAATGAGGTCATCACGTAAGTTTATCATAAACTCTAATGAAGTCTATACTTTATTTGATACCTGTTCTACCCATTCTTTTATTTCTCCTACTTGCGCCATCGATTAAATTTGACCGAGAAATTAGACTTCGACTTATCCGTGGAAACTCCGCTGGGAGAAACCTTCATTACATCCAATCGCTTATAAGTCTTGTTTGGTTCAAATTTGCACTTCACATTACCCGTCGATCTTATTTCATTAAAAATACTTCAGATTTGACGTGATTCTGTGGATTGATCGTTAACTACTTATCATGCAAAAATTGATTGTTTTCGTAAGGTTGTTAGCTTTCATATTCCTAATCAACCTATTATGCTAATTCAAACGACCAAACCATTAAAATCAATCACGGCCATCTCAAGCCATAAAGCTATTCGCTTATTGAAAAACGGATGTCAAGCTTTCTTAGCTCATGTCACGATTTAAATAAAAATACGCCGCTTTTAAACGATATTCCTATTGTTAATAAATTTCCGACGATTCCCCTCAAGAACTTCCCCGCCTACCCCGTAGCGTGAAATTGAATTTTGTATCGACTTGAACCCCCAGACAAAACCTATTTCCAAAGCCCCATATCGAATGGCTCCTATGAACTTCGTGAGTTAAAGACCCAACCGCAGGAATTGTTAGACATCGCTTTATTCGCCCCTAGTACTTTCCTCGGGGTGCTCCCTGCTCTATTCGTGAAGAAGAAAGATGGGAGTATGCGATTTCAGATTGATTATCTGGAGTCAATCATGTCACCATCAAAAATAGGTATCCATTGCCACGTATTGATGACCCGCTTCGACCAACAGTAAGGAGCCAAATTCTTTTCAAAGATCGATCTTCGCTCTTGATATCACCAATTGAAGATTAGAATCACCGACATTCCAAAGACGGCCGTAACTCCCCAGACGGCATTATGAATTCCTAGTCATGTCCTTCGATCGACTAATGCCCCGCCGCCTTCATGGATATGATGAACCGAGTATTCAAGGAATATTTAGATCACTTTGTGGTCGCCTTTATTGATGACATCCTTATTTATTCCAAAAGCCGTGAAGATCATGAGCAACACTTGAGGTCGACACTCCAAAAGCTTCGTGAATATAAGCTTTATGCCAAGTCAAGAAATGCGAAGTTCGCTTCAAGAAGTAGCATTCCTGGGCACGTGGTATCAAGTCATGGAATATCCGCTGACCCAAAGAAAGATCAAGCTATTCAAAGTCGGGAACAACCTAAATCGCTGATCAAGCACGTAGCTTTTTGCTTAGTCCGGGTTATTATCTGAGATTCGTGGAAGGATTTTCTAATCGCTATTCCATCGACTCACTCACCGACTTTTGAAAGATACAAAGTTCTATGGAGCTAAGAATGTGAGAAGAGTTTTCAAGAACTCAAGAGGAGACTTATTTCAAAGACTGCTCGACGACATACCATCCGCCTTGAGGGATTTGTCATCTACATGTGATGCTTCTAGCAAAGGGTGGGATGTGTTCTCATGCAACATGGAAAAGTTATAGTTTATGCCTCGCGACAACTCAAAGAATATGAGAGGAATTATCCTACTCATGATCTAGAGTTGGCAAACCGTTGTTTTGCAGACTTAAAATTTGGAGGCATTATTATCAGATGGGGAGAAAGTGGAGATCTTTACTTGATCATAAAAGCCTCAAATATTTCTTCACTCAAAAGGAACTCAACACGCGACAACGACGCTGGTTTTGAACTGCTGAAAGATTATGATCATACCATCCAATACCATCCTCGAAAAGTTTAACGTGGTAGCCGACGATCGAGTAGAAAATCATATGCAAGCACGAAAAGCGATATTGTCAACGCAAAGGCCCATTTTGTGTGACTTGCAAAGGATGGAGATAGAATTAAAGACCTGTGGACGATGTGATGATAGCGAGTATACGAAAGTAGAACCCGATTTAATCGATAAAGTTAAAGTCGCCAAGCTGCTGCACCGAGCCGATGCGTGATGAGGAAGAAAGTGCAAGAAGGTGCTACACTAAGCAAGAATCGATGAAGAAGGAATACTTCGAGTCAACTCTGCATTTTGTGTTCCTAACGACTCGATTTAAAGTATAATATCATGATGGAGGCACACAACACACCATTTGCAATCCATCTCGGGAGTACCAAATGTATCATGATATTCGCCATACATTTTGGTGGAGCAATAATAAGAGAGAGAGATAATACTGCTTATCTCAAGGTGTCTAACTTGTCAACGAAGTTAAAGTTTTGAGCATCAAGTACCAAAAGGTCCATTGCAACCACTTGAAATTCCGTAATGGAAGTGGGAGCACATTACCATGGATTTCAAGCACGGCCTTCCTAAGGTTTCTCAAGGCATTGATGCGATTTGGGTCATTGTTGATAGATCGACCAAGTCCGCTTCATTTCTTACCGATACGAGAAACTTATACACTTGAACGCCTGTCAGATGTACATAAACGAGATTGTAAGATCGCATGGTATGCCCAGATCCATAGTTTCGATCGAGACCCAAGATTCACTTCACGATTTTGGGTTAGTTTGCAAAAAGCTATGGGCACAGATTTCACGATTTAGCTTTCTAAGATATCATCCGCATTTGGACGACAATGGAGAGGACTATTCAAACTCTCAAGATCTATTAAGACTCGTGGTCCTTGATTTCAAGGAGTGGGACAAGTTCTTACCATCGTGGAGTTTTCCCACAACAACAGCTTATCAAGCAAGTATCGCATGGCTCCATTCAAGCATCAGATGGAAGAAAGTGTCGCTTCAAAGATGTCGGGATGAGGTGGGTGAAGCAACGTTGTTGGGACCCGAGTTGGTACGTATGACTACTTTTAAAAGATTCAAACGATCCGACAACGATAAAAACCTCACAAAATCGATAAAAGAGTTATGCCGATCTTCATCGAAAGGACGGAATTCGACATAGAGAGATCATGTGTTGTTAAGAGTCGCTTCCATGGAAAGGAGTTACAAGATTTGGAAAGAGAGGAAAACTTAATCCTCGATTCATCTGGCCCATTTTTAATCCTCGATCGAGTAGGAATCGTGGGCCTATAGACTCGCTTTTACCGCCAAATATGTCTCGTGTTCATAACGCTTTTCACATATCTATGTTACGTAAATATGTGAAAGACCCAACCATATTATCGAAGTTAGAACCGATTTAAATAATGGAAGATTTGACGTATGAAGAGGTTCCTGCTCAAATTTTGATAAGAAGGAACATATTCTACGCCCAAGGTTATACCTCAAGTCAAAGTTTTCATGGAGGAACCACGATGTCGAGGAAATGACTGGGAGTTAGAATCAAATGAAATCAAGGTATCCTTACCTCTTCGACATACTGTGTATCGCACTCTAATTTCGAGGGCTTAAATTTCATGTTAAGGGAGGTCAGAAGACCCCAAATTTTTTTTATAAATAAAGATGATTTTTTCTATAAATATTATTTTGAATATTATGGAATAAATTTGATATAATGTTATAGTTGTGGGTAATATTTATAAATTTTGCAAAGTATGCAAGTTGTTATAAAATATTCGCTTGGGTCTGGGAATATTCTTTTGTTAGGAATATTCGCATAATGGCTCAATCATGGTGGACCCCACAATGTAATTATTGTTTGATCGAGAAAACGACAAAAATATTTTTTATAAAAATAACTACGGAGGTGTTACCGTTAAAACCGCTGAACTACCCTATGGTAAAAGTACAAGAATACGCGTGGTCAGATAAGAAACACACCAGATTGATTATCGATGCTTACGTGAGAAGTCACTCACCTACGCTCAATTATTGCTACAAGAATTGCCACGATCATATCTCTTATATTATCGATTCAATTATTGTCACAAGATCATCTCAGATAATATGTTATAGATTAAATCAATAATTGAGACGACAAGTTATAAATGATTAATAATTGTTGAAAGATTAAATATGTGTTGATGAAAAAAAAATGATTTGTGGTAAGTTTGATTATTTTATGGGGGGCCTATATGTCATCATCTAAGAGTCTCTTCATCAATAAGATTTACCTTTCAATAGTAATTACCTTCACAATAGTAATTACCTTCAATAGTAATTACCTTCGTGAATAGTAATTACCTTCACAATAGTAATTACCTTGTGAATAGTATTTACCTTCACAATAGTAATTTACCTCGCCAATAGTAATTACCTTCACAATAGTAATTACCTTCGCCAATAGTATTTACCTTGTTAATAGTATTTACCACTAATAGTATTTACCTTCGCTAATAGTAATTACTTTACCAGACGCCGAACCACTTGTCGCTTCACATTACAAAAGGCCGAACCACTTGTCTTTTCACATTACAAAGGCCAAACCAACCGTCAAGCCACTCGCTTTTTCACACTAAAGTGCTAAGTTAGAAATCTTCTATAAATAGAGGCCTAGGGCTTCATTATTTTCACTTAATTCATTCAAGCTTATAGAGAGAGAGAAAGTATAGAGAGAATAAGAGAGAAAGAAGAAGAGTATTTTGTTACTACACCGCCATAAAGATTCAATCTCCTACCAAATGTAAGTGGGTGTTATTCTTTCTTATTCATGAAGAGAACTGCTGTTATTCCATCGCTTATTATTCTCGCTTGAATAACTCAGATAAGTGGTTTACCCTATACTTGGTGACATTCTTCTATTATTCTCGCTGAACATCCTCGTCAGGTGGTGTTTTACACCGACCGGTTCCGCTTTTTTTATTATTATTCTCGCTGAACATCCTCGCTCTCAGGTGTTTTACACCCGACCGGTTCCGCTTTTTTATTATTCGCTGAACATCCCGTCTGTGTGTTTTACACCGACCGGTTCCGCTTTTTTATTATTCTCGCTGAATATCCTATCGTGTTTTACACCGGATCCGGTTCCATCTTTATTATTCTCGTTGAACATCCCGCTTGCGGTGAATTTCACCGACCGTTCCGTTATTTATTATTCTCGCTGAATAACTCCGTCTGTAAGGCCTCTATCGCATGCATGGTGATTTCTTTTGTTATTCCATTCTTTATTATACCCAAATTGGTTAAAACTTTGACTTCTATACTCCATGAAATTAGTAGAATATCCTCGATATTTCAATGTTTCATCCAAAGATCTTTTCATGGAAATATTCTTCCGATCATTCTTGAATTTTACTCTACAAAACAAAGATCATGTCGATAATTTGACGTTAATAATTCCCCGGATAAAATAATTTTGAACTTGTTTTATCAAATTTTATATCATTGTCATCATCCTCATGTTTATATTTTTTTGAAAGTCATCTCAGGGCTCAGTAGTGTGGGGATGGACTTGGTATGATTACGAACAGAGACTATTCTTGTAATCACGACCGTAATGTTACAAATGATGTGATAAAAATCCTCAAAGGGTCAGAGTGCATCGATGGACGCTTGTTGGTATGATCATGACTATTAATGAATACACAAATATTCTCGCCCGTAAAAGTATGAATAATTGTGGTCGGATACTAAAGAATATCCTCGTCAGAAAAGTGTGGGTGATTCGATGATGTGGAATATTTATTAAAGTCGAGTCTCACTATAATGTTGATGAAAAACCTTTAAAAACTAAAAAGATAGTAGATTTTATTTTCTACTGACTTTTTAATGGATCAGATATTCACCGCAGCTTAAACCGGTTGTCTATTGTATTTTATCGCTTAATATTATCAAGACTATTGATAATTTATTCTCGCATTATCTTAGTCATAATATTTCTTATCGGGCTAGTTGAGCTCACCCTTTCTTTCACCGTTTCTTCGTGAAATGATAATATAGCCGGGATTTAGCCTGGGAAACGAAAGTGATGGTCCTCAAGATAAGATTAGTAGTCCTCACTATTCGTAAAAAAAGTGTGATAATAATTGTAATGAGGACTTTTTTTTGAGTTTGTATAATATCTAGTAGATTTATATTTGTATTTAAACTCACGCTTATGTCGATTGCATATACTTACGCTTATGTTAATAAGTTGTATTTAAATTTCGCACTATGTAAGTGGCTCACAAATAAACTCCTTTATTTTAGGAAAAATAAAATCCAATTTCAACTCCAATTAGTTATATGGAATCCAATTCCAACTCTAATTAGTTAGCATGAAATTCTAATTTTAAAATTAAAATAAATCTTTTATTTTAATATTAAAATAAACCTTTTATTTTAAGATTAAAATAAATATTTATTTTAAAATTAAAATTATTAAGAAATATATATATATATATATATATATATATATATATAACTATTATATATATATAATAATCAATCAATATATATATATATATATATATATATAAAACCGTTAATTATCATAATATATATATATATATATATATATATATATATATATGTTTTTATATATTAATCAGATTACTTATATATATAGTAATAATCATATATATATATATATATATATATATATATATATGATATAACTTTAATCATATATATATATATATACACGCACAGGATCAATTTTGAAAATTAAAATCGGTTCATTTAACGTCATTCGCTAAGCCACGTTTTATAAAAAAGCGGATGATTATGATTGAAATATATATATATATATATATATATATATATATATATATATATATTAATAAATTTTATATAACAAAATTATGCCCAATTAAATTGTTCAAAAAACACATATCAATATAGATATTAAATTAAAACAATTAATAATTCAGATAAAGGTTTGGCTCGATGCCATTTCGTTAGGTTTGTAATATTCAAAAACGCAATCAAAATTGTAAAAAAAGTGGAAGCGTGTAAAAATCGTAGTTTAAAAATTTTTACAAACCATATACCCGGATCACCCTTTATGACAATTATTAATTAAACGAAAAGATATGAATTAACAAACATACCCTCAAGATCCGAGCTTCCGTGTACAAGTTCACCTCCAATCCTTTTTCGCTCAACTTGAATCCACGGGTTTGGTTCCTTCCTTCGATCAACGTTAGCCACCCATATGTTTGGCCTCAGAGGTGATCCACCAAGGAATAATAAGAATTCAAGAAGAAGGGGTATTGGCTCAAACCCTAGTTTTCTATCTCTATAGTAAAAGAACGTACTCTCCAACAAATTAGAATTATTACGTATGTTGAAAAATCAACAACCACCACCCATAATAAGACTCTCTTATTTATAGATATGGACAAACCCACCTTAACAATTAAGGAATTGGGTTTTATTTAATTAATTAAATTCTTTTAATTAATTAAGCTCCCTAATCTTATTAGGGATAATTAATTAAACTTCTTTAACTAATTTTCCCTCCTAATCCAATTAGGAATAAATGAGAGTACTTATATTAAATTAATTCCTAAACTCTTTTAAAAATTAAAATAATAATAATTGTAATAATATTAATAAGACTCCTCTTATTAATTTATATTTAATAATTCTAAAATATTAAAAAATAATATTAAGCTATTTAATTTATTCTATCACCATAGATTAAATTAAATATACATAACATATTATTACGATTATGCCATTAACTTCTTAAATAATTATTCTTCCTTTTATGGTGTGACCCTTTAGGTTCTCCATATTAAACCGGTTGTGAATAAATCAATTAGAACAATTTAATCTTATTTAAATAAATAAATTAAATAATTAATTTATTTAAATAAATAATATTTATTCTACAATAAGGATGTTCTCCCAACTATCAATCGCGACTTTCCGATATAATAGATTTCAACATTAATCATAAAAGAACCTTTTGAGTAAATAGTTACTGCAGACAATTTAATCCTTCCACCATACAATGTCCCAATTAAATATAATATGGAATTACCATCACAAGTCTTATTTTATTTAATTATATGTATTTCGACTCTTAAACGCACAACTCAAATAATGCAAATTAGAAACTCCTTTCTAATTTCATTCGCATTTCGCCAAGGACTCACTGGGTTGTCATTTATCGAATCACATAGACATTTCTCTTCTTTATTAGAAGTGGTAGATTCTTTATCGATCATACATTATCTCCACAGCATAAACTTATTATACCCAAGCATACCTTTGATATACCCTAAGGGTCTTAAGGAATAAGTCAAAGTATAACTCATCATACACAAGATACTATGATGATCTCAAGTCCAAGGATTACTCAGATTACTATCACCACTGAATTTCTATCGACATGCAAATAAAACTCCATTAGGTATTCCTTAGCGAGCCACGCTCAAGTGAACTTATTCTCTAATAAGCACCTACATACTTGCTTTTAGTGTCTCCACACAAATGATCATGAGATCAACCATCCTCATCCAATGAGCAAGTTAACGATGTACCAATCTATCCGGATTCACTAATCCCCAATTTAGTAATCCAACGATTGGGGAACTATTTTAGTTTTAAGCTTTCTAAGAATTTAGATCTCATTAGAATGATCATCATCATTATTCTAAAAGCATTGCTTAAAACTATGGGTTTATCACATATTATAAAAAAGATCATGTAGATAATTAAAAGCCTTTAATAAATTAATACTTTTATTAATAAATGAATAAGATTGTTACAAAGTATATGATTTATCATCAAACATGATTGGCTTGTGTGCATACTACTTTCATTAAGGGCCACGAGGGATGGGTTGGCTGCGTCCGAAGCCAGCCAACAAGTTTTGACTGATATGAATGCTGGTTTGGTTGAAGAAAACTTACTCCTGAAGGCAAAAAATGAGGAGTTTTCTTCACCCACCGACTTTGGTCATACAACTTGGTGAGCCGAGACGAAGGCTCAAGACGAAGCAACGAAGACATAAAGGCCAAGCGCCACAAGCTTCGCCACACAAAATAAAGGATCTTCAAGGATTCGGGGCCTCTCCGACCGACGAGATCCGGGAGCAAATTCAGGCAGACTATAGGAATTCGGACGAACTTAATGCCGAAATCCTAAAGGTATACTCGGAGGGGTACGAAGATTGCCGGGAGCGAGGAAAAGAGAAGCTATCAATTTTGCTTTCGGTTGGACGGCATTATCGCTTCAACTCCGATGATGAAGGTGGGGCACTGAATGTTCGTCTGCTTTTTATTTTATGTAAAAAATTTAACTACTTTAAAGTTTCTGTAATTATGGGACTGGTTTATTATTAATATGAATGAATGAATCTTTAACTTGTCTTGATCTGACTTACATTTTGATTAATTTCTTGTCAATAATTCAAGATTAATAAACTAATCGACTAGTGAATCGAGATATGACACATAATGCTTAATTTATGAAATAAAGTAAAGTGAATTTTTCGAACAGGATTCAACTTAACTGAATTAAATGAACTGAACTCAACATTTAAACAAAATAAAGTAATATATGTTCATCGATACCGAAGTATGAGATCGATCATGTGTGAAGTGAACTTAGTCGATCCTCCTTGCACCATCGAAATCTTGCTTACCTCTCGGGGTAGAACAAATATATAAGGACCAAGATACAAGGATTAAGATATAAGGATCAATAGTGACCATTGACTTACCACCCTGATAAGATCAATATAGGATCATAAGGACCTCGGGCTACCATCGAATGGCCAGCAAGTCCTACCATACCTCGTTACACCGTAGTGACCTTAGGACAAATAGGACCAGGATCAATAGTGACCATTGACTTACCACCCTGATAAGATCAATATAGGATCATAAGGACCTCGGGCTACCATCGAATGGCCAACAAGTCCTACCATACCTCCTTACACCGTAATGACCTTAGGACAAATAGGACCAGGATCAATAGTGACCATTGACTTACCACCCTGATAAGATCAATATAGGATCATAAGGACCTCGGGCTACCATCGAATGGCCAGCAAGTCCTACCATACCTCCTTACACTGTAGTGACCTTAGGACAAATAGGACCAGGATCAATTATGAAAAAATGACTTCTTATTAATAATGAACAATTGTGTATGCGGACTTAGGTAGAATTGACTTAATCTTTATTGATAAAATATTTCAAGCCTCGCCAAGATGCCAAGTATTCTTGATCTCGAAACCATCTAGTGCCTTTAATCGATAAGTACACGGCTTTGGTACTTCGACATTACATCATCTGAGCCTTCCCGGTTCGGCATTAGCTTTCCGTGTGTTTTGAGGCGTAGAGGCTTCGGCTTCTAAGGATTTAAGTCTCTACTTCGAATCTACGAAGTTTGACCCTTTGTTATAATGTTTAGCCACCCTTCGTTGATAAGCGACCAATTTGAGCAAAGCTTCTCTCTCGACCTCTTCTAGCAGTGCAAGTTAGCTTTGGGATCCTTCATCGTTGTAGATTTCTTTGAACCGACTAACTCAAGGCGGGAGATCCGATTTTGATTTGGGACTAAGGCATCGATACCATAGGCCAATCGAAGGGTGAATCTCTGTAGTGGTCCTCGGTGTAGTTTGGTAAGCCCACAAGACGCTCAAAGAATTCTTCCGCCATCTCCTTTAGCTTCATCCGGTCTGCTTGATTCCATTCAATGGCGTCTGTTGGTCACCTCGACTTGCCCATTCGATCGTGGATGAGCCACGAAGTCTTCTTGTGTTGAATCCCCAAATCATTTAAAAATCCTTCAAATTTTGAACCCATTTAACTGGCGTCCCGTTGTCCGATATTAACACCCACAAAGGATCCCGGTTAAACACTCTCTGAGACTTTTATGAACTTTAGGCATTCTTGTTCGTTATTGATCAAGTGGTTTCGCTTTCTACCCACTTAGTCATGTAATCGATAAGAACTATGACAAAGCTGACACGACTTTTAGCTTTAGGCACGGTCCCAATATATCCACCCCAGCATAAATGAAGGGTATAGGAGATAAAATCGAATATAGCTCTTTTCGATGGGCGAATGGGATCGGACTATTAAGTGGCATTTTCACATTTCTTGACATATTCGTAGCTTCTTTGAAAATTGTAGGCCAATAGTATCCTTGTCGAAGTACTTTATAAGCCAAAGACTTGGCGTACCATATGATCACCGTAAATACCCTCGTGAACCTCCGAAGAAAGCGTACTTTCGGGCTGGAATGAACCAAACATTTCAACAATGGTGAGGAAAATGCCAATCGATAGAGATCCCCATCAATAAGACTAAAATTGGCACTCTTGTACTTAATCTTCTTTGCCAAAGATCTCGATCCCAAGGAAGGACGCCATCCGCCAAATACTCGATGTGGGGGTCATCCAACGACTAGATCGCTTTCGATACACATCATCGCGTCTTTGAACACTTGGTTGTCACGCAAAACTTCCAAATATACCGATCCGTGGAAAACATCGCATCACCGTAGTGGCTACCCTTACAATGCATCGGCAATCGAATTGTCATTACGCTCTATGCTCTGAAACTCATACAAAGCAAAATATTGAAGTCGGTCTCTTAATTCCGCCAGGTATTTGATCATCCGGGTCCCACGAGCTTCATAATCTCTCGACAACTGTTTAACGACCAATTGAGAATCACTATAGATAATCAACTGTTGGACTTCGAGACTCTTTGCCAATCGGACACCTGCTTATACCGCTTCGTACTCAGCTTCGTTGTTCGTTGCTTTAAACCGAACTCGATGGCTCTTTGAACCTTGAATCCTCTCGGACTTATTAAAATAATTCCTACTCCCACTAATCATCGTAGAGGATCCATCTGCATCAACGTCCAAGCCTTCTCGACCTGCTAAAGAAAAAGAAGCATTTGCCCGTCGAGACGATTCGAACACAGCAACTCCGCATCCGCTTTGCGGTGAATGAACATTCCACCATAAAAATCGCCAAGGCTTGACCTTTGATGGCATTTGAGGATGGTACTCGATAAAAAATTGGGGACGACTCCATAGTCCACGCCGCTAGTCCGCTCGAGACCTCTCGGCTTGCCCATCACCTTCTTCAATGGTCGATCCAGAGGCGACCAGAGTCGACCTTGAAAATATTATCAAGCTTTCTACTAGCAATTATTAAAGCAAAGGCAAATTTCTCAATATTCGGATCTGGGGTTTCAAAGATCTCGTAGGGCGTGGTAGTATAATAATAGGTTGTAAGACCCCAACTTATTATTAATGAAATTTAATTTTCTCTATTTATTATTTTGAAATAGTAAGGGTTGATTTGATTAATGTGGATAGTTATGGGTAAAATATGCAAATATTTCAAAATAAGCAAGTGGTTATAAAATATTCATTGTTGTCGGGGAATATTCGTTTGGTCGTGGAATATTCGTACTGTCGGGGAATATTAAATGCGACAGTAGCGACCATGTATGGGCCCATGTAGCGAAAGCGATTGGATGAAGAAAGCGACAAATATAAGTTGTTTTAAAAAATAATAGCGTAGTTAGTTATTTAATTAATCTTGTTGGAATACTTAATTGGTTAAAACACACTGTCTGGCGTTGTTGAAGCGATATTGCAGATTGCACTAATTATTGATTCTTACGTAAGAAGGCACTTTCAATAATGGTTACTGATAATTCTTTATTTAGTATTTTATTTTATTGATTCAATAATTCTTTGCGTTGATATTTTATATTCTTGTTTGTTTGATAATTGTCATTTACGGTATTTTTTCATTATCGAAGCAATAATTCATATTATCTAAATAATATTATTAGATAACATTATTGGCAATGTCTAGAAAGTTACATCTAAGGAGAGGTTTGGTCACCTAATTGCATTGGCGATGATGAAGAAATTCTTATTGGAAAGCCCTGCTTCTCAGGAGGCGCACTGGTTGTCGATATTGTGATTACGTAATATTATTTGTGAATAATTAATTATTGATTCATATGATGAGAGAAAATATTGATTTTATGTGGATATAGATGGAGAAAATTTTATTGTGACAATTGTTGAAAATTGAAATTTTTTCTTTTTACGATAAAATAAATATATTATTATATTTTAATAATATAATAATGGTGATATTTTTACAACGAATGTAGGGGATATATGAGTATCTGAGGAGGATGAGTATTTTTGTTGCAATAAATGTTTAAAACATGTTAAACATGTCGGTGGACCCCATTTATTGGTTGAAATTTGATTATAGCACTGTAAAATCGCATGGTTTGTGGATTTCGGTCAATTTCTGTTTGGAATTTGGAAAAACTTTCTTACTGCAAAGTTGTAGAGAATTGAATTTCCTATAAAAATCATGAGATTCAAATTTTTCGATGAAAGGGCTATTAATTATGAATTTTTGAAGCTCGAAGTTCGAAATAATTAATTTTGGAAGTTTTAATTATTTTATTTAAGAAAAACGTTTTTTTTTTGCAATCCCACATGTGATATAAATGTGCTGAATTCAGTTGGTCTAAGGTGGGCTTGAATTTGTTTAATTATATTATTATTTTATTAAATTTTACGCTTTGGTGTTCTAAGCATTTTCTATAAATAGGGTCTTGGGTTAGAATTGAAAATCACACCGGCTGAAGTTTTTCTCTCTATATTATCGAAGCGTATTCTTGTGAGTATTTTGAGTATACTTTGAGTATTGTTAGATGGTGCAAGTTTCCTTGACACTATATACGGTATTAAATTTAGAAATCTTAATCTTTTCGAGGTAAGGGATGTTATTTTCTTCAAAATGATATTATTTCTTAAATATCATTATCTTTGAAATATTGGTTGGAACTTTTTATCAAATTTGGAACTTTTTCATATGGGGTTACTATTCATGAGTTCTTATTCACGAGTTTTTATTCATGAGTTCTTATTCACGAGATTCTTATTCACGATACCATTATTAAGATCTTATTAAATTTGAAGCGTGAAGATGTTTTTGTGGAATTTCTATCTTTTGGTGTGGAGTTACTTATTCACTATTACGACCACTATTCACGATATCTGACCTTTATTCATGAAAAATAAAATTTCTTCTTTTTGTCAAAATATCTATTCGGATACTAGCTTTGATTGTATCCATGTTTTGATCATTCTTGAATTTTACACCACTTGTGATTATTTTGAGGTATTTTTGGGCGTGGATAAAACAAAGTACGAATCCTTAATCCTTAATCCTTGTCATTTTGTTTCCTTTGGATTCGTTTCTTTAAAAATATTTTTCATCATCCTCGGTCTTAAATGATGATATTATTGAATATCTTTGGCTTTTGTAGTGCGAAGATGAATGATTTGAAGAATATCTTTGGCACGTAGTGCAAAGATGAGCAGTGTTGAGATGAACATGAATGGTGATTAATATCTTTGGCACGTAGTGCAAAGATGCAAATTGATGAATATAGTGCAAAGATGAATATTTGATTCTAGATGTATATTGATTGATGTTCTGAGGATAAAAGATGAGCGATGAACTTTTAAATTCATACATAGAAGATAGTAGTTTGCATTCTCTACTTAACTCTTCTAATGAATTATTATTTCATTGCGAATATTGATTTAAAATTTGTTGTCTATTGTATTCTATTAGATTTTTCCTGTTGAAGACTAACGATAATTTGTTGTATATTATCTTAGTCGTAATATTCTTCTTGAGCTAGTTGAGCTCACCCTTTTCCTTTTTGTTCCATTTTTTTTCGGGGCGAGAATTTAGCGAAATGCAGTGGGGGGTATGGATTGAAGGTTCTAGAAAGAGTTGTTTAGTAGTCCTCACCATTTTGTAAAATAATGTATCAATAAATGTGATGAGGATTTATTTGAGTATAGATATTGTCAGAAGATAATATTTGTATTCAAACTCACGATTTCTTGTTGTAATAATAATGTTGTAGTTGTTTACGTACCATGTATTGACAACTCGAGAATGGGTGATGTATACTATTTTGGGGGTGTCGCGGTTGGTATCGAGCTTAGGGATATGATCTCTGGCGGAGATCGGGGAATAGAACTAGGAGGAGAGGCGAGTAAATCCTTCCGCTAGTGTGTCCTACTAAGCTTATTTGTTAGTTAGTCGGTATATAGGGATATTATGTGATATATTGATTTCCTTAATTAACCCTTATTTTATGGCGGTATTTGAGAATGTCGTGAGAATATTAACAATGGAAATGAGGCCAGTGGAGGCGCCTTTACTACTCACCAGCGAGGAGAGCGTCTGCAGTGGCAATGTTCTCTCTGTGAACAACACCATTGAAGCGAGATGATGAGCGAGGGGATGTTTAGAAGTTTTTTGCGGTTCATGCAAAATCGAGACGAGGAGACTTCGTGTTCAAAATCTGAGGAGAAATGATAGCAATTCACGGGTTGTCCTGACCAAGCGATTCGAAAAGTTGGGACCACGAATTTAAGGGAAAGCGAGATCCGATCATGGCGGAAACATGGGTCAAACAAATTACCAAGATATTCGATGTCTTGGGATGCGGAAGAAACGAAGGTTCCATTCGCCACCTTTATGTTCCGTGGCGAAGCGACTTCTCTTGGGAGAATCGTGAAGCGTACCCATCCGGCCGCTTTCGGCATGTCTTGGGAGACATTTTGAAATTATTTAATGACAAATACTTTCACGAAAGTGTTCGTCATATGAAGGAAGTGGAGTTCATCGATTAGAACAAAACAACATGGCGGTGTCTCGATGCGAGGCAAAGTTTGCGAGTTATCCGGTTTGCACCTCATTTGGTGGAGAATGAGGAGCGTATGGACGGATGTTTTTGAGAGGTTGAAAAACGGCATACGACAATATCTCATTTCTCATAAATTTTCTCTCTATTAGGATGTGTTGTAAGCAGGGCTCAATTATTAGGCGAGATAACTTGAGTACGATCAATTGAGGACCATAACCGAGGATCGTACGGAGATAGCGATCAGCAGAATAATGATAACCGGCGGAGAAAAGCAGATGGACAAAAATGGTAACCACTCTGGTGGTAATCATAGCCGTGAAAATAGAAGAAGCGAGTCGGGAGGAGATTTTAAAAAGAGGAGATTTAACAACGACCATGTGAAGGCAGCGAGTCGCGGCTGAAAGAATCGGTTCTAAGGGAGGAGAAACGACCACCGGTCGTATCTACAAATCACGAAAAGAGGACATATCGGTCAAAGCGCCCTGACAGATTCAAGGTATGCTATAATTGTGGAAAGGAAGGACATATCGCTTCGAGATTATGCGATGTAGCGAAACCTAGTTCAATGAGGACGGTGACTCGAAAAAGTATCCCGAGAAAAGTGAAGTCAGCGATTAGGAAGGCGTTTGTTGTGTATTTGGTCATAATCGAGGAACCAAGCGAGGTGATCACGGGTAAGCTATTTATAAATTCTTACGAAGTTTATACCTTACTTGATCTGGGGTGCTACCCATTCATTTTATCTCTCTGCATGTGCTCAGCGTTTAAACTTGACTCTGGAGAAATTAGACTTTGACTATCTGTGGAAACTCCGTTAGGAGAAACTTTCATCACATCCTTTGTTTATAAATCTTGTTTGATTCAAGTTGGCACCATTACCTTACTGTTGACCTTATCTCTTTAAAGATACTTGCTTTTGATGTGATTTTAGGGATTGATTGGTTAACTACTCATCATACCAAAATTGATTGTTTTCGTAAGGTTGTTAGTTTTCATATTCTAACCTTGACTTTGTTATGCAATTCAAGCAACTAAACCATTAAAATCAATCATTTGTCATATCTAAATCATAAAGCTATTCGTTTATTGAAAAAGCGGATGTCAAGCTTTCTTAGCCCATGTTATGGATTTGAATAAAGACACGTCAAATTTGAATAATATTCTGTTGTTATTGACTTTCTGGCGTATTTCGAAGAACTTCGGTCTACCCCGAGCGTGAAGTTGAATTCTTTATTGATCTTGAACACAGTACAAAGCCCATTTCTAAAACCCATATCGAATGGCTCTATTGAACTTGAGGAGTTAAAGGTCAACTACGAGGAATTGTTGGACATCGGTTTCATTCGTCCTAGTACATCTCCTTGGGGTGCTCTGTTTTATTTGTAAAAAGAAGAAAGGCGGGAGTATGCGACTTTTGTATTGACTATCGGGGAATTGAACCATGTCACCATCAAGAATAGGTATCCTCTACCTCGTATTGATGACTTGTTTGACCCGATTGCTGAAGGGCACAATTCTTTTCAAAATCGATCTTAGATTACGGATATCATCGGTGAAGATTAGGCGAGGATATTCAAAGGCGCCTTGAGAACTTCGGTATGGGCATTATGAATTCTTAGTCATGTCTTTCGGACTAACTAATGCTCTGCGGCTTTCATGGATATGATGAACCAAAGTATTGAGGAATATTTGGATCGGTTTGTTGTTGTCTTTATTGATGACATCCTTATATATTCCAAAAGTCGTGAAGATCATGAGCACCATTTGAAATTTGGTACTCAAAGGCTTCGTGAAAACAAACTATATGCCAAATTGAAGAAATGCGAGTTACGGCTTGAGGAAGTAGCATTCCTTGGGCGCGTGGTGTCGAAACATGGAGTATCTGTTGATCCGTGAAGATTGAAGCAATCTGAAGTTGGGAACAGCCAAAGTCGGTGGCCAGAAATCACGTAGCTTTTTGGGCTTATTTGGTTATTATCGGAGATTCGTGGAAGGGTTTTCTCGAATCGCTACTCCATTAACTTCGGCTAACTTCGGAAGGATCTGAAATTCGTTTGGAGGCGAAGAATCGAGAAGAGTTTCCAAGAGCTTAAGAGGAGACTTATTTATTTTGTTCTAACAATACCATCTGGTTCGGATGGATTTGTTATCTCTGATGATACTTTGAGGCAAAGGGTTAGGATGTGTTCTCATGCAGCGTGGGAAAGTCATAGCCTATGCCTCATGACAACAAAAAGTATGAGAGGAATTATCCTACTCATGATCTAGAGTTAGCGTGATCGTTTTTCGCGCTAAAGATATGGAGGCACTATCTATATGGGGAGAAAGTGGAGATATATTCGGACCATAAAAGCCTTAAATATTTCTTCACTCAAAAAGAACTCGACATGCGGCGTGACGTTGGCTCGAGCTATTGAAGACTACGACCACACTATTGATACCATCACGGTAAAAGCGAGCGTGGTGGTGGCGCGTTGAGTAGAAGATCATATCACGAGGAGCGAGTGCGATGATGTCAAGTATCGCGTAGAGCCGACTTTAATAGAAAAAGTTAAGGTTGCTCGAGCCGGCTGGGCCGGGATGTCGTATGAAGAAGAAAATACAAGAAGGAGCTATTAGGAGCGAGAATTGATGAAGAAGGAATACTTGAGTCCACTCTAGACTTTGTGTTCCTAACGACTACGATTTGAAGTACAAGATTATGATGGAGGCACACTGATACACCATTTGCAATCCATCTGGAAGTACTAAAATGTATCGTGATCTTGACATACATTTTGGTGGAACAATATGAAGAGAGAGATTGCAAAGTTTATCTCGATGTGTTTAACTTGTCAGCGTGTAAAGGCGGAGCATCTAGTACCTAAGGATCCGTTGCAACCACTTGAGATTCGAAATGGAAGTGGGAACACATTACCATGGATTTCGATTACGGGTCTTCTCTACGGTTTCTCAAGGCATCAATCTTTATTTGGGTTATTGTTGATAGATTAACCAAGTCTGCTCATTTCTTGCGAAATCGGGAGACTTATTCCTTGAGCGTCTTGCTAGTATGTACGTGAATGAGATTGTGAGGTTGCATGGCATGCACTGTATCCATAGTTTTGGATCGTGACCCAAGATTCACTTCAAGATTTTGGGTTAGCTTGCAAAAAGCTATGGAGCGCAGATTTGCGATTTAGTTGGCATACCATCCCAAGCGGACGGATGATCGGAGAGGACTATTCAAACTCTTGAAGATTTATTAAGACTACGTGTCCTAGACTTCAAAGGCGAGTTGGGATAAGTATTTACCATTGGTGGAATTCTCCTACAACAGCGATTATCGAGCAAGTATAGGTGTGGCTCCATTGAAGCATTATATGGGCCGAAAATGTCGTTCTCGATATGTTGGGATGAGGTGGGTGAAGCAACATTGTTGGGACCCGAGTTAATGCGTATGACTCTCGAAAAGATCAAATGATTCGACAAGCGTATACAAAGCGGCACAAGATCGACAAAAGAGTTATGCGGATCTTCATCGAAAGGGCGTGGAATTTAGTGTAGGGGATCATGTATTATTGCGTGTTGCTCCATGGAAGGGAGTTACAAGATTTGGGAAGAGAGGAAAGCTCGATCCACGATTTATTGGTCCATTTCAAATTCTTGAATGAGAGTAGGAAATGTAGCTTATAGACTCGCGTTACCTCAAAGTATGTCTCGTGTTCATAATGTGTTTCACATATCGTAGCCGTAAATATGTGAAAGACCGAATCACATTATAGAGTTAGAAGCAGGACGAGATAGCAGAAGACTTAGCGTATGAGGAGGTACTGTCAAGATTTTGGATAGGAAGGAGCATGTCCTACTGCATGAAGGTCATACCACAAGTTAAAGTTTTGTGGAGGAATCATCTTTATAGAGAAATGACACAGGAATTGGAAGCGGAAATGAAAGCGAGGTATCCTCACCTTTTTGAAACACCAGTGCGTCACGTCGATTTAGAGGACGAAATTTCATAAGGAGGGAGGTTGTAAGACCCCAACTTATTATTAATGAAATTTAATTTTCTCTATTTATTATTTTGAAATAGTAAGGGTTGATTTGATTAATGTGGATAGTTATGGGTAAAATATGCAAATATTTCAAAATAAGCAAGTGGTTATAAAATATTCATTGTTGTTGGGGAATATTCGTTTGGTGGTGGAATATTAAATCTTTGTCGGGGAATATTAAATGCGGCAGTACCGACCGTGTGTGGCCCCCATGTGAAGCGATTGGATGAAGAAAAGCGACAAATATAAGTTGTTTAAAAAATAACGGCGTAGTTATTCTGAATTATCAGATTGGAATACCGATTGGTTAAAAACACTAATCTGCGTTGTTGAGCGTAGCTTTGCGGTATTGCACCAATTATTGATTCTTACGTGAAGGCACTACTCGATAATGGTTACGATAATTCTTATTCGGTATTTTATTTTATTGATTCAATAATTCTTTGCGTTGATATTTTATATTCTTTGTTGTTTGATAATTGTCATTACGGTATTTTTCATTATCGAAGCAATAATTCATATTATCTAAATAATATTATTAGATAACATTATTGGCAATGTCTAGAAAGTTACATCTAAGGAGAGGTTTGGTCACCTAATTGCTTGTGATGAAGAAGAAATTCTTATTGGAAAGCCCCTCTTTCACAGAGGCGCACGGTTGTCGATATTGTGATTACGTAATATTATTTGTGAATAATTAATTATTGATTCATATGATGAGAAAAATATTGATTTTATGTGGATATAGATGGAGAAAATTTTTAATGTGACAATTGTTGAAAATTGAAATTTTATCTTTTTACGATAAAATAAATATATTATTATATTTTAATAATATAATAATGGTGATATTTTTACAACGAATGTGGGATATATGAGTATCTGAGGAGGATGAGTTTTTTGTTGCAATAAATGTTTAAAACATGTTAAACATGTCGGTGGACCCCATTTATTGGTGAAATTTGATTATACTTTTGTAAAATCGCTTGGTTTGTGGATTTCGGTCAATTTCTGTTTGGAATTTGGAAAAACTTTCTTACGTAAAGTTGTAGAGAATTGAATTTCCTATAAAAACTCGCGAGATTCGAATTTTTGATGAAAGGGCTATTTAATTATGAATTTTTGAAGTTACGAAGTTCGAAATAATTAATTTTGGAAGTTTTAATTGTTTTATTTAAGAAAAACGTTTTTGCAATCCCACATGTGATATAAATGTGCTGAATTCAGTTGGTCTAAAAGGTGGGCTTGAATTTGTTTAATTATATTATTATTTTATTAAATTTTTCTTTGGTGTTTAGCATTTTCTATAAATAGGGTCTTGGGTTAGAATTGAAAATCACGAAGCTGAAGTTTTTCTCTCTCTATATTATCGGCGTATTCTTGTGAGTATTTTGAGTATACTTTGAGTATTGTTAGGCGGTGCAAGTTCCTTCTTGACTATATCACGGTATTCGATTAGAAATCTTAATCTTTCGAGGTAAGGGATGTTATTTTCTTCTCGAATGATATTATTTCTTCAATATCATTATCTTTGAAATATTAGTTGGAACTTTTTATCAAATTTGGAACTTTTTCATATCGGGGTTACTATTCATGAGATTCTTATTCACGAGTTCTTATTCATGAGTTCTTATTCATGAGTTACTATTCATGAGTTCTTATTTACGAGTTACTTATTAGTACTATTAAAAAGCGTGAAGATGTTTTTTGTGGAATTTCTATCTTTTGGTGTAGAGTTCTTATTCACGTATATCGGCACTATTCACGTATCTGACATTATTCATAGAAAAATAAAAATTTCTTCTTTTTGTCAAAATATCTATTACGGATACTAGCTTTGATTGTATCCATGTTTTGATCATTCTTGAATTTTACACCTTTGTGATTATTTTTGAGGTATTTTTGGACGTGGATAAAACAAAGTACGAATCCTTAATCCTTAATCCTTGTCATTTTGTTTCCTTTGGATTCGTTTTTTAAAAATATTTTCATCATCCTCGGTCTTAAATGATGATATTATTGAATATCTTTGGCTTTTGTAGTGCAAAGATGAATGATTTCTGAAGAATATCTTTGGGCTGTGGTGCAAAGATGAGCAGTGTTGAGATGAACAGTGTTTAGATTAATATCTTTGGACCGTAGTGCAAAGATGAGCATGTTTAAATGAACATGATTAATTGATGAATATCTTTGGCTGTAGTGCAAAGATGAATATTTGATTCGGATGTATATTGATTGATGTTACGGGGATAAAAGATGAGCGATGAACTTTTAAATTCATACATAGAAGATAGTAGTTTGCATTCTCTACTTAACTCTTCTAATGAATTATTATTTTCATTGCGAATATTGATTTAAAATTTGTTGTCTATTGTATTCTATTAGATTTTTTCCTGTTGAAGACTAACGATAATTTGTTGTATATTATCTTAGTCATAATATTCTTTCTTGAGCTAGTTGAGCTCACCCTTTTCCTTTTGTTCCATTTTTCTCGGGAGGCGAGAATATAGCGAGTACAAGTCGGGTATGGAATGAAGGTTCTAGAAAGAGTTGTTTAGTAGTCCTCACCATTTTGTAAAATAATGTATCGATAAATGTGATGAGGATTTATTTGAGTATAGATATTGTCAGAAGATAATATTTGTATTCAAACTCACAGTTTCTTGTTGTAATAATAATGTTGTAGTTGTTTACATACCATGTATTGACAACTTCGAGAATGGGTGATGTATACCTATTTTGGGGTGTCATGATTTGGCGACGAACCTCCTCAAAGTCATAATCCTACCCGATCGATTAATTGGGCGTCCTTGAATGGACCGAGGAGTCTTCGTGTCAAGAATGGCTGGATCTTCTCCGGATTGGCCTCGATGCCCCTCGACTAACCGGATAACCCGAAACTTTCTCGCACCGAGGTAGAAAGTACATTTGGCGGATTGAGTCTCAATTGACGATAATGAGCGATTCGAAAGCATTCCTCCAGTCGTCGGATGCTTACGAATCAGCATACTCTTCACGATCATGTCATCTACATAAACCTCCAAGTTCCTCCCCATTTGCTATCAAGATGAAGTTCATCATTCTTTGGTAGGTAGCTCCAAAGATTTATGAGGCCAAAAGTCATTTTTGTAGGCATACACCGAACGGTGTGTAATGAACGTTTGTCTTTGGAATGTCTTCTTTGCACATGGATATTTGATGATAACTCGAAAAAGCATCCATAAAACTTAGTAATCGTACCAAGTAGCATCGATGAGTTGATCGATATGGGGCGAGAGGATAAAGTCCTTCGGACAAGCTTTGTTGAGATCGGTGTAGTCGATGCAAACCCGCCATTTTCCATTACGCTTACGCACCAACACCACATTTGCTATCCATTACGGGTAATCAATCTCGTAAATGAAGTCGGCCAGTTAGCGGTTTAGCAACCTCTTCATCGATGATCTTCGCCGCTCTGGAGAAAATATCCGCCTCTTCCGATTTAGGCGGCTTCTTGAAGGATCTATCTCCAATTTATGCTCAAAGAACCTTTAATTTAACTCTGGCATGTCTTGTGGCTCCCATGCAAAAATATATCGATAGCGGCAGAAGAGTTCCATAAGGTTAAATAGAAGAGGTTACAGTGAGACCGAACCAATCCTTTGTCTTGTCCGGCTTCAGATGACCAACTCAATCTCCTCGAATCCCTCCAGTGAGGATCACCAACTGGTTCGAAATGCGCTCTCGGTGAAGGTTCGATCTCAATTTCCATCGTCTTTTTTCGTTTCTTGACCCCATTCCGGATGAAATAACAAAGATTCGATAACATCGTGCGGGCAGTCTAAGTCGCCCACCACCTCTCCTACTCCATGCGCCGTGGGGAATTTAATTTTGAAATGTGGGATGGAGGTCACGGCTTGGAGAGCTGTCAACGTAGGTCTTCCCAGTATGGCATTGTAAACCGAATCCACATGCACAACATAAAATTTGCACGTTATCTCTACTTGGCCGAGGGCCTTAGAAGATAACTGGGAGTTCAATAGTGCCTGCAACCCTGACTGGGTCGTTGCCGAAACCGTATAGAGGAGCCTCCTGTCCGACCTCCATTTTGTGCCCATCAAGATGCATCCTCTGATAAGCATGGGCATAAAGAATGTCCACCGAAGATCCGTTATCTATCATCATGCGTTTCACATCCACCGAGCCCACTTGTGCTGTGATCACCAATTCCCCTTCATGCGGTTCGATGGGCTCCGAAGGATAATCCGCATCCGTAAATGATATGACGGTTCCTAGAAAAGGTCTATCAATCTTGAGGTAGCATCATCAGCGACATGTTTAAGAATCAAGATAAGCCCTTCTCTTCTTCCCTACTAACTTCCCTACAGACCCACGGTTATTACATCAACGACTTGCCTTGGCGGTAATGCTGGTGCATTACGAATAGTGGTGTTGAACCGTCCGAATGCAGCAGTACGATTGATAATCTGCTGATCTGGCGGTCCTTCTCGACCCACATCTTGAATCGCAAAGCCGCTTTTAATCTTCTTCTCCACGAAATCCTTTAAATTGCAACACTTTCATTAGTGTCACGACCCGTGACTTGATGATAACCACAATATTTACGAGGGTTGCCATGTCCCGTCTGTAATTATCACGAGGTGGCTCAAAAAAGAAAATTTGGTTTCGATCGATCCAAAATTACCGACCTCTGTGTTCAATTGGGTGTAGACCTTATTAACCTTCGGTAGAAAGCAGTGCACGATAACTTTGCGCCATACGACTTCTTGAAGTTATTGTACTTCTTCTAACTACCTTCCGATCAACTTGGTTCAACCATCTCCACTCTTCTCTCGATCAACTTAATAGCCTTTGGGAACCTCTATCTCCTTTAATTAGCCCCAGAGAAGGATTTTTCAGACTATTCATAGCCCATTCTTCTACAACAATATAGCCTTACCGGATTTGCCAAAACCTAAACTTTTTGGATGGTGAAACATCAACTTCTTCACCAATTTCTCCGACTTAACCAGATCTAGCCCATTCGGAACAAACCAACAGATGGTAAACTTGGAGATCATTAAGGTTGGATACGACCAACCGCTTCCCTAAACCTCTTTACATATTGGCCTAAAGATTCATCATTTGAATCACGGATCTGTCAAAAATAAGCAAGTGGTTATAAAAAAGAGCAAGGGAATAATTTTTGAATATTCGTTTGGTATTGGAATATTAGAAGCTTTCCCCTTCTCGCTGATATACCGTTGGTTTGTGGTTTAAAACCCACATAATTTAGTCTTATCCTTCTTGATTGCTTCAAAGCGTCGTGGAACTTATCCAATAAAAGCTTCGGTCCACGAGGAAATCGAATCCGATGGTAAAGTCCCCATCCAGCAAGGAAGCTGCTGGTTGTCAATATTGTGATTCTGTAATATTATTTATGAATAATTAATTATTCATATGATGAGAAAAATATTGATTTTATGTGGATATAGATGGAGAAAATTTTTATAATGACAATTGTTGAAAATTAATATTTTATCTTTTTCCGATAAAATAATTCATTTAAATATATTATTTTAATAATATATTAACGCGTCTTTTCATCGCGACAAAAGTGTGACACTTGGCATGTAGAAAATAATAAAGATAATTTATTAAATCTTACGCTTTGGTATTCTAGCGAAGTATGCTTAGGTTAGAATTGAAAATCAGTGAAGTGAAGTTTCTCTCTATATATCGAAGCGTAGTAATCCATCCGATGGCCCTTGATATCGATGTTGATCTGAAGTTTTATCAAATTCGACTGTGTAACCATCATGAGTTACTATTCAAACTTACTATTCATAATGGGATCTCCGGACCCATCATAGCTCTCCATACGAGGCAACTTTTTGGTGATATCTTCCTTCCTTGAGAATATCGGAGGAAAAAGGGACACCTTCTTTCCAGGAGTGTCTTTCACTGTTGGACTTCATGACCGATTGATTAATATCTTGGCACATGAGTGCGTTAAAGATGAACTATTTGAATATTTGATTCGGATGCATACTGATTGAGTTCTTTGAATTATTATTTTCGCGAATATTGACTCCTTTACTTCTCGTGAGGCTGAGAATGGAAAATCAACACCTAAAATAATGAATCAAGTTGCGATGAGATCTCCTTCTCACACGACGAGCGACGTTCGACTCTTTGAATGGATCGACCTCTTCAACTGCCGATCCCCACGCGCCTTTAATGGGACTTCTTGATCTACTAGGATGTATAATTTCATCCTCACGATGAGAACGACGATCCAGCGCAGATTCTCCTCTTCATGATGGGTTTCGCACGTTTCTCTCGACCTGCTTCTTCGTCTATCATCGCCGTGATGCAGTGAACCAACGACCATCAGTGCCTTCTTCGAGGCCAAGGGTGTTCTGCTCTTCGATCTCCTCCTACTGCGAGAACGATCCCTAGACACATGCATAGAATGTTCCGGCTCCTTACCCTTCCGCCGGGGTATCTCCTTATGCCTACTCCGTCTTTCGGAATGAACATGGCTAGATGCTTCGTCCCTTAACTCAGCCACCCGAAGCATCTGTTCGGCTATATCTTCCCTTTGTTTTAACAGAACCTCCAAAGCCTTATCTCGCTTGGCTCGCCATCCTCGCCAACTTGGCGCTCTCATCTTCTTGACCACTTGGCGATGAGTCACGGCCGGTGAGCTTCTACTCCGAGTCACGATCGGGATCACGCCCCTTATCAGCGTTGAAAACCAACTTCCGTCTGGCTCCACCGTGGATCTTCGGACGAAATTCTCCTGAGTTGTGTTTAGAGGCCGTGCTTTCGTGAGCACTTTTAGAAGGACCCAGACGGTCCTTCTATCAAATATCTGAGGCGTTGATGAACTAATGACCATCGCCTCGCCTTTACGGTGTACCATCTCTACTCCTCATCATCTCAGAAATAAGTTAAACAATTGTGATTGAAAATTTTAAAAGCCCCTCCTTCTAGCGCCAATGTTAATGCTAAGATCTTTCGCCACGTCCCAATCACGTAAGACATACGATCCTCGCATAAAGTAAACACGATAAACACCACAAACTTGACGGCGGTTCGTAGGGGATACTTTCAGTGTGAGAGTCGATGGCGTGTTCACAAGGTTAACAAAATGGAGGATGTAATGCCTAGTATATTGAGATAGATGATGATAATAATTACGTTGTGTGTCGTAAATATGAATGATAAAATGTGTGTACATACCTCTTTGTGAAGACTTCCTTGCTAAGCCATACTCTCCTTGCTCGGATTACCGTACACCCACTACTACACCGACACACCCCTCGATCTGATGGGTTCTGTGACGCCCCCAAAATAAGTCCATTCCATCCAACCCATTCTGAGTCGCCAAATACATGGTACGAAATAACTACAAATTTATTATTACAACATATAAATTGTGAGTTTAAATATCAGATATTGCCATCTAGACAATATCCACATGCAAATAAATCCCCATCATAATTATTGATACATTATTTTACAAAATGGTGAGGACTACTAAACAACTCTCTCTAGAACCTTCATTCCATACCCCGACTAAGTACTCGCTACATCCTCGCCTCCTGAGAAGAAAAATGGAACAACAAGGAAAAGGGTGAGCTCAACTAGCCCACTAAAGAATATTATGACTAAGATAATATACAACAAATTATCGTTAGTCTTCAACAGGAAAAAATCTAATAGAATACAATAGATAAACGCGGTTTTAAATCAATCTTCGCAAATGAAATAATAATTCATTAGAAGAGTTAAGTAGAGAATGCAAACTACTATCTTCTATATATGAATTTAAAAGTTCATCGTCGATATTTTATCCTCGTAACATCAATCAATATATATCTCGAATCAAATATTCATCTTTGCACTCATGTGCCAAAGATATTCATCGATCATCATGTTCATCTCAACACTGCTCATCTTTGCATCACTGCCAAAGATATTCATCGATATTATCGTGTTCATCTCAACACTGTTTATCTTTGCACTATGGGCCAAAGATATTCATCAAGAAATCATTCATCTTTGCACTACTGTGCCAAAGATATTCAAGAATATCATCATTTAGGATTTGAGGATGATGAAAATATTTCAAAGAAAACGAATCCAAAGTGAAACAAAAGAACAAGTATTATGGATTTGTACTTTAAACAATCCGAGTTCAAAAATACTTCATAAATAATCATATCAAGTAAAATTCAAGAATGATCAAAACATAGATACAATCAAAGCTAGTATCCATAATAGATATTTTGGAATGAAAAGAAGAAATTTTATTTTTAATTGAATAGTGCAAGTGATTCGTGAATAGTCAGGTATCGTGAATAGTGCCGTATACTTGAATAGTAACTCGACACCAAAAGATAGAAATTTCACAAAAAATATCTTCACGCTTCATTAATAGTACTCGTGAATAAGAATCGTGAATAAGTAACTCATGAATAGTAACTCGTGAATAGTAACTCATGAATAGTAACCCCATACATGGAAAAGTTTCAAATTTGATAAAAAGTTTCACCCAATATTTCAAAGATAATGATATTGAAGAAATAATATCATTTGAGAAGAAAATAACATCCCTTACCTCGAAAGACAAGATTTTAGTTGAAAACAGGATATAAGCTATGACTTGAACTTGCACCGTATAGAAATACTCAAAGTATACTCAAAATACTCACAAGAATACGTTCGATAATATAGAGAGAAAACTTGAGCTTTACGGTGTGATTTTCAATTCTAACCCAAGCACCCTATTTATAGAAATCGCTTGAAACACCAAAAGCAAGAAAATTTAATATAATAATAATATATATATTAATTTGTCTACGCCCACTTAGAATCATCTGAATTCAGCAACTTAGCATGTGTTAAATGAGGCTCATACATCTAAAAAACGTTTTTGTTAATTAAAACAATTAAAACTTCCAAAAATCAATTATTTTTGACTTCAAACTTCAATAATTCATAATAAATAGCTCTTTTATCAGAAAAATTGAAACTCGCGACTTTCCATAGGGAATTCCATTATCTACAACTTTGCAGGAAGGAAGTTTTTCCAAATTCCAAACAAAAATTGACCGAAATCCATAAGCATCGAATTTTACGATCTATAATCAAATTTTGATTCAAGAAATGGGGTCCACCAACACACAAAACATGTGTTAAACATTTAATACCACAAAAAACTCTTCCTCCTCATATACTCATATATATCCACATTCATTATAAAATATCACCGTTAATATATTATTAAAATAATATATTTAAATGAATTATTTTATCGTAAAAAGATAAAATATTAATTTTCAACAATTGTCACATTAAAAATTTTCTCCATCTATATCCACATAAAATCAATATTTTTCTCATCATATAAATCAATAATTAATTATTCACAAATAATATTACTGAATCACAAAGATCTTTGCAACTGCATAGTTCAGAAAGAGGGCTTTCAATAAAATTTCTCCTCTACCTACAGCATGATTAGGTGACCAAACTCTCTCAGATGTAATTTTCTAGACATTGCCAATAATGTTATCTAATAATATTATTCAGATAATATGAATTATTGCTTCGATAATAAAAAAATCTCGTGTAATGACAATTATCAAACAACAAAGAATATAAAATATCAACGCAACAATTATTGAATCAATAAAATAAAATATCGAATAAGTAATTATCGTGAATAATTATCGAGTAGTGCCTTCTTTACGTAAGAATCAATAATTGCATTATCCGTACAAGTATCGTTCAACAACGCCAGATAGTGTGTTTTAACCACGGGTATTCCAACAAAGATAATCTGTGAATAACTACACCGTTATTTATAAACAACTTATATTTGTATTTTCTTCATCCAATCGCTTTCAGTTATGGGGCCCATTAAAGATCTGGCAGGCGTCATGCATTTAATATTCCGACGATCATTTAATATTCCACGCACCAAACGAATATTTTCAAACAATAATGAATATTTTATAACCACTGCTTATTTGAAATATTTCGTATTTTACCCATAACTATCCACATTAATCAAATCGAACCCTACTTATTTCAAAATAATAAATAGAGAAAATAAATTTTATTTATTAATAATTTGGGGTCTTCTATGTTCTACCGATCGCATGTAGTTTATCCAACGCTTTTTGGTCATCGTTTTCCACCGCCGGCCGATTATAATCCCATCCACATTAATGCATGGCAGGTTCTCTAGTCAACCGTCATACTTTTTCATCATTGCAGGTCAAAATAATAGATATTAAAATATCCAAAGGATCGTAATTCCATTGAATGAATTCGTCTTATAAGTCAAAATGGAAATAATAGGATAACCTACCAAAAGACTTTCATGGTTCAATAATGGGGCCCAATGATTAATTAAAAGAATAAGTCCAATCTATCGGTCCCAAAAGAGAAAATATCACGACCCAACACCATGTATTCTTAATTCTTGTGTTCGGCCATAGCCAAATTAAAACAAGCAAGAAAAATTAATTTGTTTTTGTGATGTTTTTACACAGATTTCAATACCATATGGTTTGTGGGATTATTTTCAAATTGTCTCATTGTTAAATATTATACTCCCTCCGTTCCTAAAATATTATCGTTTTAGAAAAAAAAATTGTTTCAAAATATTTATCGTTTACAACTTTCGAGGAGAATAAATTATTTATTTTCCTATAATACCTATATTTTTCTCATCGTCCCAATAAATTATATTCTTTGTATTAATAGTTTTCAACTTTCCATAAAGGGATAGTGAAAGAATTTTAAATAATTTTTACTTGATAAATAATACTTTATTAATTCATGTACAAATAATTTAAACGACAATTTTTTAGAAACAGAGGTAGTACTTATTTTGGTGGCGTGGGCCGTGGCGGCTTCCAAATGACGGGCGTAATTTATTTGTCTGCCTAACAAGCTTGGTGTATTGTTGAAATGAATTTTAAGCACATTTGTATTTTATTTCCTCTTTATATATTCTTTAACATTTCAAGTGGGGTACAATTTTGACGCAAAAAATATTTAAAATGTAAAACATGTTGACATACTAATAGTGCATTTTAATTCCCAGTTACAAGCTATTCCATCCCTTTCAAATTATATGATCATTATTAAAATAATTTAAGTCAAATCTCGAGTCTAAATCGAATCAAATTCATCCAAACAATATCTTAAACTACTAGCCCAACAGTATCTTCTTGGCCCTTAAACCATTAGCTTAATAGTATCTTCTTAGGCCATCTTAACTCATCCAAAAGGTCATGACTTAAGGTACTATTGTTAGTTACTTAATTCTTTATATACAAATAAATTTTTCTATATTTTTGGATACGAGACGGGGGTGTTACAATTACTGACTTTTAAAAGTCAATTCAAAATATTTTTAAACTTAAAATTGAGATAACTTATTAAAAATTATGAAATAATAAAACTTACCATAAGTAATACTTTTTATATAGTTTACAATATCCATCATTGTATACAATAATTAAAATTAAAAAATCTATGTCAATTTTAAATTTAAAATCTCTTAAATTAATTTTAAAAATCAACAACGATCAAATAATATAAAACGGGTAATACTCTAGTCTCTAGGTAAAGATCACCATTATTAAAAAAAAGATTTTAAAAATCTCCATTAAACCTCACTTGCAACAAAAGGAAAATGAAAAAAATAATTATTCTTTAACCAAAATTTGAAAATGAAAATAATTATTCTTTAACCAAAATAATCATAATTTGAATTTCATATTATAAAATGAAAACTTCAAGTCTATTCCTAAATAAAACAAACTTCAAGTAATAAAATTATATGAGTATTATTCTTTAACCAAAATTCAAGCATAATCAACCGTAAACAACCCTAAACAATCAAAAATTTCATCAAATAAAAACACCCTTCACATGCTTATTTCATCTAATATCACCACCATTTGAGGTATTCATGCATTGTACAAGCTTCAGTTTAGTGTAATATTACAAATTTTATCATCAATTTGTTTAAGGATTGAGCAACAGATTGGGGGTTTTGGATTTGAGTTTTAATTTTAGATATGGGTTTGAAAAACTTGAAGAACAAACAAAAAAGAAGTATATTTTTGTTTATGTTGTTAATTATATATATAAGAGACATAAATGTCTTAATCTTAGGGCAAATATGTCTTTAGCCATCAAAGTTACAATGTTAACACGGTTTAAGTGTAACTTTTTAAATAATATGCGGTCATGTGAGAAAATGGTCAAACCTCAAGTGATGAAGTAAAATTTACCCGAATAGCAATAATAATAATAAAAAAAATCAATATACATAGATAATTATAGTAGAATAGATTCTCAAAAAAAATATTTTTTAGAATAAATATAAAACAAATTTTTTTCTTAATATTATGAATTTAATAAATGATTTTTTATATAAAATGGATGCAGTTATTTATCAGCGAAAAAAAAGGAAAGGAATTTTATGGGGAAAAAAGGACTAAGTTTATCAAGTTTAGCCGGACAGGAAATTGGGAACGGAAAATTGGACCGGTCTAATTTTATTATTTTTTTTTATTGTGACTCAAAAAATGTATAATATTTATTTCAACAAATTTTTTATAAAATATAATATTTTGGGTGTAATTTGGATACGAGTCACAATAAAAAAATAAAATAAAATTAGACCGGTCCAATTTTCCGGTCCCAAAATCCTGTCCGCGTAGAAGGAATGGGAAAAAAGAGGTTCACCGTGGACTTCATGTAACTTGTCTCAGGCTGTCCTGATAAAAAGAAAACAAAAGTACGAAAGCAAAGAAGTGAAGAAGTACTAAAATGCTAAGATATTAAAAATGTTTTTTAAACTATTTGTTCGTTTACTGATTATTATAATTATTATTTCCTTTTCAAGGAATTGAAAAAAACAATACACTTTCTTATTTTAGAAGTGATGTCTTTTTTTTTTGTTGATAGCTTCATGACTATTTTATTGGTGGTATTGGAAGCTCAAAGTATTCAAATCAAGCTCAAATCTGCCTCGTCTCTAATCTCATTTGAGCCAGCTGCATGCAATTCTTTCTTTGGAATTATTTTAAAGTGATGTCTTGCTATGATATTACGTTTCAAAAATATGCACGTGAACTACACCTCTTAGAGCATCTCCAACAGTCTCTTCAACCGTTTTGAGATATTCAAATAGGTGAGCCACATCACAAAAATCCTCTTCAATAGTCTCTTCAAACTGTCAAGTAGGTCAACTAACATTCTTCTCACTCTTCAAATCTTCAACCTCCTTTTCACTCTTCAAATCTACAATCAAAGGCTAAAAATATTTATTACGCTTGATGGGTTTGATGAATAACTCATTAAATTGAAGAGACTGATAAAATACAAAATATAAAAATAACAAATAATATTATTCAAATTACCACGATCAATAAATATTAATTTAAAGAAATTGTTTTGTTACTATTCTTAAAGATACTCTTATACCGATGAAATTAGGTTTTTGACCGTACTCCTTAACATATACTTGTATTAAATAATCAACTCATATAAAAATTCGACTTGTACATAATTGAATGTAATTTAAGAGTAACTGGTCGTAACCCATCAAAGTTATATATTAAGTAAAATATTTAACTTTGTTCCTAACTTATCAAAATTATATATTGAATATCTAAGTATTAGTTGATGGATGTGAAACTTGTATGATTTATTGTAATAGTTTACTATGCGGCTTATTGTGCATTAAAGATTATTCATGTAATAATCTATCTATAAATAATTTTATTTATCCTTTTATAATATAAATTGATCATAAATAAGAGGTTGGTGAAATGAATTTCAATTTTCAATTATAATTAGTTTGTATTTTATAATATTCTTTTGGTTTGTGTTTCTTTGAACTATTACTAAAAAATAATGTTATTATCACATAAAAATGGCTATGCTCATATACACGTATGTATATTGGCGGAGGTCCATAATATATATGTATGTGTATATGTATGAGAGCGTGTATATGTATGAGAGCATTCTGTGACTCTTTTTTTTTTATATGATAACAGTTACCAAATACTACCAACCTGTGCACATTTTGTTGTCTGTAGAAACCAAAATCCATAATTGTTCCATCCCTTCCTGTGTTACAGTGGGAAGAGAGAGAAAACATGCTGTCTATAGAGGATATAGGAGAGAAAAAGAGAGAGAGAAACCAGGGATACATGACTATATACAAATAAAAGAGTCTACAGAAAGGCTAAAGGAGGTTCTCTTTTTTCTCTACAATCAAAACCCAGCTCATTTTGTGTATTCTGAGTTTTAATACTACACATACTGCCTTTGTATTACTATTAGCCCTTTGTGAAATCTGATGTCTATGCCCTTAGAAGAACATGGTCCTTTAATGGAGAAATCTGATAATGGAAGGAACAACACAAGCCTGAACTTGAAGGCCACTGAGCTTAGACTCGGCTTGCCTGGTTCAGAGTCACCAGAGAGAGAAAATGGAAATTCTGTGGAGGATAAGAATTTGTACCCACTAAAGGGTTTAGTGTCAGCTGGGGCTAAGAGGGGTTTTTCTGACACCATTGATGCTAGTTCTGGGAAGTGGGTTTTCTCTGGTAGTGGCGGATCTGAGCTTGATTTGGTCAAGAATGGTGCTTTATTCTCTCCTAGAGGTATCAATGGTGTTGGTGGGTCTGAGAGTAACAGTCAGCCGTCTGTTATGTCTTCCAATGCTTTGAAAGAGGCTGTTCCACCGGTGCAGAAGCCGGTGCCAGAGAAAAAGCCTCAGATTTCAGCTGCAAATGGCCATGGGGTTCCTCCAGCTGCAAAGTAATTTTCTTTTTCTTTTTCTTTTTTAATTTAATTTAATCTTTTTTTTGTAAATTTCCCTGATTTTGTTTTTTTGAGATAGTTGTGGAAGTAATTACCATGGTAGTTCAATAATTGTTTGATTTTTTCTTCTCCATCTTATTGGTTTATTATAGATATTGGGGGTTTGCTTTCTTGGTTATCTGGTTTACTGTGTTTTACTTGCTATTCCGAGTGTTTAAAGCTTGTATTTCACTCATACATGTATAAGTTTGGGTTTCCGCAAAGTTTGCTTCTTTCTGAGGTGTTGATATGATGCATAGGTTTCAATGAGGAACAATAAAAAGGAATAATAAGATGGGGAATTTCAGTTGCAGTTGCACATGTTATCTTGTTTTTTTACCCTGAGCTTGTAAAAGGGTGGTTTGTGTTAATTTTGGGTTGGGGGGAGTTTGTGTTCCTTCACCCTTAAGGAGATAATAAAATTGAATTTAACTTGTGTTTAAACAGGGCACAGGTAGTAGGATGGCCTCCAATTCGATCTTTTCGGAAGAATTCCATGGCTACTAATCCTCCTAAGAACGATGATGATGCAGATGTAAAGTTGGGATCAGGTTGTCTTTATGTTAAAGTCAGTATGGATGGTGCACCTTACCTGAGGAAAGTTGATCTGAAGACCTACTCCAGCTATTTGGAGCTATCTTTGGGTCTGGAAAAGATGTTCAGTTGTTTTACAATTGGTAAGCTCTTCTTGTATTCTGTTTCCCTTTATCCAAAATCGTTGCAACCGCAGTTTTTTCCTTCAAATTCCTAAAATGATATACTGAGACATAAAATTTCGCTTGTGAAGTCGTCCAGACAGTGTTGACCTATATCGTTTCTAACTATGCCAATTGGTTGCTGAAGAAGGTAGAATAGACTTCATGAGGATTTTGACTGTATGGTAATTTTACGATTAAGATACACTACAACAGCTGGTTTTCCAATTTTTTTTTTGTCAACTAAATATTTCAAAGTTATAATTCTTTGGAATAGAATATGTAGCTTTTGATGTCGCACTACTGATTTTTACCGTAGAGTATCTTGTAAGGAAGGTTACCTTGGTATTATTCCAGCCTTCCTAATCTTTCCCATTTCTCCTGGTTACCTAAAGATATTGAATGAATGATGTAATTAGACTTGCGCAGAAAAAATGAGGGAATGATGTATTTAGTTGCTGTTGTGTGGAAGCAATATTCATGAATTTTTTGCTTCTTGATGTTAATAGCTCTGTACTTGTGAGTTTCATTATCTACCTCCCACCCCACCCCACCCCACCCCACCCCACCCCACCCCACCCCACCCCACACCACATCCAAAAGAAAAGAAATACACATATTTATTATAAAATCTATCGCTCAATATTGAAATTGACCAGCATGCTTGCATAAAGGCTCGAAAATTGGTTCATTCTCTCTCTTTCTCCCTCTCTCTAATATGTGGTAATTTGTACATGAGCTTTTGAAGGGAGCTAATCATATTGTGACTGGTTAGGCCAATGTGGTTCTCATGGGGTTTCTGCCCGAGATGGGTTAAGCGAGAGCCGATTGATGGATCTCCTCCATGGTTCTGAGTATGTACTTACATATGAAGACAAAGATGGGGATTGGATGCTTGTTGGTGACGTTCCATGGGAGTAAGTGTGATTCAAAATTTAAGTTTCAAAAGTTCTCTTATCACATTCCTGCATATGTTATATGTTGATATAATCCTGATCTGAAGTTGTAGGTGTTTTTACAGATAATATGTCAAATAAATTGAGTGGCTGCATTTTAGGAAAGCATATTTACCTTTGGAATTTGAATAATTGAATCCAAGTAAATTTTTGTTTAACATTTAAATTAGCATCACCGTGTTCCAATTCCATTGCATGGATAATTTAATTTAAATGTTACTCGACTGCAATAGCTATTTTCGCTTGTAGATTGATAATCTGAGTGAGTTGTTAAGTTTCCATAAACCAATTTGTATACCAGTTCAGGAACAAGTGTATGGAATAAAGGGATGATGCATGACATTCATTTAAAGTTACGAAACTTATGATATGATTTACTAGGTGGAATTCTTTTGACACGTAGCCTGCAATATCGAACTCACTTATTTTCAGCTAATGCTTCTGACTTAAGATTTAAATGTGTTAATATATGATATTTTGCTGAAACATATATTTGCCGAGTAATCAAAAAAGAGAGTTGAAAGAAGGAAAAGGTTTCCTTCCTAATTTGCTACTTTTGTTGTTGCAGTATGTTCACGGAGTCTTGCAAGAGGTTGAGGATCATGAAAAGTTCAGATGCAACTGGGCTAGGTATGAGATGTATAATAATATATAGCATGTTAAATAGTAATCCAATGTTCAGTAGAGCATATCAAATAATTTTCTACTTCCTTTAATTATAATCATCATCTTTTGAGCATGCAATACGGAGGAATGCATACATTTTAATGGTGGTTTGCATGCGCTTTAGTTATTTATATCGCCTTTCAAATGATGGAGATTTCAATATCCTCTATGAAGCACGCCGATTAGCTTTAGCTTTTGGTTTGCTAGGCAACACTTGAAGCTAGTTTATCAATTTATATTGGAGGAAATCGCCTAGTAATTAAGTTGTCTTTTTCATTTATGGTTCTTTTGCAGCCCCCAGAGCCATGGAGAAGTGCAGAAACCGTAACTAATGCATCATTACCACTGAAAATGGATTCATACTCTATAATCATGCAGTTCTTGTATGTGGAATTGTGGGTGCTTCAAGCCTTAATTAGCAAGGAATGTATAATAACTACTGACATATTTTAGATATCTTAGGTATGCATGCGACTCTGTCTGTCTACTCTTTCTCCCCCTTGTGTAATCTAATTGCTTTTTGATCAAGGCTTCAATACTACATATATGTAAATGGTTTGTTTGCTATTCTCTCTCTCCTCCCCCCCTCTCTCTCTCTCTCTCTATATATATATATATATATATATATATATGAATTTTCAAAGAAAAAGGTCATGCTATATGCACAAGCTCTCACAAATAGCAGTGTCTTTCTGGTCAGTAAGGGAAGCAATAATCCCTATGTCATCCTGACAGAAGTCTCTAAAGGCATCCTTTTCTACTAGTCTTTAAAAAAAATGCACAAGCTCTCGCAAATAGCAGTCTGATAAAATTTAAATCAATCTTCAAACAATAAAAAAAAAGAAAATTGATATTTTCTTATGATTTTTTGATATTTTTATATGATTAGTGTTCTAATCGTTGTTATAGGATCTGCAGTAACAGTTTTTATGCGAAAATTTTATAAAGTCATGTGGAATTATTATTTTTTTTAAAAAAAATATTAATAAATTCTTTTAAAATTTAAATCAATCTTCAAAACAATAAAAAAAAGATATTAATAAATTCTTTCAGTACTTGCCTGCCTATGTGGGTTGTACAGCACATAAGTTAAGAGAGAAAAAGTGATGCATGTTACTCAATAGTCAATCGCATTGTGTACACGGGCGCATGCAGACAGCCAGACAAACCACTTGCGTTCTATTAAATGAAACGGGTTTAAAGGAGGAAACCAAATTTACTGTGTTTGAATCCATTTTCATGGAAGAGCATATGAAAATTAAAGAAAAATTAAATTTGGCATTTGCAGATTAATACCGCTGATGTGAGACCTGTATAAGAGAGATATTTTCAACATCTGTCCGTCTGTAATATTAACTGCGGAATATTTGGATGAACATTCTATATATGAGCAATATGATCATGGATAATTTTGTATGTTTTATTTGTATACAGTCTATCAAAAGTGCGTCGTTTTGGCAAGTTTGTTTCTTAAAAAACAGTTTTTTTTCTCCAGGAATCAAAAACAAAGTAGTTTTGACAGACTATACACAAATAAAACATAAACAGCTATGTATGACTATTATTCCCAATATATATATAGGGAACTGTTAAATCCACAACAGAAAATGTTATTTCCACAACAAAAGTGTTGCTTAAATCCTATAGCTACAATTTTTACCGTCGCTATACATCTACAGCGACACTTTTGTTGTGGAAATAATAAAAAATATTATGAATTTAACAATTCCCTATATATATATGATTGTTGTTGAGGGGACATCCCTATTTATTATATTTTATACGAAAGGACTGTACTTCAGAATTATGGAACATGTTCTTGGCTCTACTTTTCTGGTTTAACGTATGAAGATAAATGCACTTCATACCGAAATTGTACTATATGATAACATAAGTTTTGCTTCAATTTTAACCTTACACTTGATTACAAATGATGAAATATAAAATGCATTTATCATTTTCTTAATTTATAATCAACTATATATATATAGCGGTTTGGATCAAAAGATATTCTCTTCTTTATTTTCTGCTACTTCTTTTTAGCGACATGAGCGGACGTGACGGTTCGATTTATATAACTGTCGTCTATATTTTTTAATGACGGATCCGTCGCTAAAAGTATAGACGACGGTTGTATAAATCAAATCGTCACGGGTCCGTCATAAAGTAAAGGGGTGAGAGACTAATGGAGAAGAAGAAAGTATGACTGAAAACATATAAGAAGAGACGACTCATAAACGATATAATTAGAAATTACAAACATAAGTGTATTTGATCATATCAATTTTATTATGTAGTGTTGGAACTTGTGACTCATAACATAAAAGTTACTGAAAAAGGTTAGTGAGGAGCGGTGCAAAGTAAAGCGACACACTAGCCCATTAGGGTTGAACCGAAGGTTATTGAAGTCTGAGCCCCACCAGACAAGATTTCTGAAGCAAATATGCAAGGCCACGTATTGGTGAACCGAAGTTTAATGGTTTGTTTTTTGAAAGGACATTATGAGTATTTGAGTCATAATGTGAAGTAGGATCGGAATAGGATTAGTGACTATAAATATTATCTATTGTAAAACTCTATATAACGAGAAATTATCAATAAGACAACAATCTGCCTGTGGAGTATCCAAATTAAAAAACCACGTAAATCTCTGTTTTAATTATCATAATTCTAACATGTAGCAAAAACAATAATAAAAAAACACTACAACTGGTAACACCAATCTTTTTATCTTAAAAAATGGTATATCATGTAGTGCATAATCCTATCTACTCTAAAATCGTCCCCAATATCTCTAAACTAAAGTCGAGCATATAATCTTTAAAAAGAAGGGAAAAAAGTAAATGTTGTTTGATTAGAAGGTTATCGCAATGGATTAAGTGGCGTTTGTTACATGTCATCTAAAGTGATCATCTTAAATATTTGGATCATTTTTTATATATCGTGTTTGTTATACTGATAATTTTACATTTTCGGTAATTAGATACTCAGTAAAGGATCAAGATTCTCGATAATTAGATAACTAAAAAATAGGTGGTAATATGAGATTATCATATTGTGGTCATCTTGAAATTTTATTTAAACAAAAATATCATTTATATTTAATAAGTGAGACATAAATATCCTTATTTGTCACATAATTTACATTTAATTTTAAAAAAAATTGTTCTTTTTTGTTTGTCTATTATATTTAATTTAACTAAAATAACTTGATGTCCTGTATAAAGTATGTGGTGTTGTTTGTTATTTATTATTATAAGTTTAATGTATTATTAATCTACATACTTGAAAATTTTGTGTTTAATAATTAAATAAATAATGAATTGTTATTTTATAAATATATTAAAAACATAAATATGATTTTAATAAATAATATTGAATTAATCATTCAACTAAAATTAGTACAAGGATATTAAAGTAAAAGATCAATATTAGGAGAAAAAAAAATAAGCCTGGTAGTCTTAATTAAATTTATACCAAACATGTACAATAGCAATTACCGATAATCACATATTTTCTACCAAACAGATTTGACACAATATGATCATTTTCTATAAGGGGCAAAATTAGCCTATTAGTTTAGTGGGATCAAATTTGAAAAAAAATCCCTTAAGAATAAAAATTTAATAAAACGAAACACAAAACTAAATAATTCTTAAATATTATTTACAATGACATTTTTCAAGATTTCATTATTTGAAATTGTTGCATGATAACCTCATTTTTAATAATTGCAAAAATCACGCTCAATGTAAGTTACTAAACAGTCATTCATCCATAAACATCAAAACAAGATCAATATACAATATGAATAATCAAGTGTAATTAGCAACAACAATAAACAATCTCAATTAAACCACTAACAAGTAACATTATAAAATAAATGACAAAATTTAAAGAAAATAAAAATAGAATAAAATACATTCTTGAAGAACTTTTATTTGATTCAGTTCTCTTCATTATTGCAGTGTTGCTTTAAGAAGTAAAAAACCCTAATTTTATAAAAGTACAAAAAAAGAAGAATTCATAAATAGTTAAAAAAAAATTCCTAAAATAATTTTTAAATTTGTGAAATTAAAAAACTAAAATTAAAATATATCTGGATAAGAAATTTTTCAAAAGTTGAGTGTTGCGTAGAAAGTAGTTTCGGAAAAATCGAACGAGCTAAATCACGGAGAGAGAAAAAATTATTATTGTATATCCTCATGTACGTACTTGCAGATCATGATTGCCCTATTGGAGACTTGGAGCTACTTTGTTGCACTACTAGGGCTGAGCAAGGAACCAATTTAGAATTGAAACCGCACTAAAAATGTAAGACCCCGAATTATATGAAATAAAAGTATTCAATTTTCTTATAATTATTATTTTATTTAATAAATGGTTAAATTGATAAAAGGTTAAAGTTAAGGGTGATATTTGAAAATTTTACAAAGTAAGCAAGTTGATATAAAATATTCATCATTATTCGGAAATATTCGTTTGGTGGGGAATATTCTTTTGGCGGGGAATATCCCAGACAACGACACCGTCGTTAGTGGACCTATTAACGAAATAAGCTGCTTGAGTTAGAAAACGCTGCGTAAATATCTTTTATAAAAATAACGATTTAAAGTTTTACGTTTAACTGTTGAAATAATCGATGGTAAAATGCAAGAATGTCTGGCGTGATTGCATAAGTAGCACCAGTATTGATGCTTACGTAAAAGCCACTCGGTTTACTCAATTATTGTTACAGTAATTGTTTGATAATATCTCACGTTATTTGATTCAATTATCATCACAAAGAATATCTACATAATATTTTATATTATTAAATTAATAATTGAGATGACAAAGTTATTCATATTATTATTTGCAATATCGACTATGTCTAGAATGTTCTCGTCGAGGAAAGGGATTGGTCACCTAATCAATTTGCGCCAATAGGAGAAATCTTATCGGAAACCCCTCTTTCCCGGGAATGATCGGTTGTTAAATATTGTGAGTTATAATATTAATGATGAATAATTGTTAATAGATTAAAAATGTAAGACCCCGAATTTTATGAATAAAGATTTAATTTTCTCGAAATATTTTTTTTAATATTATTGTGTGGATTTGAGATAATGTTATAGTTGTGGGGAATATTTATAAATTTTGAAAAGTATGCAAGTTGTTGTATAATATTCGATTGGTCGGGGAATATTCTTTTTATCGGGAATATATGTACGACCCAATACAATCATTGGTGGACCCTAATAACGGAATTATTATCGGATTGAAAAAATGACAAAAATATCTTTTTATGAAAATAACGGCGGAAGATTTACCGTTAAAACTGTTGAACTACTAGGTAGTAAAAGTACAGTAATACGCGTGGTTGTATATGGTTGTATAGTAGCACACGGTATTGATTATTGATGCTTACGTGAGAAGTCACTCAGTTTTGTTCAATTATTGCTACAGTAATTGCTGCATAGTATCTCACGTTATTTGATTCAATTATTGTCAATATTTTAAATATTATTAAATCAATAGTTGAGACGACGAAGTTATTAATATTATTATTTGTAATTTGTAATATTAACGATGTCTAGAAGTTCTGTCAAGGAGAGGTTTGGTCACCTAATTGCGCGCCAATAGGGAGAAATCCTTATTGGAAAGCCCCTCTTTCCTGGGAACGACCTAGTCGACTAATATTGTGAATTATAATAATAATGATAAATGTTGTTAAAAATATTGAGGTGATTTTTTTATGAGGTATTTGTTGTATTTTTGGACCCCTCATTTATCCATTTTCAAAATAATCGGTAGAAATTTTTTTCGTATTTTTGTGGGGTCCACATGTGGGGGTCACATGTGGGGCTCACGTGTGACTTTGGAAATCTGATCATTTGGGGGGGGGGGGGAGTGGTTTTAAAAGTTTTATATATATATATTATATATATATTATATATATATATATATTTTGTTTTATTATTATTATAAATGTAATAAAACAGTAAAACTTTTATATAAAATGAATACTTTTTATAAAGTTTTATTTGATTATAAATAGAATATATTATATTTTATTATGCATAGTGTTTGTATAGGTACATACATAGTATTTGCATAGTGCTGCAGATAGTGTTTGTATAGTAAAACCTTTTGATATAAAACAAAATACTTTTATAAAGTTATTTGTTTTATTAGATTTTAAATAATATATATATATATATATATATATATTATAAATTTTTTTATTACATAATTATAAATAGAATATATTATATTTTATTGATAGTATCCTTTCCATTCTCCTATAAATAGGATGCTTGGTTAGAATTGAAAATCACACCGTAAATTCGGAGAATTCTTCTTCTATAATCTCGAGTGTATTTCTTTTAGAGTTTAAGAAAGCTTTGGCGTAGAAAATAGTGCAAGTTTTCTTCAGTATATCCCCTCCCTACCGTAGGAATACTTTTCTTTTTAAGATAAAGGGTATTATTCTTTTCAGTATTTATGAAGATAGTTATTTTCTTTCAATACTGTAAGGGTTGTTATTCCATTCTTTATTATTATGTTGGAATAACTCGCTCTATTCAAGTACCGCATACATGGTAAAATTCTCGTTGTTATTCCATTCTTTATTTTTTTGTTAGAATAACCATGCATGCGCCTATCGCACGCCCGTGAATTTCGTTGTTATTCCATTCTTTATTATTATGTTGAAACATCGTATGCATGATTACGCATTACGATTGACTGGTTCCATTCTTTATTATTCTCATTGAACATCCCGTCTGTACGGATTACGCATGACCTGGTTCCATTCTTTATTATTCTATTGGAATATCATGTCTATGTGAATTACACATGACCTGGTTCCATTCTTTATTATGTTGGAATAACCTGTCTATGTGGATTACCACATGCATGGTGAATGATCCTTTATATTCATTCCTTATTAACTTATAGAAATGATCTGTCTACGTGGATTACCGCATGGCGGGCGAAAATCCATTTGCAGTCTCATATATTCTATTATACTCAGTTGATTAAAGTTTTGGCTTCTATACTCCATGAAATTAGTAAAATATCTCGGATATTTCAGACTTCATCCAAAGATCTTTTCATGAAAATATTCTTCTGAGCATTCTTGAATTTTACTCCACAAAGCAGTATAATGTTGACAATTTGGACGTTATTGGTTCCTGGATAAATTAATTTATAAATCTTTAAAATTTATTCTTAAACTTATTTTATTGAATTGTCATCATCCTCATGCTTATATTATGTTGAAAGTTATCTGTGGCCTGTAATGCATAGATGGACTTGGTATAATTATGACCAGGGATTATTCGGTATAATCATGACCGTAATGTTACAAAAAGTCCTCATTGGCCGTAGTGCATTGATGGATAGTTTTTGGTATGATTATGGCTATGGATTCTCTTCGGGCAAGGGTGCAAAGATGAATCGTTTTATGACATGATCAGGACCGTTGATGAAAACACCATTATCTTTAGCCCGTAGTGCATGGATAATTCGTGGTCGTGATACTAAAGAATATCCTTGGCCTATAGTGCAGGGATAATTTGATGATGTGAACTATTTATTAAGTTGAGTTTCAGCGATAAAATTGATGATAAATCTTTTAAATCATAGAAGATAGTAGATTTTATGCTCTACTTGACTCTTCTAATGGATTTTTTTTTCGCTGCAGTTGTTAATCTAAAACTTGTTGTCCATTATATTCTATCAGTTGTATATTGTTGAAGGCTAAGGATAATTTATTCTGGATTATCTTAGTCATAATATTTCTTACTGGGCTAGTTGAACTCACCTTTTCTTTCAATGTTCTCTTCAGGAAATAAGAATATAGCTGGAACTAGTCGGGGAATGGATTGATAATCCAGATGGTTGCATTAGTAGTCCTCACTATTCTATAAAATAGTGTAACAATAAATGTATTGAGGACTTATTTTGAGTTTGAATACTGTCTAGAAGACAATATTTGTATTAAAACTCACAGCTCATGTTGTATATTTAAGGTTGTATTTGTATTCAGTATCATGTATTTGGCGACTCAGAATAGGTGATGTATACCTATTTTGGGGGCGTCACAGTTGGTGTCAAAGCTTAGGGATATGATCCCTAGCTGAGATGTGAGACAAGAACTAGGAGGGGAGAGACGGGAAATTTCTTCGCTAGTATGACCTACCTAGTTTATTTGGTATTTAATTAGTCGATCAGAGTATAGGGATAATATGTGATATGTTAATTAACCCTTGTTTTGTGACAGTGATTGAAAATGGCATCTGAAAATGTTTAGATTAGCAATGAAGCACATGAGACCGTTGAGTCACGAACGATCAATACCCAGAATAATGTGCAATAGGAAGACAATAATCATCAGGTAAATAAAAACACCGATCAGATGATGAACGATGGGATGTTCAGAGGCTTTATACAATTCATGCAACATCAGGCGAGAGAGACTCTTGTTCATAATGCAGGTGGAAACAATGACAACCCACGGCTGGTCACTGCTAAGCAGTTCAAAGAGTTGGGACCGCCGAAGTTTTTGGGAAAGCCAGAACCACTTAAGGCAGAGACGTGGTTAAAGCAGATCACCAAGATATTTGATGTCTTGGGATGTTCCGAGGGGCAAAAGGTTCCCTTTTCCACCTTTATGTTGCGTTAAGCGGCAGATTACTGGTGGGAATCTGTAAAATGTACCCAGCCCGACGCACTCAAGATGTCTTGGGAGAAGTTCCAAGAGCTGTTCAATGACAAGTACTTTCTCGAAATTATTCATCACATGAAGGAGGTGGAGTTTATCAAGTTGGAGCAAAAGAATATGACTGTGTCGCAATACGAGACTAAATTTGTGAAGTTATCCCGGTTTACATCCCATTTGGTCGATAATGAGGATCGAATGATGCGAATGTTTCTAAGAGGTTTGAAACCCGATATACGTCAATACCTCATTTCTCACAAACTTTGTTTATATTCAGTTGTAGTGAATATGGCTCAGTTATTGGACTGCGATAATGAGCCAGCCCAACGAAAGGATAACGAGCAACAACACGATAATAATCGTACCAGTGGCAACGGTCATCGGAACAATGATAACCATCATGGGGGAAATTATCATGCCAAAAATGGTAACCACTTCGGTGGTAATCATGGCCAAGATAATAGGAGTGGAAATTTCAAGAAGAGAAGGTTCAACAACGATGGAAAGACAGCAGCACCAACACCCGTTTTCAAGGAAGGAGAATGACCATCAATTGTATGCTTCAAATGCGGAGGGGAGAGACATATCAGTTCAAACTGCGTGTTGCAGTCCAAAGCATGTTATAATTGTGGAAAAGAAGGTCACCTAGCCCGATTTTGTCGTGCACCAAAGTCTAGTCCAGCTGGGACGGTGGCACCAAAGGCGGATACGGACAAAACAAAGTCGGTGGTTTCAGGAAGAACGTTTTTCGTGACTTCTTAAAAAGCGAGTAACCCGAATGAAGTTAGAACGAGTTAGTTAATTATAAATTCTTGCGAAGTCTATACCTTATTAGATACCGGTTCTACCCATTATTTTATCTCTCTTGCTTGTGCTCAACATTTAAATTTGACCTCAGAGAAGTTAGACTTTGACTTATTGGTTGAAACTTCGTTAGTAGAAACCTTCGTTACCTCCACTGTTTATAAATCTTGTTTGATTCATATCAATTGTGACGCCCCCAAAACAGGTATACATCACCCATCTTGAGTCCTCAGATACATGGTACATAAATTCAAATACAATTTAATTATACAACAGTCGTGTAAAATACGACAAAACATAGCTGAGAGTTTAAACAGGAATATTGTCATCTAGACAATATCCACTCTCAATGGAGTCCTCATTACATTTCTTGTCACATTATTTAACAGAATAGTGAGGACTACTAATGCTATCATCTGGACCATCACTCCGTTCCCCGAATCATCCCAGCTATATTCTCATTTCCTGAAGAGAACAGTGAAAGAAAGGGTGAGCTCAACTAGCCTAGTAAAAAATATTATGACTAAGATAATGCGTAATAAATTATCATTAGTCTTCAACAATGTTAAACCGATAAAATACAAGAGACATCAAGTTTAACTGCGGCTTGAATAAGCAATCCATTAGAAGAGTTAAGTAGAGCATGATATCTACTTTCTTCTATAATTTAAAATATTTTCATCAATTTTTATCGCTGAGACTCAGCTAAATAAATAAACCATATCATCGAATCATCCCTGCACTACGGGATAAAGATATTAATTAAATCATCAATGGTCATGACTATACCGAATAATCCCTGGTCATAATCATACCAAAAACTGTCCATCAATGCACTACAGGCCACTGAAGACTTTTACCACATCGTTTATAACATTGCAGGTCATGATTATTCTGAATGATGCCTGGTCATAATCATACCAAGTCCATCTCTGCACGTAAGCCAAAGATATAAAACTATAAAACCAATAATCAATAGTCCATCTTTGCACGTAAGCCAAAGATATACAATTCAATAATTAACAGCCCATCTTTGCACGTAAGCCAAAGATATACAATTCAATAATCAACAGTCCATCTTTGCACGTAAGCCAAAGATAACTTTCATCACCATATGAGTATGAGGATGATGACAATGATATAAGTATTAATCAAACGAAAACAAGGATAAATATTAAAGACTTTAAATTTATCCAAATATTATCAACCACTTAATAAACTCATAATCTAATATTATTAATATTATAACAATATTTTAATCACTTCTTAAACTTATAAACAATTTATTTCAATTGTTTATACTTTACCAAATAATGCAGTTAATCATTCAAAAATGTCAAACTCATAAGATTTCATCACCAATGATCAAATCCCTTATCAAAAATCTGCATATACCCTATATAGGATTCCCAAGCAATAAAATCCTATTTTCCAATTTTGTTGCTTCATATAACATATTTAATTCATTTACTCATAACTAGTTCATTTTCATGAAAAATACCAAATCGATTCCAAAATATTTCTTTTAAGGATTTAGCAGAATATAGTTCCATATTGAACATATATTTTTCTCAGAATTTTTTAAAATTCATTTACTATTTTTCATATGGCCAAAACTGCCGAATATTTAGACATTTATCATAAATTATACTTTTGTTCAAAAATTCTGAAATTTATAGGGTACACTCCTATTGAACTGTTGAACTACTTGATAGTAAAAGTACAGTAATACGCGTGGTTGCATAGTAGCACACGGTTTTGATTATTGATACTTACGTGAGAAGTCACTTAGTTTTGTTTAATTATTACTACAGTAATTGATGCATAGTATCTCACGTTATTTGATTCAATTATTGTTAATATTTTATATATTATTAAATCAATAATTTAGACGACGAAGTTATTAATATTATTATTTGCAATATTAACGATGTCTAGAAGTTCTGTCAAGGAGAGGTTTGGTCACCTAATTGTGCGCCAATAGGGAGAAATACTTATTGGAAAGCCTCTCTTTCCTGGGAACGACCTGGTCGATTAATATTGTGAATTATAATAAAGGTGATAAGTTTTGTTTTATTATTATTATAAATGTAATAAAACATAAAACTTTTTATATAAAACAGAATACTTTTATAAAGTTATTCGTTTTATTAGACTATAAATAGAATATATAATATTCTATTATGCATAGTGTTTGATAAAGTACTGCGATAGTATTGCGATAGTAAAATCTTTTTATATAAAGCGTAATACTTTTATAAAGTTATTCATTTTATTAGACTATAAATAGAATATATAATATTCTATTACGCATAAGTGTTCAGATAGTAAAATCTTTTTATATAAAATAGAATACTTTTATAAAATTATTCGTTTTATTAGATTATAAATAGAATATATTATATTTTATTTAAAAGATTTTGTTTTATTAGAATATTTTATTAATACAAGTATAGTAAATTAATATGGACCATCTGCTTAAAAGTAAATCAATCTGGACCGCTCATGAATTAGTTACTATTCATTCCATTCTCCTATAAATGAAGCTCATTCCTTCATTATTTCTTACTTAATTCATCGAAACTCTAGAGAGAAACTATAGAGAGAAAGAAGAAAAGTATTCGCTACTTCACTACTCCTATATGGGTTTCTTCTAAAGTAAAGGGTATTATTTCTTTTGTATTCATGAAGAGAACACATTATTCCATTCTTTATTATTCTATCGAATAACTTTGATACGCTTGGCCTACCTTATACTTGGTGAAATTCTTTCATTATTCCATTCTTTATTATTATGTTGGAATACGTTTATACATGCAATCGCATACATGGTGAAATTCTTCTATTATTCCATTCTTTATCATTCTGTTGAACATCCTGCCTCATGCTTTTACGCGATTTAATCCGGTTCTATTATTTATCATTCGTACATTGGAGCATCCTATCTGCTCATTATGCATGACCTGGTTCCATTATTTATCATTCTATTGGAACATCATGTATGTGCTTTTACGCATTTAATTCTGGTTCCATTATTTATTATTCATTTGAACATCCCATTCATGCTTTTACGCATTTAATTCGGTTCCATTATTTATTATTCTCGTTGGAATAACTTTCGCGCTGCGGTCTATCGCATGCGCTAGTGAATTCTTTTTTGTTATTCCATTCGTTATTATACTCAAATTGGTTAAAGTTTTCGCTTTTATACTCCATGAAATTAGTGGAATATCTTCGATATTTCCGCTTCATCCGAGATCTTTTCATGGAAATATTCTTTCCGAGCATTCTTGAATTTTACTTTAGAAAACATTAAAGATCATGTCGACAATTTGGAAGTTATTGGTTCTGGATAAATTAATTCAGTATATTTGAACTTGTTTTATTGAATTCTTATATCATTCATCATCATTCTCATGTTTTATATTATGTTGAAAGTCATCATACCGTACGTTTATTATTATTAAATATTAAAGACTTTAAATTTATCCAAATATTATCAACCACTTAATAAACTCATAATCTAATATTATTAATATTATAATAATATTTTAATCACTTCTTAAACTTATAAACAATTTATTTCAATTGTTTACACTTTACCAAATAATGCATTTAATCATTCAAAAATGCCATACTCATAAGATATCATCACCAATGATCAAATCCCTTATCAAAAATCTACATATACCCTATATAGGATTCCCAAGTCATAAAATCCTATTTTCCAATTTTGTTGCTTCACATAACATATTTAATTCATTTACTCATAACTAGTTCATTTTCATGAAAAATACCAAATCAGTCCCAAAAATATTTTTTTTCTGGGATTTAGCAGAATATAGTTCCATATTGAACATATATTTTTCTAGAAATTTTTAAAATTCATTTACTATTTTTCATATGGCCAAAACTGCCGAATATTTAGACATTTATCATAAATTATACTTTTGTCCAAAAATTCCTAAATTTACAGGGTATACTAATGTTATATACATGTACTCCCAATAAAAATTTCACTAATTTTGGAGTTAACCACAAAGAGTTATAAGGGTTTACTTTTAAAATAGTCTTTTCCCATAAAATCCATAACTCTTAATCTATATATTCAAAAATCGCCATCTTTGGACACAATATAGAAAACTCATCAAATTATCATTTCAAATTTTTTCAGATTTTTTGATGGTCAGAAAAATTACGAAACTGCAAATGGATTTTCACTCGCCATGCGGTAATCCACGTAAACAGGTCATTTTCACAATTTAATAAGGAATGAATACAAAGGATCATTCACCATGCATGTGGTAATCCACATAGACAGGTTGTTCCAACACAATAATAAAGAATAGAATAACAGAAGAATTCACCATGCATGCGATAAATCGCATGCATATGAGTTATTCTAACGTAATAATAAATAATGGAACCAGTCATTGCAGAACGCATGCATGTGATATTACGATAGAATAATAAAGAATGGAACCAGTCATGCATAAACGCACGTATGTGATATTAAAATGAATAAAAAAAGAATGGAACTAGGTCATGCATAATCCGCACAGACAGGATATTCCGACATAATAATAAAGAATGGAATAATAGAAGAATTTTACCACGTATGCAAAGATTTCGTGATGTATTAAAGTTATTCCAACATAATAATAAATAATAGAATAACAGAAGAATTTCACCATCTATACGGTAGTCTGCGTATATAGGTTATTCCAAAAGAATAATAAGGAATGGAATAACAATAGCTCTCTTCATGAATACGAAAGAAATAATACCCCTTACCTTAGAATAAAGCTGGATACTGGAATAGAGAAGTAGGAGACTTCTCTTCTTCTTTCTCTCTATAATTTCTCTCTATAATAATTGCTTTATAGCTTTAGTGAATTGGTGAGAAATGAAGGAAGAATGAGCTTCTATTTATAGGAAAATATAGTTTCGATAATTGCACGTTTGGGGCTCAAAATATTACAAAGACAAGTCTGATACCAACTTTTTCTTCATTTTTAATTTAGTCCTGCAAGTATTATGAAACTTGCACCACCTCCCCTAATAGTAAAATAATGTGAATCAATAGTAAAATCATGTGAATCAATAGTTATAATCATGTGAAAATACGAATTACAGTATAGTACCTCCATCTATACCTCCATTTTTAACTTAGTCATGCAAGTATTGTCAATCTTGCACCAACTCCCCTAATAGTAAGTGAATATAACTCAATAATACATACATGTGAACAAATAGTTATATAAGCATGTGAATTAGTAGCAATTAATTGCTCATTTATCCGATTAATTACCCGATTTATCAATATAACCCCCAAACATCAATTACTATCAAAATAAATGTCGATTTCTACTAACACTAATAATCCCAACACAATGGAAATATTTTTCTCAACAATTTCATTTTTGAAATTTCAAAGTTTAACTTTTTCCGAAGATGTCAACTGTTGACTTTTTTGACCAAAAAGTCAACCCCGACAAATTTTGTGTTTATAGTTTATTTCTACTAATTTTATCGTTTCAGACTCAAATATCACGTCCACGTCTCCAAATTCAACTCCGAACTCAAATTCGATTTTTAATAACATTCATCATTAATATTATAACTCACAATATTTAACAACCAGGTCGTTCCCAGGGAAGAGGGGGCTTTCCGATAAGGATTTATCTTTATTGGTGCGCAATTAGATGACCAAACCTCTCATTGACAGAACTTCTAGACATTGTAAATATTGCAATTTAATAATATGAATAACTTTGTCATCTCAATTATTGATTTAATAATATAACATGTTATGTAGATGATACTGTGACAATAACTGAATCAATAATATGAGAGATATGATGCATCGATTACTGTAGCAATAATTGAGTATAACTGAGTGACTTATCACGTAAGCATCAATAATCAATACCGTGTGCTACTATGCAACCACGCCAGACGTATCTTTTCTTTTACTAACTAGGGTAGTTCAACGGTTTAATCCAGAAACTTACATCATTATTTTTATAAAAGATAATTATGTCATTTTCTAACTACGACAATACTTCCGTTGTGGGATCTACCAATGATTGTGTCGTCGTATGAATATTCCCTATTAAAACGAATATTCCCCAACCAATCGAATATTATATAACCACTTGCTTACTTTTGCAAAATTTATAAATATTACCCACAACTATAACATTATATCAAATCCACACCATAATATTCAAAAAAATATTTTGAGAAATTTAAATCTTTATTCATAAAATCTGGGGTCTCACATCGATACCCTCACGTTACCTGTCGATCTTATCTCTTTGAAAATACTTGCCCTTGATGTGATTTTAGGAATCGATTGGTTAACTACTCATCGTGCTAAAATTGATTATTTTCGTAAGGTTGTTAGTTTTTATATTCCTAACCAACTTATTATACGTTTTCAAACAACCAAACCACTAAAGTCAATCATTGTCATATCAAGCCATAAGTAAAGTGCCCGAATCTTTCGTTGGTGACTTCCTTGTGTGGAATGTACCTAAGCCAGACTTTTCGTAGGGGACGTCGTGAATAATGCTGACAAGTTGATAGGTATCAATGTGACGTGCTATCCAAGTCTTGGATGAGGGTCACAGTTTTGAATGATATTTCTATCGTTAATAAATTTCTTGATGTATTCCTGAAGACTTCTTGGCTTACCCCAGAGCGTGAAATCGAATTTTATATTGACCCCAGTACAAAATACATTTCTAAAAACCCTTAAATATTTCTTCAACTAAAACGAACGTAACATGCGCCAAAGACGTTAGCTCGAGCTATTGAAGATTATGATAATACCATTCAATACCATCGTGGAAAAGCGAATGTGGTAGCTGACGCGTTGAGTAGAAGATCGTATACGTTTACGAGTGCGAATATACAAACCTTCGTGAAGATAACGAATATATGATTAGAACCGACTTTAGTCGATAATGTTAAAGTTGTTAAAGCTACAGACCCAGAGCTGATGAATACAAAGAAGAAGGTTCAAGAGGGCGTTATTTTAAAAGCAAGAGTTACTGAAGAGAGGAAATCTCAACCCTCGATCGAGTAGGAACTGTGGTCTATAGACTCGCTTTATCGCCAAGTATGTCGCGTGTTCATAACGTTTTTCACGTATCGATGTTTCGTAAATATGTGGACGACCTGAACCACATTATTGATTTAGAACAGGACGAGATAGTGGAAGATAAACGTATGAGGAAATATCTGTTAAAATCTTGGATTAGAAGGAATATATTATACGCTCAAAGGTTATACCTCAAGAGTTAGAATCAAACAAGGTATCCTCACCGTTTTAAGATACCAAAACGCATATAAATTTTGAGGGCGAAATTTCATAAGGAGGGGAGATTGTAAGACCCCGAATTTTATGAATAAAGATTTAATTTTCTTAAAATATTTTTTTTAATATTATGGTGTGAATTTGAGATAATGTTATAGTTGTGGGTAATATTTATAAATTTTGAAAAGTATGCAAGTTGTTGTATAATATTCGATTGGCTCGGGAATATTCTTTTGTTGGGAATATCCGTACAACGGTACAATCATTGGTGGACCCCACAACGGAATTATTATCGGATTGAGAAAACCACAAAAATATCTTTTTATGAAAATAACGGTGAAAGTTTTACCGTTAAAACTGTGACGCCCCCAAAATAGGTATACATAACCTATTTTGAGTCGCCAAATATATGGTACAGAATACAAATACAATCTTTAATATACAACAAGAAAGCTGTGAGTTTTAATACAAATATTGTCTTTTAGACAATATCCACTCTCAGAATAAGTCATCATTACATTTATTATCACACTATTTAACAGAATAGTGAGGACTACTAATACTATCATCCGGACCCGTCACTCCATTTCCGACTAGCCCTTGCCACGTTTCTCATTTCACAAGAGAATAACGGTGAAAGAAAGGGTGAGCTCAACTAGCCTAGTAAGAAATATTATGACTAAGATAATGCAGAATAAATTATCATGAGTCTTCAATAGTGTTAAACTGATAAAATACAATAGACATCAAGTTTAACTGCAGCGGAACATGCAATCCATTAAAAGAGTCAAGTAGAGAATAAAATCTACTATCTTTTATGATTTAAAAGGGTTTTCATCACTTTTATCGCCGGGACTCAGCTTAATAATTAATCCACCCCATCCCTGCACTACGGCCAATGATATTCATAAATATCACAACCACAAATTACCCATGACTACGGACCAAGGATATTCGTGTATTCATCAATGGTCATGATCATGCCAACAACTGTCCATCAATGCACTACGGGCCAATGAGGACTTTTACCACATCATTTGTAACATTACTACCGTGATTACAACCGAATAATCTCTCGTCATAATCATACCAAGTCCATCTATGCACTACAAAGCCACAGATGACTTTCAAAAAAATATAAACACGAGGATGATGACAATGATATAAGAATTCAATAAAACAAGTTCAAGAATTAATTTATCCGTAAACTAATAACGTCCAAATTGTCAACATGATACTTCTTTGTAGAGTAAAATTCAAGAATGCTCGTAAGAATATTTCCATGAAAAGATATCTTTGGATGAAGCACAAATATCAAGGATATTCCACTAATTTCATGGGAGTATAAGTCAAAACATTAACCAACCGAGTATAATAAAGAATGGAATAACAAAAGAAATCACCATGCACGCAGATTTGATAAAGCGAGTTATTCAACGAATAATAAATAATGGAACTAAAGTCAAAGTGAAATTCGCACAAGCTGTGATGTTCTAACATAATAATAAAGATGGAATGTGTCCCACAGAAAACGACAGACGAGGATATTTCAATGTAATAATAAAGACGGAACTGTGTCCCACAGTAAAAACGACAAACAGGATATTCCAACAGAATAATAAAGACGGAATCAGTAAAAGCGTAAAACGCATGTATACATGATATTCCAAATGTAATAATAAAGAGCGGAATCAGTCGTACAGAAAACTCACAGTATGTGATATTCCAATGTAATAATAACAAATGGAATAATGGAAAAAATTCACCAAGTATAGGATAGCAGCACAGATACAAAGTTATTCCAATGTAATAATAAATAATGGAATAATGAAGAATTTCACCAAGTATGCGTGATTTTTGCATGAGCAAAAGTTATTCCAACATAATAACAAAGAATGGAATACAAAAGTTCTCTTCAGAAGACGAAAGAAAGAAATAATACCCCTAACCTTATAAAGAAGAGTAATTCAACGGTAGGCGAGGATATACTTGAAGAAACTTCAGACTACGCTTCAAAGCTTTCTTAAACGCTAAAGAAAGACGCCAAGGTAGAAGAATAATTCTCTACAGGTTTTTCTCTAGAGTTTCAAAGTGGAATTAAAAGAAATAATGAAGGAATGAGCTTTATTTATGAAGAATGGATGAATAAGTAACCAATCCATGAACAGTCGAGATCGATTTACTTTAAACGCAGATGGCCTAGATTGGTTTATAATAAAATATAATATATTCTATTTATAATCTAATAAAATGAATAACTTTTAAAAAGATTTTACTATGCAGGCACTATGTAAATACTATACATAATAAAATATAATATAATCTAATTATTGTCTAATAAAATAGATAACTTTATAAAAGTATTACATTTTATATAAAAGATTTTACTATTAGCCTAATAAAACGAATAACTTTATAAAAGTATTCATTTTTATATAAAAGCTTTTTACATTTTATTACAAGTAATAATACTAATAAAACAAAACTTCATCATCATTATTATTATTCACACTATTAATCGATCAGGTCGTTCCCAGGAAAAAGGGGGCTTTCCAATAAGGATTTCTCCCTATTGGAGCCCAATTAGGTGACCAAACCTCTCCTTGGCAGAACTTCTAGACATCGTTAATACTGCAGATAATAATATTAATAACTCTGTCATCTCAATTATTGATTTAATAATATATAAATTATCGACAATAATTGAATAAAACTGAATGACTTCTCACATAAGCGTCAATAATCAATACTATGTGTTACTATGCAACCACGCCAGACATTCTTACTTTACTACCGAATAGTTCAACAAAGATAACGATAAAACTTCCGTCGTTATTTTCAATAAAATATTTTTGTCATTTTCTCAATCCGACAATAATAATTGCATTTGTGGGGTCCACTAATGATTGTGTCGTCGCATTTAATATTCCCCCGTTAAAACGAATATTCCCCACCAATCGAATATTATATAACAACTTGCGTATTTTGCAAAATTTATAAATATTACTCACAACTCGTAACATTATATCAAATTTATTCCATAATATTCAAAATGATATTTATAGAAAATTCATTTTATTCATAAAAGTCAGTCTTACAATCTCCCCTTCTTATGAAATTTAAGCCCTCAAAATTAGGGTACGATACGGTATGTCAAAGAAGTAAGGATACCTTGATTTCATTTTAGATTCTAACTCCCAGGTCATTTCCTCAACATCGTGGTTCCTCCATAAAACTTTGACTTGAGGTATAACCTTGGAGCGTAGAATATGTTCCTTCTTATCCAAGATTTGAACAGGAACCTCTTCATACATTAAATCTTTCGCTATTTCGTCCGGTTCTAACTCAATAATGTGGTTCGGGTCTTTCACATATTTACGTAACATGGATATATGAAAAACGTTATGAACACGAGACATACTTGGCGGTAAAGCAAGTTTATAGGCTACAGTCCCTACTCGATCGAGGATTAAAAATGGGCCAATGAATCGAGGATTGAGCTTTCCCAAATCTCGTAACTCCTTTCCATGGAGCAACACATAACAACACATGATCTCCAATATTGAATTCCACGTCCTTTCGATGAAGATCAACATAACTCTTTTATCGGTCTTGTGAGGTTTTTATACATTGTCGGATCGTTTGAATCTTTTTCGTAGTCATAAGTACCAACTCCAGTCCCAACAACATTGCTTCACCCACCTCATCCCAGCATACTAGAGAACGACACTTTCTTCCATACAACGCTTCGAATGGAGCCATGCCAATACTTGCTTGATAACTGTTGTTGTAGGAAAACTCCACCAATGGTAAGAACTTGTCCCAACTTCCTTGAAGTCAAGGACACAGAGTCTTAATAAATCTTCAAGAGTTTGAATAGTCCTCTCTGATTGTCCGTCCGTTTGAGGATGATATGCTGAACTAAATTGTAAATCCGTGCCCATAGCTTTTTATAAACTAACCCAAAATCGTGAAGTGAATCTTAGGTCTCGATCAGAAACTATGGATACTGGCATACCATGCAGTATTACAATCTCATTTATGTACATACGAGCAAGACGTTCAAGTGTATAAGTTTCTCGTATAGGTAAGAAATGAGCAGACTTGGTCAATCTATCAACAATGACCCAAATTGCATCTATACCCTGAGAAATCTTGGGAAGACCAGTAACGAAATCCATGGTAATGTGCTCACACTTCCATTTTGGAATTTCAAGTGGTTGCAATGGACCTTTTGGTACTTGATGCTCCGCCTTGACTCGTTGACACATTAGACACCTTGAGATAAACAGCGTTATCTCTCTCTTCATATTGCCCCACCAAAATGTATGTCGAAGATCATGATACATTTTAGTACTCCCAAGATGGATTGCAAATGGTGTGTTGTGCGCCTCCATCATGATATTATACTTTAACTCAGGGTCGTTAAGAACACAAAGTCTGGAGTTGACTCGAAGTATTCCTTCTTCATCGATTCTTACTTCCAGCATATCACCTTCTTGTACTTTCTTCCTCATATGCATCAGCTCCAGTGTCCGTAGCTTGAGCGTTTTAACTTTATCGATTAAAGTCGGTTCCACTCGTATATTCTCCATCATCACTTGGGTCCTCGAGTCTTTATCTCTATCTCCATCCTTTACAAGTCATACAAAATGGGCCTGCGTTGATAATATCACACTGCATTGCGCGATATATGATCTTCTACTCAACGCGTTAGCTACCACGTTCGCTTTTCAGGATGGTATTGGATGGTATGATCATAATCTTTCAACAGTTCAAGCCAACGTCATTGTCGCGATGTTTAGTTCCTTTTGAGTGAAGAAATATTTGAGGCTTTTATGATCCGTAAAGATCTCCACTTTCTCCTCATACAAGTAATGCCTCCAATTTTAAGTATGAAGAAGACAACAACCGCCAACTCTAGATCATGAGTAGAATAATTTCGTCATATTCTTTGAGTTGTCGAGAGGCATAGGCTATGACTTTCCCATGTTGCATGAGAACACATCCTAACCCTTTGCCGAAGCATCATCATAGATGACAAATCCTCCGAGGCAGGATGGAATTATCAAACAAAAGTCTTTGAAATGAGCCTCCTCTTGAGTTTTTGAAAACTCTTCTCGCATTCCTCGCTCCAACCGAACTTTGTATCTTTCTGAGTCAGCTGAGTTAGTGGAGTAGCGATTCGAGAAAATTCTTCCACGAATCTCCGATAATAACCAGCTAAGCCGAGAAAACTACGACTCCGGCCATCGATTTATTTAGTTCTCCCGACTTTGAATAGCTTCAATCTTTGTTGGGTCAACAGATATTCCATGACTTGATTCCACGTGCCCAAGGAATGCTACTTCCTCAAGCCAGAACTCGCATTTCTTCAACTTGGCATAAAGCTTATATTCACGAAGCTTTTGGAGTATCAGCCTCAAGTGTTGCTCATGATCTTCACGGCTTTTGGAATAAATAAGGATGTCATCAATAAAGATGACCACAAAGTGATCCAAATATTCCTTGAATACTCGGTTCATCATATCCATGAAGGCAGCAGGAGCATTAGTCAATCCAAAAGACATGACTAGGAATTCATAATGCCCATACCGAGTTCTGAAATCCGTCTTTGGAATGTCATCGGTTCTAATCTTCAATTGGTGATATCCGGAACAAAGATCAATCTTTGAGAAGAATTTGGCGCCTTGCAACTGGTCAAACAATTCATTAATACGTGGCAATGGGTACCTATTTTTGATAGTGACATAATTCAACTCCTGATAATCAATACAAAGTCGCATACTCCCATCTTTCTTCTTCACGAATAGAACAGGAGCACCCCAAGGAGAAGTACTAGGACGAATAAAGCCAATGTTTAATAATTCTTGCAGTTGGGTCTTTAACTCCTGAAGTTCAATAAGAGCCATTTGATATGGGGCTTTGGAAATGGGTTTTGTACCGGGTTCAAGGTCGATACAAAATTCAATTTCACGCCTAGGGTAGGCCGGGAAGTTCTTTGGGAATACGTTAGAAATTCATTAACAATAGAAATATCATTCAAAAGCGTATATTTTTGCTTAGATCCGTGACATGAGCTAAGAAAGCTTGACATCCGTTTTTCAATAAACGAATAGCTTTATGGCTTGAGATGACAGTGATTGATTTTAATGGTTTGGTTGCTTGAATTCGCATAATAGATTGGTTAGGAATATGAAAGCTAACAACCTTATGAAAACAATCAATTTTTGCATGATGAGTAGTTAACCAATCAATCCCAATAATTACGTCAAATGCAAGTATTTTTAATGAAATAAGATCGACAGGTAATGTGAGGGTACCGATTTGAACCAAACAAGACTTATAAACAATGGATGTAATGAAGGTTTCTCCCAACGGAGTTTCAACAGATAAGTCAAAGTCCAATTTCTCCGGAGTCAAATTTAAACGTTGAGCGCAAGTAGGAGAAATAAAGGAATAGGTAGAACCAGTATTAAATAAGGTATATACTTCGCTAGAGTTTATGATAAGCTTACTCGTGATGACCTCATTCGGGTTCCTTGCTTTCTGGGAGGTCACAACAAATGCTTTCCTTGCACTACTGGCTTTGACTTTTCTGGGGCGTCCTTTGGTGCCTCCATCCTAGCTGAACTTGTCTTCGGTGAACGACAAAATTGGGCTAGGTGACCTTCTTTTCCACAATTATAACATGCTTTGGACGGCATCGCACAGTTTGGACTGATGTGTCCCTCCCCTCTGCATTTGAAGCATATGATAGGAGGTCGTTCTTCATCCTTAACAACAGGTGTTGATGCTGACGTCTTTCCATCATTGTTGAATCTCCTCTTCTTGAAATGTCCATTCTTATTGATTTGGCCATGATTACCACCGAAGTGGTTACCATTTCTGGCATGTTGATTCCTCCACGCTTATTGTCCACCGCTTCGATGATTGTTATCACCGGTATTATCATTTTTTGTTTACCGCTCTCTTTTGGTTGGGTTGACTCATTATCGCGCTCCAATAACTGAGCCTTATTAACAACATCTGAATACAAACACAGTTTATGAGAGATAAGATATTGACGTATCTCGGGTTTCAAACCTCTTAGAAACATTCGTCATTCTCTCCTCATTATCAACTAAATGGGACGAAACCGGACAAACATTCAAGAACTTGGCTTCAGACATCACGACACGGTCATGTTGTTTTGCTCCGATTTAATGAACTCTACCTCTTTCATGTGACGAATACTTTCGGAAAGTACTTGTCGTTGAACAGTTCTTGAAACTTTTCCCAAAACATCTTGATCATGGCAGAGTTGAGTACGCTTACTGATTTCAAAGAAGAATCTGCCTCTGCAAATAACATGAAGGTGGCAAAGGAACCTTTTGCTCTCTCAAGCAACCCAAGACATCAAATATGTTGTTGATCTGTTTTATCCACGCCTCTCGCCTTAAGTGGTTTTGGCTCTCCAAAAACTCCGGTGGTCCCAGCTCCTTGAACTGCTATTTGGCGGTGACCGTCCCGAGAGTTGTCGCTGTGTTTTCACCGTATTTTGGATGTAAGCCGCCTCACCGATGTTGCATGAATTACATGAAGCCTCGGAACATTCCATCGTTCATCATTTGGTCAGTGTTGTTGTTTGCATGAGGATTGTCGCCTTCTTGATGCACATTGTCCTGGTTATTGATCTGTGGAGACTCAACGGTCTCCTGTGCTCCATTGATGTTCTCAACATTTTCGGATGCCATTTTCAAACACTGCCATAAAACAAGGGTTAATTAACATATCATATATTATCCCTATACTCTGACCGAAGCAATTAAATATGAAATAAACTTAGGTAGGTCATACTAGCGAAGGAATTCCCCGTCTTTCCCCTCCTAGTTCTTGTCTCACATCTTAGTCAGGGATCATATCCCTAAGCTTTGATACCAACTATGACGCCCCCAAAATAGGTATACATCACCTATTCTGAGTCGCCAAATACATGGTAGAGAATACAAATACAATCTTTAATATACAACAAAGAAATCTGTGAGTTTTAATACAAATATTGTCTTCTAGATGATATCCACTCTCAAAATAAGTCCTCATTACATTTATTGTCACACTATTTAATAGAATAGTGAGGACTACTAATACTATCATCTAGACCGTCACTGTGACGCCCCCAAAAATAGGTATACATCACCCATCTTGAGTCGCCAATACATGGTACAAAATTCAAATACAACTTAATTATACAACAGTCGTGTAAAGTATGACAAAATATATACTGTGAGTTTTAATACAAATATTGCCTTCTAGTCAATATCCATTCTCAGAATAAGTCCTCAATACATTTATTGTCACACTATTTAACAGAATAGTGAGGACTACTAGCTAACACTATCATCCGTAACATCACTCCGCTTCCCGACTCAAGTCTAGCTACGTTCTCATTTCCGAAGAGAACGGTGAAAGAAAGGGTGAGCTCAACTAGCCCAAAGAAGAAATATTATGACTAAGATAATGCGAGAATAAATTATCATTAGTCCTCAATAATGTTAAACCGATAAAATACAATAGACATCAAGTTTAGCTGCGTAAATGAACAAACAATCCATTAAAAGAGTCAAGTAGAGAGAACAAAATCTACTATCTTTTATGATTTAAAAGTTTTTCATCACTTTTATCATTTGGGACTCAAATTTTAATAAATAATCCACATCATCCCACGCTTACTACTGCCAAGGATATTTATTAGGTCACGACCACAAATTCCATGCACTACTGCCAAGGATATTTGTGTATTCATCAATGGTCATGATCATGCAACACAACGGCCCATCAATGCACTACGGCCAACGAGGACTTTTACCACATCACTTGTTACATTACTACCATGATTACAATCGAATAATCCTAGTATAACCATACCAAGTCCATCCATGCCTCTACGGGCCATAGATGACTTTAAAAAATATAAACATGAGGATGATGACAATGATATAAGAATTCAATAAAACAAGTTCAAGAATTAAGTTATTTCAGAACTAATAACGTTCAAATTGTCAACATGATATCGCTTTGTAGAGTAAAATTCAAGAATGCTCGGAAGAATATTTTCATGAAAAATTTGGATGAAGCTGAAATATCAAGGATATTCCACTAATTTCATGGAGTATAGAAGTCAAAATTTTAACCAATTTGAGTATAATAACGAATGGAATAACAAAAGAAATCACCATGCATGTGGTACTTGCGATGATGACGAGTTATTCCAGCGAGAATAATAATAATGGTAACCGTGTCGGGTGAAAATCACACCGATGGATGTTCAAATGAATAATAAAGAATGGAATAACAATGAAATCACCATGCATGCGGTACTTCAGATGTAGGCGAGTTATTCCAATGAATAATAAATATAGAATAATAAAGATTTAACCAGTAGGTGTAAAACGCACAGACAGGATATTCCAACAGAATAATAAAGACATAATAATAAAGATGGAACCAGGTCCGGCGTAAAGCACAGATAGGATGTTCCAACGGAATAATAAAGACAGAATAATAGAGACGGAACCAGGTCCGGCGTAAAGCACAGACAGGATGTTCCAACGGAATAATAAAGATAGAATAATAGAAGAATGTCACCAAGTATAGGGTAGCCTGCGTATACAGGTTATTCCAACAGAACAATAAGAAATGGAATAACAACAGTTCTCTTCATGAATACAAAAGAATAATATTCCTTACCGTAAAAGAAACTGAATATAAGAAAAGAAAGTTAGCAGACTTCTCTTCTTCTTTCTCTCTATAATTTTCTCTCTATAGAGTTTCAATGAATTCGTAAAAAAATAATGAAGGAATGAGCTTCTATTTATAGAAGAATGGACCGATATAGTAACTAATTCATAAAGCGGTCAGATTGATTTACTTTTAATCGGACGGTCCATATTTAAAGCAAAATCTTTTAAATAAAATATATTATATTATATATATATATATAATGATAATAATTATATTCCTCCGTATAAAACAAACACCCCATTTGGCAACTTTGAAAAAACTTCCAACCATTCAATTTTCAATATCATGGGCCCCACATGTCCCCTCCCCCAACATGTCAAAATCACGGGGTCCCATTATATTTAAATAACTTTCTACCAATAATGTTGAAAAATAGGTAAATGGGGTCTAAATAATACGCCAAATTTACAATAACTACCTTATAAAATCCTTTCAATATTTTTAACAACATTTATCATCATTATTATAATTCACAATATTAATCGACTGTGTCATTCCTGAGAAAAGGGAGGGGCTTTCAATAAGGATTTCTCCCTATTAGTGCGCATGATTAGGTGACCAAACCTCTCCTCGCGTAACTTCTAGACATCGTTAATATTGTAATTTATAATATTAATAACTCTATCATTTCAATTATTGATTTAATAATATATAAAATATCGACAATAATTGAATCAAATAACGTGAGATACTATGCAACAATTACTATATAGCAATAATTGAACAAAAGCGAGTGACTTCTCACGTAAGCATTAATAATCAATACAGGTGTGCTACTTGCAACCACGCCAGACATCGTATTTCTTTACTACCGGGTAGTTCAACAAGATTAACGGTAAAACTTCCGCAGTTATTTTTATAAAAAATATTTTTGTCGTTTTCTTAATCCGACAATAATTCTGTTGTGGGATCCACCAATGATTGAGCCGTTGTACGAATATTCCCTTCTAAACCGAATATTCCCCGACCAATCGAATATAATATAACAACTTGCATACTTTGCAGAATTTATAAATACTACCCACAACTATAACATTATTTCAAATTCATATCTTCATATTTAAAAATGATATTTATAGAAAATTCATCTTTATTCAAAAGTTGGGGTCTTACGGTCACTCCGCTTCTCCCATTAATCTCAAGCTACGTTCTCATTTCACGAAGAGAACGGTGAAAGAAAGGGTGAGCTCAACTAGCCCAAGAAGAAATATTATGACTAAGATAATGCGAGAATAAATTATCATTAGTCTTCAAATGATGTTAAACCGATAAAATACAATAGACATCAAGTTTAAGCTGCGGTGAATGAACATGCGATCCATTAAAAGAGTCGAGTAGAGAATAAAATCTACTATCTTTTATGATTTAAAAGGTTTTTCATCACTTTTATCATTTGGGACTCATTTTAATAAATAATCCACCTCATCCCGCACTACTACCAAAGATATTCACAAGTATCACAATCACAAATTACCCATGCACTACGGCCAAGGATATTCGTGTATTCATTAATGGTCATGATCATGCCAACAACGTCCATCAATGCACTACGGGCCAATGAGGACTTTACCACATCATTTGTAACATTACGGCCGTGATTACAAGAAATAATCCTCAGTCATAATCATACCAAGTCCATCTATGCACTACAGAGCCACGGATGACTTTCAAAAAAATATAAACATGAGGATGATGACAATGATATAAGAATTCAATAAAACAAATTCAAGAATTAATTTATCTAGAAACTAATAACGTCCAAATTGTTAACATGATATTTCTTTGTAGAGTAAAATTCAAGAATGCTAGGAAGAATATTTCCATGAAAAGATCTTTGGATGAAGCCTTAAATATCAAGGATATTCCACTAATTTCATGGAGTATAGAAGTCAAAACTTTAACCAACCGAGTATAATAAAGAATGGAATAACAAAAGAAATCACCGTGCATGCAGACTGCGATGCAGATTGCACAGTAATAATGTTATTCAGGATGTTAAACGAATAATAAAGATGTAAACTGGTCCGTAAAAAATACAGACAGCATGGATATTCCAATGATAATAATAAAGGCGGAACCAGTCCCATTAAAACGCATGCATGTGATATATCCAACATAATAATAAAGACGGAATCAAGTCCGGCCTAAAACGTACACAGACAGGATATTCCAACAGAATAATAACGAATGGAATAACAGAAGAAATTCACTAAGTATAGGGTAGCCCGCGTATACAAGTTATTCCAACAAAATAAGAAATAATGGAATAACAGAAGAATTTCACCAAGTATCCGGTACTTCGCATAGACAGGTTATTCCAACATAATAACAAAGAATGGAATACAGAAGTTCTCTTCATGAAGACGAAAGAAAGAAATAATACCCCTTACCTTATAAAGAAGAGTACTCAGACGGTAGGGTAGGGATATACTTGAAGAAACTTGCAATACGCTCAAAGCTTTCTTAAACGCTAAAGAAAGACGCTCAAGGTAGAAGAATAATTCTCTCTACAGTTTCTCTCTCTAGAGTTTCGGTGGTGAATTAAGTAAGAAATAATGAAGGAATGAGCTACTATTTATAGAAGAATGGGTGAATAAGTAACCAATCCATGAACGGTCCGGATCGATTTACTTTAAAGCAGACGGTCCAGATTGGTTTATAATAAAATATAATATATTCTATTTATAATCTAATAAAATGAATAACTTTTAAAAAGATTTTACTATCGCAAACACTACTATGCAGCACTATACAAATACTATGCATAATAAAATATAATATAATCTAATTATTGTCTAATAAAGCAGATAACTTTATAAAAGTATTCATTTTTTATATAAAAAGATTTTACTATTAGCCTAATAAAATGAATAACTTTATAAAAGTATTCATTTTTTATATAAAAGCTTTTACATTTTATTACATTAATAATACTAATAAAACAAAATTTCATCATCATTATTATTATTCACACTATTAATCGACCGTGTCGTTTCCGAGAAAGAGGGGCTTTCCAATAAGGATTTCTCTGATCATGTGCTTGATTAGGTGACCAAACCTCTCCTTATGTGAACTTCAGACATCGTTAATATTGCAGGATAATAATATTAATAACTCATCATCTCAATTATTGATTTAATAATATATAAAATATTGACAATAATTGAATAAAACCGAATGACTTCTCACATAAGCATCGATAATCAATACAGGTATTATTTTTATGCAACCACGCGTATTATTGTACTTTTACTACCGAGTAGTTTAACGAAGATTAACGATAAAACTTCCACCGTTATTTTCAATAAAATATTTTTGTCGTTTTCTCAATCCGATAATAATTCTATTGTGGGGTCCACCAATGATTGTGTCGTCGTACGAATATTCCCTGTTAAAACGAATATTCCCTGACCAATCGAATATTATATAACAATTTGCGTACTTTGCAAAATTTATAAATATTACCCACAACTATAACATTATACCAATTTTATTCCATAATATTCAAAAATGATATTTATAGAAAATTCATTTTTATTCATAAAAGTTGGGGTCTTACAAAAACTGTTGAACTATTCGGTAGTAAAAGTACAGTAATACGCGTGGTTGCATAGTAGCACACTGTATTGATTATTGATGCTTACATGAGAAGTCACTCAGTTTTGTTCAATTATTGCTATAGTAATTGTTGCATAGTATCTCACGTTATTTAATTCAATTATTGTCAATATTTTATATATTATTAAATCAATAATTGAGACACGAAGTTATTAATATTATTATTTACAATATTAACGACGCCTGTAAGTTCTCATCAAGGAGAGGTTTTGTCACCCAATCATGCCAAAATAGGAGAAATCCTTATCGAAAGCCCCTTTTTCCAGGAACGACATTATGGTCGACTAATATGAATTATAATAATAATGATAAATATTATTAAAAATATTGAGGTGATTTTTTATGAGGTATTTGTTGTATTTTGGACCCCTCATTTATCCATTTTCAAAATAATCAGAGAAAATTTTCAAGGTATTTTTGTGGGACCCATATGGGGCCCACGTGTGACTTTGGAAATTTGATCATTTGGGGGAGTCATGGGAAAGTTTATATATATATATATATATATAAATTTTGTTTTATTATTATTATAAATGTAATAAATCAGAATTTTTTTTATATAAAACAGAATATTTTTTATAAAGTTTTGTTTTATTTGATTATAAATAGAATATATTATATTTTATTATGCATAGTGTTTTGCATAGTGTCTCCTGCATAGTATTTGCATAGTGCGTATGTAAGACCAATTTTTTTTTAAATAAAAAGGAATTTCCTTTATTTATTATTTTGAAATAGTAAGGGTTGATTTGATTAATGTGGATAGTTAAGGGTTAAATACATAAATATTTCAAAATAAGCAAGTGGTTATAAAATATTCATTTGTTGTTGGGAATATTCGTTTGGTCGTGGAATATTAAATCTTTGTCGGGGAATATTAAATGCACAGTAGCGACCATGTGTGGCCCCATAACGGAAAGCGATTGGATGAAGAAAGCGACAAATATAAGTTGGTTAAAAATAACGGCGTAGTTATTCTAGTTAAAATTGTTGGAATACCCGTTGGTTAAAATCTGATGTCTACGCGTGGTTGCATGAAAGAGTTACGGTATTACGCACAAGTATTGTTGAATTATTGATTCTTACGTAAGAAGGCCTTTTACTCAATAATTATTACGGTAATTCTTTATTGATAGTTTATTTTATTGATTCAATAATTCTTTGCGTTGGTATTTTATATTATTCTTTTTTGATAATTGTCACGCATGATATTTCCATTATCGGATCAATAATTCATATTATTTGAATAATATTATTAGATAACATTATTGGCAATGTCTAGAAAGTTACTATAAGGAGAGGTTTGGTCACCTAATCATACGATGAAGGAGAGATCCTTATTGGAAAGCCCCTCTTTCTGAGGAGCAACTGGTTTGTCGTAAAGGTGATTACGTAATATTATTTGTGAATAATTAATTATTGATTCATATGATAAGGAAATATTTATTTTATATGAATATAAATGATGGATTTATTTATGTGGTTATTAATGAAGGAATTAATGTTAAGGTGTTTTATCAGTATTTTATCGGATTGGAGGTATTAAAAATTAAATCAGGGGTTTTGAGATATATTGCGGGGGTTATAATTTTTAATCCGACCGTTGGATTGTGGTAATTTTTGGATATGTTATACATATATAAGTTGAGTATATGTCCACAAATTTTGAGCGAATTAAAGATGGCGTATAATTTGTTATGAATTTTAAGAGGTGGTGATTAGGAAATTAGGGTTATAATTGATTTTGGTGGAAAATTCTAGAATTGAGTGGGCCCCACTTGTGGTTGGTGAAAAAATGTGCTGAATTTTATTTCAAATGTGGTGGGTGGCAATAGTAGCGAGGTAAAGCCATCGAATGTGCTTGGTCAAGTCTGCCTTGGGCTAACATTTTCCTATAAATAGAGGCTAAGTTAGAATTGAAAATCACACCGAGAAACAAAGTTTTCTCTCTTTCTCTCTATATTATTGAGTGTATTTTATGAGTATTTAGATACTTTGAGAGTTCTTTATTAGGTACAAGTTTCATTCGGCATCACTTAGATCTTTCCTTCCGAAATCTTGATTCTTTGAGGTAAGGGATATTATTTTTTCGTAATGATATTATTTCTTGATATCATTATCTTTGAAATGTTGATCTGAGGTTTTTATCAAATTTGGAACTTTTTCTATGCCTGAGTTACTATTCATGAGTTCTTATTCACGAGTCTATTTAGTACTATTAAGCGTGAAGCGTGAAAATGTTTTTTTTTTTTTGTGGAATTTCTATCTTTTGGTGTCAGATTCTTATTCACGTATCTCGGCCTTTATTCACGATATCTGACCACTATTCACGTGATCTGGTCTTATTCATAGAAAAATGAAATTTCTTCTTTTCGTCCAAAATATCTATTACGGATACTAGCTTTGATTGTATCCATGTTTTGATCATTCTTGAATTTTACACCACTATGATTATTTTTGAGGTATTTTTGGGCGTGGATAAAACCAAGTATGAATCCTTAATCCTTAATCCTTGTCATTTTGTTTCTTTGGATTCGTTCTTTAAAAATATTTTCATCATCCTCGGTCTTAAATGATGATATTATTGAATATCTTTGGCACAGTAGTGCAAAGATGAATGATTTCTGAAGAATATCTTTGGCTCAGTAGTGCAAAGATGGCGCAGTGTTTAAATGAACATGGCCGGTGATGAATATCTTTGGCCTTTAGTGCAAAGATGAGCAGTGTTGAGATGAACATGAATAGATTGATGAATATCTTTGGCTGTAGTAGTGCAAAGATGAATATTTGATTTGAGATGAATATTGATTGATGTTACGAGGATAAAATATTGATGATGGATTTATTAAATTCATAGATTATAGTAGATTTCATTCTACGTAACTCTTCTATGAATTATTATTTCATTGCGAATATTGATCTGAAACTTGTTATCTATTGTATTCTACATCGATTTTTCCTGTTGAAGACTAACGATAATTGTTGTATATTATCTTAGTCGTAATATTCTTCTTGGGCTAGTTGAGCTCACCCTTTTCCTTGTTGTTCCATTTTTCTTCTCGGGAGGCGAGAATGTAGCGAGTCTTAGTCGGGGTATGGAATGAAGGTTCTAGAGAGAGTTGTTTTGTAGTCCTCACCATTTTTGTAAAATAATGAATCAATAATGTGATGAGGATTTATTTGAGTATATATATTGTCTAGAAGATAATATTTGTATTCAAACTCACAGATTTCTTGTTGTAATAATAAAGTTGTAGTTGTTTACATACCATGTATTTGGCGACTCGGAATGGGTGTTGTGTATACCTATTTTGGGGGCGTCGCGGTTAATATCGAGCTTAGGGATATGATCTCTGGCGGAGATCGGGGAATAGAACTAGGAGGGAGAGGCGAGTAAATCCTTATTTAGTGTGTCCTACCTAAGCTTATTTGTTAGTTGGTGGGATATATAGGGATATTATGTGATATATTGATTTCCTTAATTAACCCTTGTTTTATGACGGTGATTTGAGAATGTCGAATGAGAATATTAACAAGTGGAGTAAATGAGGCCCAGTGGAGATGCTGTACTTACCAGCGAGGAGAACGTCTGCAACAGTGGCAATGTTCCTCTGTGAACAACACCTTTGGCGGATGATGAGCGAGGATGTTTAGAAGTTTTTGCGATTCATGCAAAATCAGAACGAGGAGACTTCGTGTTCAAAATATAGGAGAAATGATAGCAATTCACGGGTGGTCACGACCAAGCGATTCAAAAGTTGGGACCACGAATTTAAGGAAAAGCGGATCCGATTATGGCGGAAACATGGGTCAAGCAAATTACCAAGATATTCGATGTCTTGGGATGCGGAGAGAACAGAAGGTTCCATTTGCCACCTTTATGTTAAAAGTGGCCGATTCTTTGGTAGGAATCGTGAAGCGTACCCATCCATTTACCTTTCGGCGTGTCATGGAGAGCGTTTGAAGCGATTCAATGACAAGTACTTCCACGAAAGTATTAAATCGTATGAAGGAAGTGGAGTTTATTAGACTAGGCGCGAATAACATGGCGGTGTCCCAAAGTCTGCGGCGAAGTTCGCGGAGTTATCGAGTTGCACCTCATTTGGTGGAGAATGAGGAGCGATATACGCGGATGTTTCTTAGAGGTTTGAAGCCGGCATCGTCGGTATCTCATTTCTCATAAATTTTCTCTCTATTCGGATGTTGTCGGCGAGGGCTCGGTTGTTAGAAGCGAGATAACGATACGTTTCAATGGGGACCATAACGAGGATCATCTAGAAGATAGCGATCATCGGAATAACGATAACCCGGCGGAGAAAGAAGAATACGGACAAAGCGGTAACCACTCTGGTGGTAATCGTGGCCATGAAAATAGAAGAAGCGAATCGGGAGGAGATTTTAAAGAGGAGATTTAATGATGACCGTATGAAGGCAGCGATCTCCGTGTGAATTGGTTTCTAATGGAGAGAACGACCACCGGTCATATGTTATAAATGCGGAAAGAGGACATATCGATCCAAAGCATCCCTAGCAGATTTAAGGTATGCTATAATTGTGGAAAGGAAGGACATATATTTCGAGATTATACGATATCGAAACCAGATCAAAGGAATGGTGACTCAAAAGATGTCGAGAAAAGTCAAAGTCAGCGATTCTCGGAAGGCGTTTGTCGTGGCCGGTCAAAATGCGAGGAACCGAACGAAGTTAGCACGGGTTAGTTAATTATAAATTCTTGCGAAGTTTATACCTTACTAGAATCTGGGTTCTACCCATTCTTTTATCTCTCTTGCTTTGCGCTCGGCGTTTGAACTTGACTACGGAGAAATTAGACTTTGACTTTATTTATGGAGAATCAGTTAGGAGAAACTTTCATTACATCTGTTGTTTAGAAATCTTGTTTGATTGAGTTGGCACTATCACATTACACATTAACCTTATTTCTATAGAGATATTTGCTTTTGATGTGATTTTAAGGTTAACTACTCATCGTGCCAAAATTGATTGTTTTCGTAAGGTTGTTAGTTTTCATATTCTAAGCAACTTTGTTATTCAATTCAAGCAATCAAACCATTGTAATCAAACATTTTCATATCAAGCCATGAAGTCATTCGTTTATTACGGATGTCGAAGTTTTCTTAGTCCATGTTATGGATTTGAATAAAGACACGTCGATTTGAATAATATTCTGTTGTTATTGATTTTTCCGGCGTATTTCTGAAGAATTTCTTGGTTTACTCCCAAAGGCGATATTAAATTTTGTATCGAATTTGAACCCGAGACAAAACTCATTTCTAAAATCTAATATCGAATGGCTCTATTGAACTTCGGAGTTAAAAATTCAACTATAAATTTGGTACTGAGCCTTTATCTTGTGACTTCCTTTGTGGAATTCACCTAAGCGACTCTCTGTAGGGACGTCATATTAGATGCGATAGTAAAGCGATAGGTGTCATTGTGACGTCTTTATCCAAGATTGGGATATGAGTCACAGTTGAGAGCAACCTAAGTCGATAATCAAAATCGTAGCTTTCAAGCTTAGTTGGTTATTATCGGAGATTCGTTGAAGGATATTCTCGAATCGCTATTCCATTATCATGGTGACTCGTAGAGATACAAAATTTGAATGGAGCGAGGAATGTGGGAAGAGCTTGAAGAACTCAAGAGGAGACTCATTTCGAAGACATATTACGACCGTGCCATCCTGGAAAAGCGAGCGTGGTAGGCGGCGTGTTGAGTAGAAGATCGTATCTACAATACGAGTGCGATATTATCAAAGACTAATTTCAGTATAATTTACAAATAATAGAGATGGAGATGAAAACTCTAGGTACCCACGTGATGATATCTGAGTATAATCGACTTTAATCGATAAAGTTAAATTTTCGAGCCACCGCAGGCCGGAGGTGATGCGTATGAAGAAAGAAATCTGAGCTATTATTAGGGCGAGAATTGATGAAGAAGGAATACTTGAGTCCACTCTAGACTTTGTGTTCCTAACGACTCGATTTGAAGAACAAGATTATGATGGAGGCACACAATACACCATTTGCAATCCATCACGGAAGTACTAAAATGTATCGTGATCTTGACGTACATTTTTGGTGGAATAATATGAGAGAGAGAGCAAAGTTTATCTCGATGTGTTTAACTTGCCGGCGTGTAAAGGCGGAGCATCTAATACCTAAGGGTCCGTTGCAACCACTTGAGATTAGGAATGGAAGTGGGAACACATTACCATGGATTTCGTTCACGGGTCTTCCTACGGTTTCTCAAGGCATCAATGCTATTTGGGTTATTGTTGATAGATTAACCAAGTCTCGCTTTCATTTCTTGCCGTCACGGAGACTTATTCCTTGAGCGTCTTCTTGCTAGTATATACGTAAATGAGATTGTGAGGTTGCATGGCATGCTACTGTATCCATAGTTTGGATCGTGACCCAAGATTCACTTCAAGATTTTGGGTTAGCTTGCAAAAAGCTATGAGCGCAATTTGCGATTTAGTTCGGCATACCATCCCCAAAAGCAGATGGACAATCGAGAGAGGACTATTCAAACTCTTGAAGATATATTAAGACTCTGTGTCCTAGACTTCAAGGGTAGTTAGGATAAGTATTTACCATTGGTGGAATTCTACTACAACAAGCAGTTATCGAGGCAAGTATAGGTGTGGCTCCATTGAAGCATTATATGGGCCGAAAATGTCGTTCTCCGATATGTTGGGATGAGGTGGGTGAAGCAACATTGTTGGGACCCGAGTTAATACGATATGACTACCGATAAGATCCAAATGATTCGACAGCGTATACAAGCGGCACAAGATCGACAAAAGAGTTATCGCGGATCTTCATCGAAAGGGCGTGGAATTTAGTGTAGGGGATCATGTATTTTTGCGAGTTGCTCCATGGAAGGAGTTACAAGATTTAGGAAGAGAGAAAGCTCGATCTACGATTTATTGGTCCATTTCAAATTCTTGACCGAAGTAGAAAATGTAGCCTATAGACTTGCGTTACCTCCAGTATGTCTCGTGTTCATAATGTGTTTCACATATACGTGCTTAGTAAATATGTGAAAGACGAACCACGTTATTGAGTTAGAAGCAGGACGAGATAGTAGAAGACTTAACGTATGAGGAGGTACTGTCAAGATCTTGGATAGGAAGGAGCATGTCCCTACGCCAAGATGAAGTCATACCACAAGAGTTAAAGTTTTGTGGAGGAATCATGCTTATAGAGGAAATGACACAGGAATTGGAAGCGGAAATGAAAGCGAGGTATCCTCACCTTTTGAAACACCAGTACGTCGTCGTCGATTTAGAGGACGAAATTTCATAAGGAGGGAGGTTGTAAGACCCCGAATTTTTTTAAATAAAAGGAATTTCCTTTATTTATTATTTTGAAATAGTAAGGGTTGATTTGATTAATGTGGATAGTTAAGGGTTAAATCATAAATATTTCAAAATAAGCAAGTGGTTATAAAATATTCATTGTTGTCGGGGAATATTCGTTTGGTCGTGGAATATTAAATGCACGGAATAGTAAATGCGATAATGTGGGCCCCATAACTAAAAGCGATTGGATGAAGAAAGCGACAAATATAAGTTGGTTAAAAATAACTACAGTAGTTATTCTGCAATTAAATTCATTGGAATACCGATTGGTTAAAATCTGATGTCTGGCATTGGTTGCGCGATAGAAGACGGTATTACGCAGTGATATTATTGAATTATTGATTCTTACGTGAAGGCCACTACTCGATAATTATTACGGTAATTCTTTGTTCAATAGTTTATTTTATTGATTCAATAATTCTTTGCGTTGGTATTTTATATTATTATTGTTTGATAATTGTCACCGCACAAGATATTTCCCATTATCGGATCAATAATTCATATTATTTGAATAATATTATTAGATAACATTATTGGCAATGTCTAGAAAGTTACATCTAAGGAGAGGTTTGGTCACCTAATTGCGGCGCCCGAGAAGGAGAGATCCTTATTGGAAAGCCCCTCTTTCACAGGAGCGACTGGTTGTCGTAAAGGTGATTACGTAATATTATTTGTGAATAATTAATTATTGATTCATATGATAAGGAAATATTTATTTTATATGAATATAAATGATGGATTTATTTATGTGGTTATTAATGAAGGAATTAATGTTAAGGTGTTTTATCGATATATTTTATCGGATTGGAGGTATTAAAAATTAAATCGGGGTTTTGAGATATATTGCGGGGTTATAATTTTTAATCAAATAGTTGGATAATGGTAATTTTTGGATATGTTATACATATATAAGTTGAGTATATGTCCACAAATTTTGAACCGTTAAAGATGAGCGTATAATTTGTTATGAATTTTAAGAGGTGGTGATTAGGAAATTAGGGTTATAATTGATTTTGGTGGAAAATTCTAGAATTGAGTGGGCCCCACTTGTGGTTGGTGAAAAATGTGCTGAATTTTATTTCAAATGTGGTGGGTGGCAATAGTAGCGGGTAAAGCCATCGGGTAATTGTGAGTCAAGTCCGCCTTGGTGGCTAACATTTTTCTATAAATAGAGGGCTAAGTTAAATTGAAAATCACACCGAAACAAAGTTTCTCTTTCTCTCTATATTATTGAGTGTATTTTATGAGTATTTAGATACTTTGAGAGTTCTTTGTTCAAGTCAAGTTTCATTCAAAGATCACTTAGATCTTTCCTAGGAAATCTTGATTCTTTGAGGTAAGGGATATTATTTTTTAAGTAATGATATTATTTCTTCAATATCATTATCTTTGAAATGTTGATCCGAGGTTTTTATCAAATTTGGAACTTTTTCATGTCGAGAGTTACTTATTCATGAGTTATTCTTATTCACGAGTACTATTCATGAAGCGTGAAAATGTTTTTTGTGGAATTTCTATCTTTTGGTGTAGATTACTTATTCACGATATCTAAGACTTTATTCACGTATCTGACACTATTCACGTTATACGGTCTTATTCATAGAAAAATGAAATTTCTTCTTTTCGTCAAAATATCTATTACGGATACTAGCTTTGATTGTATCCATGTTTTGATCATTCTTGAATTTTACACCACTATGATTATTTTTGAGGTATTTTTGGGCGTGGATAAAACCAAGTATGAATCCTTAATCCTTAATCCTTGTCATTTTGTTTCTTTGGATTCGTTCTTTAAAAATATTTTCATCATCCTCGGTCTTAAATGATGATATTATTGAATATCTTTATTTTGTGAGTAAAGATGAATGATTTCTGAAGAATATCTTTGATGCGTAGTGCAAAGATGGCGAGGTGTTTAAATGAACATGGTAGGTCGATGAATATCTTTGGCCTTTAGTGCAAAGATGAGCAGTGTTGAGATGAACATGACCGATTGATGAATATCTTCGCTTTTGTAGTGCAAAGATGAATATTTGATTTGAGATGAATATTGATTGATGTTACGGGGATAAAATATTGATGATGGTATTAAATTCATAGATTATAGTAGATTTCATTCTCTACGTAACTCTTACATGAATTATTATTTCATGCGAATATTGATCGAAACTTGTTGTCTATTGTATTCTATCGATTTTTCCTGTTGAAGACTAACGATAATTGTTGTATATTATCTTAGTCGTAATATTCTTCTTTGGGCTAGTTGAGCTCACCCTTTTCCTTGTTGTTCCATTTTTCTTCTCGGGAGGCGAGAATGTAGCGAGTTTAGTCGGGGTATGGAATGAAGGTTCTAGAGAGAGTTGTTTTGTAGTCCTCACCATTTTGTAAAATAATGAATCAATAATGTGATGAGGATTTATTTGAGTATAGATATTGTCTAGAAGATAATATTTGTATTCAAACTCACGCTTTCTTGTTGTAATAATAAAGTTGTAGTTGTTTTTACATACCATGTATTTGGCGACTCGAATGGGTGTTGTGTATACTATTTTGGGGGCGTCAAACTTACGACAGTGTTTGTATAGTAAAACCTTTTGATATAAAACAAAATACTTTTATAAAGTTATTTGTTTTTATTAGATTTTAAATAATATATATATATATATATATATTATAAATTTTGTTTTATTATATAATTATAAATAGAATATATTATATTTTATTGCATAGTATCCTTTTCATTCTCCTATAAATAGGATGCTTAGTTAGAATTGAAAATCACACCAGAAATTCAGAGAATTCTTCTTCTATAATCTTGAGCGTATTTCTTTTAAATTTAAGAAAGCTTTGAGCGTAGAAAATAGTGCAAGTTTTCTTCAAGTATATCCCCGCCCTACTAGTCGGAATACTTTTCTTTTTAAGGTAAGGGGTATTATTCTTTCGTATTCATGAAGAGAGTTATTTTCTTTCAATACTCGTAAGGGTTGTTATTCCATTCTTTATTATTATGTTGGAATAACATATCACATCAAGTACCGCATACGTGGTGAAATTCATTGTTATTCCATTCTTTATTATTACATTTGGAACATCACATGCATGCGGATTCTGCGTGACACTGGTTCCATTCTTTATTATTACATTGGAACATCACATGCATGCGAATTCGCATTTGACGACTGGTTCCATTCTTTATTATTTTGTTGGAATATCCTGTCTATGCGGATTACGCATGACCTGGTTCCATTCTTTATTATGTTGGAATAACCTGTCTATGTGGATTACCGCATGCATGATGAATGATCCTTTGTATTCATTCCTTATTAACTTGTGGAAATGATCTGTTTACGTGGATTACCGCATGGCGGGCAAAAATTCATTTGCAGTCTCATATATTCTATTATACTTAATTGGTTAAAGTTTTGGCTTCTATACTCCATGAAATTAGTAGAATATTCTGGATATTTGCGCTTCATCCAGTATCTTTTCATGGAAATATTCTTCTGAGCATTCTTGAATTTTACTCCACAAAGCAGTATCATGTTGACAATTTGGACGTTATTGGTTCCTGGATAAATTAATTTGTAAATCTTTAAAATTTATTCTTGAACTTGTTTTATTGAATTGTCATCATCCTCATGCTTATATTATGTTGAAAGTCATATGTGGCCTGTAGTGCATAGATGGACTTGATATGATTATGACCAGGGATTATTTGGTATAATCATGACCATAATGTTACAAATGATGTGAAAAAAGTCCTCATTGGCCCATAGTGCATTGATGGACAGTTTTTGGTATGATTATGGCTATGGATTCTCTTCGGCCAAGGATGCAAAGATGAATTGTTTTATGGCATGATCAGGACCGTTGATGAAAACATGATTATTTTTGGCCCGTAGTGCATGGATAATTCGTGGTCGTGATACTAAAGAATATCCTTGACCTGTAGTGCAGGGATGATTTGATGATGTGGATTATTTATTAAGCTGAGTTTTAGCGATAAAATTGATGATAAATCTTTTAAATCATAGAAGATAGTAGATTTTATGCTATACTTGACTCTTCTAATGGATTATTTTTTTCGCTGCAGTTGTTGATCTAAAACTTGTTGTCCATTATATTCTATCAGTTGTATACTGTTGAAGGCTAAGGATAATTTATTATGCATTATCTTAGTCATAATATTTCTTACTCGGCTAGTTGAGCTCACCCTTTCTTTCAATGTTCTCTTCAGGAAATGAAAATATAATTTGAAACTAGTTGGGGAATGGATTAATGATCCGAGATAGTTGCATTAGTAGTCCTCATTTATTACGTGAAATAGTGCGATAATAAATGTATTGAGGACTTATTTTGAGTTTGAATCTTTATCAGAAGACAATATTTGTATTAAAACTCACAAATTTCATCATTGTATATTTAAGGTTGTATTTGTATTATGTACCATGTATTTGGCGACTCAGAATATGTGATGTATACCTATTTTGGGGGCGTTACAAAAAATGTGTTTATTAAAGATAAATGATTTGTGATAAATATTTATTCAATTTTTTATATAAATACAAGGATTTGTTTTGAGGCGTTTGTTGTAAGTTTGACTTAGTATTCCATAGGAAGATTTACTAATTTTATGGACCATCGTGTTAGGTATGTAATATTCAAGAACGCAATCAAATTACATAAAAGTGCGGAAGCGTGTAAAAATCAGAGTTTAAAAAATTTTACAAACCATATACCCGGATCACCCTTTATGCATAATTATTAATTAAACGAAAAGATAAAGAATAAAATCATACCCTTGAAGATCGAGCTTCCTCGTGTACAAGTTCACCTCCAAATCCTTTTCGCGTTCAACTTGAATCCACCGGGTTTAGTTCCTTCCTTTGATCGGCGTTAGCCACCCAAGTGTTTGGCCTCTAGAGGTGATCCACCAAGGAAGAAGAAGGATTTAAGAAGATGGGTATTTTGGCTCAAACCCTAGTTTTTCCTATCGTAGAGAAAAAGGCGTCTCTCTCCAACTTTTGGAATCAAGATGTTATAAAAGTCAACAACCACCACACCCGTAATAAGACTCCTCTTATTTATAGATGTGGGCAACCCATATAACAATTAAGGAATTGGGATTTATTTAATTAATTAAATTCTTTTAATTAATTAAGCTCCCTAATCTTATTAGGGATAATTAATTAAACTCCTTTAACTAATTTTCCTTCTTAATCCAATTAGGAATAAATGAGAGTACTTATATTAAATTAATTCCTAAACTCTTTTAGAAATTAAAATAATAATAATTGTAATAATATTAATAAGACTCCTCTTATTAATTTATATTTAATATTTCTAAAATATTAAATAATAAATATTAAGCTATTTAATTTATTCTATCACCATAGATTAAATTAAATATACATAACATATTATTACGATTATGCCATTAACTTCTTAAATAATTATTCTTCCTTTTTTTATGGTGTGACCCTTTAGGTTCTCCATATTATTAAGCAGGTTGTGAATAAATCAATTAGAACAATTCTAATCTTATTTAAATAAATAAATTAAACAATTAATTTATTTAAATAAATAATATTTATTTTACAATAGGGATAAGCCTCCCTAGCGATCAACGACTTTCCGGATAATATAGATTTCAACATTAATCATTAAAGAACCTTTGAGTAAATAGTTAAAAGTCAATTCAATCCTTCCACCATCTGATGTCCCAATTAAATATAAGACATGGAATTCTTTGTCAAGTCTTATTTTATTTAATTATATGTATTTCGATCCTTAAATGCACAACTCAAATAATGCAAATTAGAAACTCCTTTCTAATTTCATTACGCTTAACCGCCAAGGACTCTTTGGGTTGTCATTTATCGAATCACATAGGACATTTCTCTTCTTTTAATAAGAAGTGGTAGATTCTTTATTGATCATACATTATCTCCATGTACAACTTATTATACCCAAGCATACCCTTTGATATACCCCTAAGGGTCTTAAGGAATAAGTCAAGTATAACTCATCATACACAAGATACTATGATGATCTCAAGTCCAAGGATCACTAGATCTACTATCACTACTGAGGAATTCCTATTGACAGGCAAGTAAAACTCCATTAGGTATTCCTTAGCGAGCCGCGTTCAGTGAACTTATTCTCTAATAAGCACCTACATACTTGCTTTAGTGTCTCCACACAAATGATCATGAGATCAATCATCCTCATCCAATGAAATGACGAACGTATGTATTCAATCTATCCGGATTCACTAATCCCCAATTTAGTAATCCAATGATTGGGAACTATTTTAGTTTTAAGCTTTCTAAGAATTTAGATCTCATTAGAATGATCATCATCATTATTCTAAAAGCATTGCTTAAAACTATGGGTTTATCACATATTATAAAACAGCATCATGTAGATAATTAAAAGCCTTTAATAAATTAATACTTTTTATTAATAAATGAATAAGATTGTTACAAAGTATATGTTTTATCATCAAACATGATTGGCTTGTGTGCATATTACTTTCACATCGATGGTGGTTTTAATAGTTAACCAATCTGGACCATTGAAGGTGATTTTAATAATAAATCAATCTGGATCATTGATGGTGGTTTTAAAAGTAAATCAATCTGGACCATTGATGGTAGTTTTAATAGTAAATCAATTTGGACTGTTGGTAGTGGTTTTAATAGTAAATTAATCTGGACCGTCGGTGGTAGTTTTAAAAGCAAATCAATCTGGACCGTCGGTGGTGGTTTTAAAAGTGAATCAATCTAGACCGTCGGTTGTGATCTTAATAGTAATCAATATGGACCGTTCGTTCTAATAGTAAATCAATCTGGACCGTTCGTGAATCAGTTACTATTTAGTCCATTCTCCTATAAATAGAAGCTTAATTCTTCTTTTATTCTCACCAATTCACTGAGATTCACAAGAGACATTATAGAGAGAGAAACTATAGAGAGCAAGAAGAAGAGTATTCTGCTACTTTACTATTGCAGTATCCAGTCTTCTACTAAGGTAAGGGATATTATTTCTTTCGTATTCATAAGGAATACTATTTTTCGTATTCATCCTTTAATATGTTGAAATAACCTGTCTACGCGGATTACGTAATGTATGACAGGTGAAAATCCATTTGTAGTTTCGTATATTATTTTTTTTCATATTCTTAAATCTAAACTTACTATGATAAGTATTGCTTCTATAATCCCTGAAATTAGTGGAATATCCTTGAGTTTTGCGCTTCATCCAATATCGTTTCATTGGAATATAGATCTGAACTTTCTTATTAAATATCAATATTTTTCCCGGGGTACTATTCACGGGTTACTATTTACTAGGGTACTATTCACTCTAGTATTATTCACTCGGAGATTCGGGGTACTTTTCATGCCAGAATTACTATTCACGGGTTACTATTCACCCAGGTACTATTCACTCTAGTATTATTCACTCGGAGATTCGGGATACTTTTCATGTCGGGGTACTATTCACGAAATACTATTTACGGGGTACTATTCACCCGAGTACTATTCACCTAAAAAATTTATTTCTGTTCTCTTCAAATTATTTTTGATACATGAATATTATTCTTAAATTTTACTCTACAAAGCAGTATCATGTTGACAATTTGGACATTATTGAATTCTGGATAAATTAAATTATAAATCTTTAAAATTTATTCTTTGCTTTCATTTAATTGAATTCTTATATCATTGTCATCATCTTCATGCTTATATTGTGATGAAAGTCATCTTTGGCCCGTAGTGCATAGATGGACTATTGATTGGTATGATTATGACCAGGGATAATTCGGTATGATCATGACCATTGATGATTACACGAATATTCTTGGCCCGTAGTGTAGGAATGATTTGTGGACATGATACTAATGAATATCCTTGGCCCGTAGTGCAGGGATGATTCAATGATGTGATTCATTTATTAAGCTGAGTCCCAACGATAAAATTGATGATAAACTTTTTAAATCATAGAAGATAGTAGATATCATGCTCTACTTGACTCTTCTAATGGATTGCTTGTTCCGCTACAGTTAAACTTGATGTCTATTGTATTTTATCAGTTTAACAATGTTGAAGGCTAACGATAATTTATTCTGCATTATCTTAGTCATAATATTTCTTAATGGGCTAGTCGAGCTCACCCTTTTGCTTTCATTATTCTCTTCAGCAAATAAGAACGTAGCCGGGACTAGTCGGGGAATGGAGTGATGGTCCGAGATGGTTGTTTTAGTAGTCCTCACAATTTAGTGTGATAATAAATGTAATGAGGATTGAATTTGAGTTTGGATATTGTCTATGAGACAATATTCGTGTAAAAACTCTCAGCTCATATTGTATAATTAAGATTGTATTTGTATTTAGTACCATGTATTTGGCGACCCAAGATGAGTGATGTATACCTATTTTGGGGACATCATAAAAAACCTCACAAACCGCACCAATTAAAACCGCATCAACGGTTCCGGCGTATGTGGCGGTTTTAAGTGGGTTGAAAAACCAAATTTACGGTTTCGATTTGGTTACTAGTCAAAACAGCACGCATAAAACTGAAAATGCACAAAATAATCATCATGTTTTCTCAAATTTGCTACAAGTATATATAATTTCTCTACTATAAAATATTCTTCTCATTTTATTTTAGAAGACATATATTGCATGGTTGAATGAAGAATAAATAATATCAATTATGTTTGCAAATCAAGAGTGGCTTGGTATTTCCTAAATCAAATGTGATAACATAGTATTAATTAACTATATAATTGTTGATGCCTGGATCTATTTTGCTAAATTAGCTTCATGATTGTGTTCATTGCATAATACGTTTGCGTGAATGATTTTACTAACTATTTTACGGGTTTGTTTCTTCAATTGGTTTTAGAACCGAAACTGCACCAAATGAAACCAAACCGCACGGTTCAAAACTACACCGCACCAATCACAAATGATTTCATGTGCGGTTTTGAATTTTTCAAACCTCACCTAAGCGGTTTCGTGGCGGTTTGAACTTCAAACCGCACCATGCTCACCCTTATGCACTAATGTACTAGCTACTAGTGGGATTGAAAGATTGGATTTAGATTTTAGGAATTTTAATAATTTTTTAGTCTAAAACATGATACTTTTATTTAACACCCTCAAATAAAAAAAAATTTAATTTAACCCCTAACCCTTAAAAATTCAATGGGATGAGGTGCCACTTTCTCATGTATAGATCTATCACTAATTTTCTATTATCAATAATTGTATATCCAATATACTATGTTTATATGTATATGAGTATTCATCATTACCTATAAGAAACACCCTAAATGATGATGTCCAACGTGAACTTTTATACTAGTCTTTTTTTTTTTTTGATGTATTACTCTACTATTATTCACCATATAAATATTTTGCTCTTGTGTCTCAATTTTGTTGAGTAGATGAGACCTTGCAAACAAAATTAGGTTTGTGTTATGTGAAGATTTTATCCATTGGGTTTTGGGCTTGGTATTCTGGGTTGCATTCGGCCCAGTCAATGACCCACAATAAATTTAAAAAAAAATAAAAATGGAAGCCCTAAGGAAGTAAACAAGTGCCATAATGCTTCATCTTCTCCAGTTCAATCCTCTCAAGTCTCAACTAAGCTCGAAAATTCTCCCTCCTGACCTTCTCCTTCTCTCTTTGCTCGTAATCTGTTGTAATATTTCTATCAATTGATCATACTGTAAATCACATGATTCGAAATTTCTATTTGTTTCCTGATTGTAACTGATTATATGATTTTCTCTTTTCTGAGCGTAATTTTGAATATGTTTGATATGCATATAGCAGGAATTCCTTATATGAGAGATGGTGCTAACGGAAGAAGAAATAACTCGATTGTTTAGAATTAGAAAGACAGTGATGCAAATGCTGGATGACAGAGGCTATTTGGTCGGCGAAGCCGAGAAGGAGATGACGAAATATCAATTCATTCAGAAATATGGCGAAAACATGAAACGGGAAGACCTTGTCATCAGTAAAACCAAGAAAAATGATCCATCTGAGCAGGTTTATTTATAATTTATTTAATTTAATGTAGTTTATTTATTTTATTTTTTGCTTTATTAAAATTCTGTTCTTGTTATAATTTTTAAAGCAAGCACACAAGTTAGTTTGTAATTTTTTTGCTAAACGTTATCTTACTAGTGTAGTGCTGCAATGTTTGTAGTGTATGTAGTTATTCTTTATTAGGCTACATTGAGGGAGCATTTAGTTCTCTTCAGTATCTCCATACCACTTAGCCACACCAATGAAGGTGACGACTTTTATAACAAGCCACAAACTTTTTAATCTTCTCTAACTAAATAGATAAGAATCAAAGAAAAAGCGAAAAAGAGCATAAAAGGGAAAAGAGGAGGATTGGCGCAGGGCACAAGCTAAACTGGCATGTTGTCCATAATATATTTCAACAAGGATTCTGGGTCAGAGATTCACCTCTGCGCTTGGCATTCTTAATTGGTTTCATTGCCAAATTTGAAATTTCTTCTTTGTGTAAGTTCGACATGCCTTGAAGAGAATTATCCTAACTGTTTGTTAACATATTATATGTAGGTAGCCTATGCATAAACTTTATTATTTTAAGGTTCTAATGTTTATAATCTTTTTATGTAATGTAATCCTTCTTCTGTTCCTTATCTTGTATATTCTTTTCATTTATTCTCCCCCTGCAACCCCCTCTCTGAATTTATTATTCCCCTTCATTGCGGTAAATATAGTTTTTGAGATTCTACACCTTATTGCCTTATGCTGTTCTTTACTACTTATAAGTGGTTGTTTGTGGACCAGATTTATGTTTTCTATCCTGAAGAACCAAAGGTTGGTGTAAAGACAATGAAGACTTATACCAATCGTATGAAATCAGAGAATGTTTTCCGAGCTATCTTGGTTGTCCAGCAAAATCTGACTCCCTTTGCCCGTACTTGCATAGCAGAAATATCCACAAAATTCAATTTAGAGGTCTTCCAGGTGAATGTTAATTTCTTCTGATGGTATAAACTATAAATGCAAGCATAATATTATGTGAAAAAGGGAGATACCCTAGTGGGCATCTAACTTTGGGTATCTTGGAGGTTTAAAATGACCATTTTTATGATTTTTTTTTATAAATCCAACCATACAAATGCAGAGGACATGTGATAATATTAAGACATATAATTAAGTTGTTACATTATATATAGGATTTGATTGTCTTAATCAGAGTTACCAAATACTTTCATTAACCTAGCAAACCGCATATTGGTACTTGAGTTCCCAAACAGGGTATTCTTACGTACCAATACTTTATATTTAGTGTACCGAAAAATTTCTTTGTTATTTAACTTATAATTCCACAAATATCAATTCATTTGTACTAAATTATTTATAAAACAATCAACTTGTTGATTCAACTAAAAATCTTTTATAAAACTTAGTTTATTACATTTAGATTCTAAGAGAATTCTTAATTAGAAGAACTTATATAAAGACACCTTAGCGTATTGCGTTTTAGCTATGTAGCGTACCACGTACTGAAACGAACCACGTTCCAGGTAACATAATAGATGTCTATTTGATGCAAATGGCTTTGCAGAGACAATTAGTAGGAGGCCTCTTGAATAGGTTACAATGAGAGCAATAAGCTATTTTGCTATTGAAGTTTATCCATCAGTAGGTTGAATGAGATATATGCGCATTTGAGATGATAATTATTAGTTAATAAATATCATTGAAACTGTTCACCAAAAATAAGAAGGCATTGCTTAATATATATCAGATAAAGAATGACTGCAGACTCGTTATATACTGAATTTGGTAGAGGATGTTAAGAGCAGTAGTAACTTGTTTGTTGACTTGCTTGATACAGGAGGCGGAGTTGTTGGTTAATATCAAGGAGCATGTTCTAGTTCCTGAACACCAGGTGCTAACAAAAGAAGAAAAGAAGACATTGCTGGAGAGATATACTGTAAAAGAAACACAGGTGAGTTATTAGTGATTTTGTTGACACACTTCTTAGATTAACATACTTTGAAGATTAGTTGAAGAAGGTTGGGTTTATAAACCTAGACTTTGATGAAAATGCTATTAGCCTATTACATTCTCTACTTTGTAGGCATATAAAGTTATACACATTCAACATCAAAGTTGAACTGTTAAGTAGTAAAGAGTATCCAAAATCATTTTGATTATTATCAAACATCATATAGTGGTATGATTGCATAAGCATATTTCTTCATGCGTTTGTTCTTTTAGTCCTACCGTACTTATGTTATTATATCTGCTTTCAATGATTAATGGTTCCAGCTACCCCGGATTCAGTTGAGTGATCCTATTGCCAGATATTATGGGCTGCAACGTGGGCAAGTTGTGAAAATTATCCGCCCAAGTGAGACTGCAGGACGTTATGTCACTTATCGATATGTTGTTTAAACTTTCATCATCATCAGTATAGAACCTCAAATTGTGAAAAGTCAAAAAACCATTTCATGGTAATTCCTGTATTTAACATTACTTTTGGCTTATGAGACCCACTCCTTTGATTCTTACCCCCTCCCCCTTGATGTAATAGATTCTTAACATTACCCAATATATGTAAATATAGTTTAGGCTCCTTGGTCATGTGTTATATAGCCTTATAGGCATGTCATGTTTTGGTTTGACATTTTTTCTCTGCTTATGAGAAAGCATACATGTTTATGGCTGATCTTGGATTGAGATTTCTTTTCTGGACTCTATATTTTTATCAAATTGAAGGTTTTTTAGAATCTGATAATTGGTGTTTATGATTAAAAAAAGAGAAAAGAAGGGAGTTGCTTTTTCAGAGTTTTGAGAGATTCAGGTGATTCAAATAAGTGAATCCGATAAAAGATAATTTAAAAATCAAAAGCAATTGATATGTTGTTGATGGGGGTTTTAGCACTGCTTTTGAGATGGACTCTTGCTTGCTTGAATTTGCACAAAATGATCCTTCCGTCTATGTCAAACTTCTCATTCTTCAAATCAAATCAAGGATAACCTATCCAGAAACAAGAGCTTGGGCACACCCCACTTCTTCCAGAAACATGCTGGAAGCTGCAAAAAAACATCGTCTAACAACTTCACAATAGAAGATTAAAAGTTACTTTTAATCTTTAACAATAATTACCCATATAAATTCATTCAACAATAATCCTAGTCATTCATTTTACTTCGCTTCTTATGGTCTTATGGTGGAGAGATATATATATATATATATATATATATATATATATATATATATATAGAGAGAGAGAGAGAGAGAGAGAGAAATGATCCATAACATGTATTTGTTATGGATAAAAATTGGACAAATAGCATCTTCATCATACATTACATAAATTAAGGGTTGGGATTAAAAATGGTAATACGCCGTCCGCTAGTTGAACTAACGGACGCATAAATCATAATTTTCAGACAGATTTAACTCTCCTGCTGGTCAAATCGGCCTTAGAATTATTGATTGCGGGTTTGGGTTGAGAGATTATATGTGATGAAAAGATGTCTGCTTTGTTGATGTTTGCAGTGGAGGAGAGAGGTTGGTGGAGGAAGGATGGTTGCTTAGTTGAACTAGCGGATTGATGGACCGAAACAAAGCGAGCGTTAAACAGCAGGACCAATTATGATTTATGCGTCCGCTAGTTCAACTAGCGGACGGCGTATTACCATTTTTAATCTCAGTCCTTAATTTATGTAATGTGTGATGGAGATGCTATTTGTTCAATTTTTATTCATAGCAAATATATGTTATGGATCATTTCCCTATATATATAGCCCGGCTCTCTCCAGTGAACTGGAGGGAGCGAACCGGTTATAATGACGGTTTTTTTCGTTGTTATAGATAGTCGGTTCATTCTTAGTTCGCTCATTTCAGTTTGCTGGAGAAACGGACTAATATACATATATAGAGGCTATATTTGTTACCGTAAGACTTGTCATTCTTTAGATTTTGTGTTATTTAAATTTCTCTGTTCCTTTTAAAAAAACAAAATGTGCATCCAAAAAATCTTTACTATAGTCATATACAGTCTTTACTTCTTTTGCTAAATATTCCCTGAAACTTTTTTTTTAAAAGGGTAGCCTTTTATAATCCAGTCTAGCACTAAATACTCCAACAAAATAAAATTTGAAAAATAAAGAAAATGCGAAGTAGAGAAAAAAATTAAGAAAGAAAAAGATCCATTTTTTGATTAATAATAGTATATGATGATATAATGTCTTTTACTGTAATAACTCAATTGCACTGTCATGCCTTCAGCATAAAAGAAAAATAATAAGACACTTTTTTTTTGAATTGAGAGTGCCTAATACAACATTATTATTTAAAAAATGAAAATAAAAAAATACAACAAATTTGAAGAATTTTATAATTTAGAAGGCCTTTTTACCTAATTTTATTTTGTATTCTTTTATCCTAATAAGTACTTTAAAAAGACAATTTAGATAAAAATATATATATTATTATTCAGCATGCCGTTTAGGACGTTTATTTTGGGACAGATGAAGTATATTTTAGAAGGCCTAAAGTTTTATTTTTAGAGGAATTCACTATAATTTTTCTTCTTTTGAAGTTTTTAAATGAATAAAAAAAAAATTAGTCACTTTTCTTATCAGAGTTTCTTATTCAATAATAAAAAGATCTGAACATAAACTAAATATTACAATTTTTAAAAAAAATTTATATTATATCCTTTACATACAAACAAAACAAGATTAATAGTATAATTGTAAAATTGTAATCTAATAGTTGAGAGAAATAATAGGGGCAGGAATTATTTAGTAGTAGTCTCTCTTGTCTAGGGTTATATTCCCGTATATCCCATAACTATCCAGTGCATTTTGAGACTGAATCTTTCTGTTTCTCTCTCTACTGAAGATGAAGCTCAAGCAGTTAGAAGGTCTCCTCGGAAGCCTTGAACAATTCTCTACTCCTAAGGTCTTTTATTTACTCTCCCTCTTTTTTCTGTAAAGTTTGTATCTTTATATACGATTAACACTTTTTTGTTCCCTAAAGCCCCTTTTATGTGAAAGGGTGTTGTTGGATCATGCATGTTTTTAATTTTCTTGGAGTAAATTTGATGAAATGGGTATGCTTTATTGCAATTGCAGATTGAATTGGAACAATATCCAACTGGACCCCACATTGCTTCTAGGATGCTCTTCACTGTATCACTCTCTATTTTTCCTATTTCATTCTTTTGTAAATATACTTTTGTAGGAGATTTTTTCAATTCTTTATCAGATTGTTTTGATTTTAAAAGTGTCTGAGGTAGTAATGTAAAATTTGTACTAGTGACTGTCATTATGTATTACAAATTTGTTTGGAAAAAAAGACGAAGAAACACATGTTTTTGAAATTGATTAGGCGGAGAATTCATTTGGGGATATAAGCAACAAGGTGGTGGCTGATTTTGGTTGTGGTTGTGGTACATTAGGTCTTGCTGTTGGGCTCTTGGGTGCAGAGTAAGTTTTTATCTTACTCCATTGATTTTTTTTTCTTTGATTTCATGCTTTTAAACTTGGTCGCAATTGGGTATGTAGTTATATATGGAGTCGTTATTATGTATGTCTTCATCATTTTTCAACAGACATGTTACTGGACTAGATATTGATGCTGAGTCTCTTGAAATTGCATCAGCAAATGCTGATGATCTTGAGGTAATTATCCTTATGGTATTACTACTTATTTGAAGAGTTATGGAGCGTGAGAGTATTTGTTTAGTTAACATCATTTGTACTTTTCTTGTTTTATGAACTTCTATTCCTTAACCATTTTGCACAGTTCGGAGCCTTAACAGTTGATTAATGATGCTTTTTTTGATTGTCTATATGTTACACTTGAAGTTGGAAATGGATTTTGTTCAATGTGATGTCAGGAACTTTGGATGGAGAGGTACCTCTCTTCTTCTCTCCCCCTCTTCTATAGAACTTATTTGCAGCTGTTCATGTTTTAGAGCACACCCAACATCTAATTTTATAGGTCTTTCCTTCCTTTTAGGATATAACCAAATAAAAGTTCCTTCTGATCAGTTAAGCTATTAAATTCTTATGGCGTTACAAATTTACTAATGAAATTATACTCTTGAAAATTTGTTCATATAGTTTTTTACAATGCCTTACGTTAGTGGAAAGTAAATTTAAGAATTTCTTTTGTATGCAATTATTTCTTTGGTGATGGATGGATTATAGTACTGTGGTATTTCTTTGTTTAACCAATGATATCCGTCCACCTCTTGTCGCCTTATACGAAAATCATCTCTATCAATGCTAGATTGTGATAGTTTGGCACCGAAAACATTGTATTGCAGCTAATTTTTGTATTTCAATTTCTTCTGTCTGGATATTGCCATGCATTGAATTTCATAGGTGGGATATAAAATGGAGGTGATGATGGTAATTTTTCTGTTTATTAAAGTCCATCAATCTGAGGTGGTGGTGTTTGTTCTTTTTCTTTTTTACAGTTGCACTTTATAATGATATAACTAAAGTTGAATAGATGACTGTGGAGAGGATATTTCTTATTCTCTGATTTACCATGGTTGAACCAGTTGTTTATTATTCGAAACTTAGGTATTCCCCCTCCCAAAGGTGGTTCATGGAGCAACTTGTATCTATTGTTGGATGGATATTAAGTTTTCATGATTCTGTAGCGTCTTATCTGATGGACTTTACTTCTTTAGATATTGCAAAATAATTTAGCCATTTTTGTAGAGATGAAAATCAGTTCTCAATTTTGTTGTAAGATATGCCTATTAAACTGTTGAAACATTGTTCTAATGTGTCATAGTTTGCAGCTTAATAACTTCTGGAGATATTAGAATCTCCACAAATGATAAAGTAGGCTCAAGTTAGCTGAACAGTCTACTAGTAGTTTAATTGTGCTCATTTTGTGTTATCTATCCTTATTTTGCTTTTCTAGGTCAACTTGTTGATACTGTTGTAATGAATCCTCCATTTGGAACTCGGAAAAAAGGTGCCGACATGGATTTTCTCTTTGTGGCATTGAAGGTAAAGAATAAGATTGACTATATTCTGGCATGTCAAATGCTTGTGAATGGTTCTAATTATTTTTACTGTTATCTAAATAATTGACGTGTCAGGTTGCTTCTCAAGCAGTTTATTCATTGCATAAGACCACAACCAGAGATGTAAGTCCTGTCCACTTGGAAGTTTGGATTATTAAACTTGAAAATTATTGTTGCATACCTCAAATTTCTTGATTACTCTAACCTTTTGTGATCATATGTTACAAGGGCCTGATGTGTTTGGCTCTAGATGGTAAATAACAAACTCATCACAATGCATCATGCATAAGCCTCTTGGATAAACTACATTGGTTTATTATGTATATTTCCTCTAGTACTCTTCACAGGTCCACTAGAGCAATTAAAATAGGTTCCCGTCAATGTTGCTTCCACCATTTCCAGTTCTATGTATGCAAACTTCTTTCCATCTGTATTCGAGTTGAGAATAAATTATATAAGGATGACCCGTAAAACTAGTGTTTTGATACCATCCAATAGCAACATGCCACGTAGGTAAATTTAGGAGAAAACTAAGGGATTTATATTGTAGTAATAGATTGTGTAACTATTATTTACCATAGTAAAACTGTTTAATTAATCATACAGGATTTGAAATGCCTGATTTTCTCCTAAATTACATATGTAACATGTTGCTATTGGATGCGCACTGTTTGTTATTATTAATACCATGTGAAAATATATCTTTGTAAAATATAATTTTTAGTGTTGTCGCCAATTTCATCATTTGTTAATTACAGCATGTGAAAAGGACTGCATTGCGGGATTACAATGCCAGCAGTGCTGAGGTTTTATGTTAGGTACATCAGATTGAGTTTACTTTTCTGATTTTAGCAAACATTTCAATTGCGAGTCTCCCTCTAAGATTGCCTGAATACTAGTCTCAACCAGTGCTTCCATTTATATGGATTCTTTTACCTTTGATAGTTGAAAAGGCCAACCGTTTGGCGGTGCACTTGTCCAATATATTTTAATGTGAAGATACATGATCTGAATTCTTATTCCTTTATTTTTTTCAGCTTCGATATGATGTACCGCAACTATACAAATTTCACAAGAAAAAGGAAGTTGATATTGCTGTAGACCTATGGCGGTTTGTTCCCAAATAAAAGCAGAGAAATTTGTTTAGCAGAATACCAAGATGATGGCAATTCAATTAATACAAGGAAAATTCAGAGAAAAGATATCTTTGTTGTATGACATTTGAAGATGGTAGAAATCTTTTTCTTAGGCATCAGTGAAATAACTAGCAATGCTGTGTATTAATCTTGACTTTTTTTTATAAAGATTTTGGCAAGGTTAAATCTTGTTTAGTTGTTTGTCTTTTAGAGTAATAGAATGAACTATTTCATTAACCAACTTGCAAAATGTTCAGCAAATATATTTTCCTAATACCGGAAGTCTGGTGGGAACTGATCTGAAGCAGCATGACAAAAGTAAAATGTTTGATTTGTTCAACACAAGGTAGTATTGTAAGGTTCTGCTGCCTGGCATATGTTCCAGTTCCAGGGATTAGATATTTTTTTCCCTTCTAATTGTAGCTTATTTCGACCAAATAAACAATGATTATGCTGCAAAACCTTTACAATAAGTGGTTTAAATAAAGGTAGAGTGGTTTTCCTTCTGGCATCTCAAAACTCAGAAGGTAGCTGCCAAAAGCAGCCTTTGGAACAATTTAAACTATATCGCGCAAAAGAAACTAGTTTCTTTCCTCGTAACAAAAAGAATCAAATTCTTCTTAATCTAAAGTGACTTGAGACCTCAAGAAACTTGCCATTTCTGATAATTTCCTCAGCAGATGGATTGATGCCAATTATTTTCCTCATCTCAAGCTTCAGTTTCTGGTTTTGCATCACCAAGAGTAAATCGAACAAACCTTCTAACTTTCACGTTCTCCCCAAGGGTAGCAACGGTTAGCTTTACCAAATCCTTCACCAGAATCTTATCGTCCTTAATGAAGGGTTGCTCTAAAAGAGCAAGCTCACCAATCCTCTTCGAGACTCTCCCTTCAACAATTCTCTCCCTTATGTTCTCCGGTTTGGATAGAATGTCCTCTCTCTGCATCTCTAGCTCTTTTTCCTTGCTGACAATACTCTCTGGAATGTCTTCAACGGATACATACTGCACCTGTGAGCTCGCCACAACTTGCATCGCTAGATCATCAACCAATTCCTTGAACTCTTTACTCCTGCCCACAAAGTCGGTTTCACAGTTCACTTCAATTAGAACTCCTATGCGGGAGTCATGAATGTAAGATCCAATCCGGCCCTCAGCAGCAATCCGGCTGGATTTTTTGTCTGCGGCTGAAAGACCCTTCTTTCTTAGGTACTCTTGTGCCTTCCCAAGGTCACCTCCGGTTTCAGAGAGTGCTTTCTTGCAGTCCATCATCCCTGCCCCAGATTCCTCCCGCAGTTGTTTAACCAATGCAGCTGAAATTGTTGCTTTTGGTGCCCTGAAATAGGGACATATTAATCACCAGCAAGATGCAGAAGTAACTAATATAACATAAGCATCAAAGTTCAGGACAGATGAAAAAGAAGGATATTGGCTCGTGGGAGGAATTAAGATACTTAAAGGCAGGTGGAGAAGTGTCGGATAGAATGAAAACAAGTAACAAAATAACAATGAGTCCTTCCGGTATATGACCATGCAAGAGAACAAATAAAGCATTCTTGAAATAACGCATTATTGAGAGCAACGTATAATTTAATTTTGCAAGGAAACATGCAGCAGATTAGACTATTAAGTTGTATAGGCTCGACTATACAACAGAATGCTGCCTAATTTGCTATCTCATTCTTATGAAATGGCATCATATTGCCAGAAGATAATAAAAACTCAAAAGAATGTAGCTACTTACTTCTCATCACTTTCCTTGGTTTCAGTAGGAGCAGCCTGTTCCTTTGGTGGTGCAGGAACTTGTTTTGCTGCAGTTTGGGCCGCCACCTCTGCAGCAAAATCTAAGCTTTTCTTCTCCAAGCCTTCTCCAAGGTTGAAGCGTACAAACCTCTTCACTTTCATATTTTCTCCAATGAGTGCAATGGTTTGCTTCACAATGTCCCTCACCACTACTTTATCATTCTTTATGAAAGGCTGCTCAAGCAAAGCTAGCTCTTCAAGCCTTTTCCTAATCCGTCCTTCAACAATCTTGGCTCTGATCTGCTCTGGTTTGGATAGTAGATCTTCCCTCTGCATTTCAATTTCTTTCTCCTTCTCCACAGTCTCTTTTGGAACATCTTCAGTATTGGCATATTGCACTTGAGGACATGCGGCCACTTGCATGGCTAGGTCATCAACCAACTCCTTGAATATATCGCCTCGAGATACAAAATCTGTCTCACAATTTGCCTCTATCAGTACACCAATCCTACCATCATGAATGTATGAACCGATTCTTCCTTCTGCTGTGGCCCTACTGGCTTTCTTATCTGCATTTGCTAATCCTTTCTTTCTTAGGTATTCCTGAGCTTTTATTATATCTCCGCCTGTTTCTGATAAAGCATTTTTGCAATCCATCATTCCGGCACCTGTTTCATTTCGTAGCTGCTTTACAAGAGCCGGTGATATTGCCGCTGTCACCAAACACAAGTACGTTCAGTAGAAGAATAGATTATTCCCAGAAGAAGGATTGCAAACTTACAAGGAGCTAACAAGCACTACAGTAATCAGAAAATCTATGATGAGCCTGAACCCATTGCGCATGATATGCAAATATGCAATACACATCTAACTAGCCAAATGATTCCAAGCATAATGGTTACATATAGTATGTCTCACCCACTCAAGGTTGGTTAACCCTTCTTCCCTTAAAACTTTCTTCTTCCTTTTAAAAACAAAAGGTAGATAATGAGATTGAAACATTTCACATCTAATCAAGTGGATGCAGCCAGGGACAGAAGGAAGAATATACTTAAATAAGTTAATATAAGTATATGCAGGTGTGTATTAAAATGGAATTCTCTTTATCACAGGGTGACCATAAAAATGACGTGTAAGAAACGCTTCACTAACACATTAGCCATACAGTAATCCAGAAACATGTTTCATTGGCTCAAATTAGTAAATCTGTTACTGGAAATTGATATAGGCGTATAGCTCCTTTTCTCTGATTGCACTTCACAAACAAACGCAGATGAGCCCATGCCAATTTGGGGTGGGTTGGGGTGGGGGGAGGAGGGAAGGACTCCGCAATGGCCTATCGTCATGCTTGTTTTATTACTGCCACATATTCAGTTTGACCAGGCCTTCCTAGCAATATCATTGTCTTGTTCTTTATAAGTTTTGTATTGTGAATATGACATGGAAAATTTGATACTGATTTAAACAAGCAAAAGAGAATCATAGATAATGTATAAACCTTTAGTGGTGTTTTCTTTTGGGGAAGGAGCACTGCTTTGTCCATTTGAGTTGTTAATGCTGCCGTTTTGCTCAGGGATAGGTCCCACGTCATTGTCTTCAATTGGCGTGGTAGAAGGAACTTCACTGTCTGTAGGAGTAGTTTGCACGAGGACTTCATCTGCTGCTGAGGTATTGTCAATTTGATTATCCACAACTTCACTGAGCTGACTTTCTGGAGACAAGAATGAATCATTAGATACATATTCATTTTCTATCGCTTTCTAATCTGTTAGAAGTAGAACATACAATCTTTACAACATATCACCTATATGTCAAAATATAAAAAAGGATCAATTTCCATGCCATGAAATACTACCATGAGAAGACCAGACAGGATACTAAGGCAATGTAAATAAGTATTTGGTACAATATATAGTATATAAATCATGAAAAGTAACATAACTGATCATGTTATGGAATGGCTGGCAAGCGGGACTTTCTTCTCTCCTTTTATCTTTGTTATTTATTTTTGAAATCCTTTTATGTCAAGTAATCATAAACTATCCTATTGCGTAGAGCAGCTAGATTCACTCTTTCCTCCACCGACTGGAATATAGGTTGCCTACTCAATCTATCCATTCATAAACCCAAGATTGATGAGAGGCAATCAGTACTGCTAATATACAAATTATTGGTAACACGATGTATCTTTACTCATTATAGTCATAGTTATAAGATACATCATTATAGTCATAGTTCAGATTTATTATTATGTTTCCAACTAGCCACTTCTGCAAAATATTGCTAGAAAATAAACCAATTATAACGAGTGAAACCAAGAGTATGGCTACAACCTTTGCTTGTGCTTTCCTGGGGTGGGGGAACATCTATTTGTCCATTTGAGCCAGTACTGCTTCTACTTTCATCAGCATTGAACTCCACCTTTTCATTTTCAACTAATATGGGAGCAGAAGCTTCGGAATCCAGAATAAGTGGTTCCGTCTGAGGTTCATCTTTTTCTATAGCCTCCTCAGATTCTCCAATTCCTACCTCAGCTGTTGCAGGAGCTGCCTCGGTTATTGGATTCGCAGAAGATACACTTCCTTCAGGGGACAATATTTCAGAACTTACTTCAGCGTTTATTTCTATGCTTTCCACTGCAGTATCCACAGTCTGCAATGAATCAGATACTAAACTTTCTAGTTCCTTGTTTTCAACAATCACTGCGGGTAAAGTATCAACTGTTGTACCTGCACCTACATCTACCTTGTGCTCAGGTTGTTTATCATCTTCTAAGGTTTCATTAATTGCAGAATGGACAAGGGAACTTTCTGACTCTTCAGTCGAATCCTCCTCTTTTTCTCTCTCATCCAGAAATGCAGCAATATCCTTGTTTTTACGGAAAGCCAAGAGAAAGGGGTTTGTTGCCATATGGACAGCCCCCGGACTAAGCTTCGAGTCGAGCGCTCCAACATCCTCTTGTTTTTTCATAGTCAAAGTTACCCGTCCTCTTGCGATGCGTAACACGCGAACACGAACTTCTTGATCAACCTGCAGTGTGGAGGCCCCCATAAGGCTCCCCAATCCATCATCAGCCTCCTCTTCTGTAGGCAGGAATCCTTCCTCCCCATCAGGGAGAGATATAAAAGAACCAGCTCTGGCTAGATTCTTCACCTTGCCATCTAGATCCTGTCCCTTCACAAACTTCGAGGTTTTCTTGTCATCTCTCCTTTGGTTGGACTTTAGAGTATTCCTTCTTGGAGGTCTTGTTTTATCAGTGTCACCAGGGATTGCTGTAGCTTACTAACATCATCACTCTCACGCATAGTAAGAGATATTCGTCCCGTCTCAGTGTTTGCCTCCACTAACCTTACCTTCACTTCTTGTCCAATAGAAACCACTGTTCCAACATCCTTCACAAAGCTATCGCTCAACTGGGAAACATGCACCAGGCCATCTGTGAAAGCTCCAAAGTCAACAAAAGCACCAAAAGGTTGAATTGATCTTACTTTTCCAGTAAAAGTTGCACCAGGAACCAGTTCCTCATTTTTTACAGGAGGCAACTCACTCTTCCTAACGGGTCTTGAACGTCTGGACTGACCTTGCGTAGGACTAGTATCTACCTTGCTGGAAACTTTTTCACTCGTTTCAGCAACAGCTGAGATTCCTAAAGCTTCACTAGAATCTTTATCTGCAACAGGAGAATCTGGTTCCTCCACTGCTACATCAGTCCCTGTGGCTGATACTGCTTGAATTCTTGGTTTATAATGTAAACCACATGTTCTAATACGTGGAAATAATCGAACAGATGTCGACAGAGGGAAGACCACTACTTGTGCATATGACGTTTGCTTGGTATATTTCCGCAAGTTATAGCATCTTGTTAAACAATCGTTCTTTCTTCTTGTAAAGGCATCTCCAGATATAAGAGAAATGTTGCTTGTTGAACTCGGAATTACAGGTGTCATATCAACTTGAAAGGAAAAGGCTGGGTATAGTCAGGTGTTACAGTTATTTGTTCATCAATTTCTCCTGTAGAGCAGATAGAGATAAACATTTAAACAGCCACAACAAGAAGAAAATGGAACAAAACATGAAAAGTTTGTTGATCATAACATTATATATGGTCCTAAAATCTAGAAGAACGAGTCAAACCAAAAGTTGCATCCCGTGATTCCATGTTAAAGCAATGACTAGTAGCCAACATGGAAGACAAAATGAAGCTTGCTATCCATCCCAAGCAAATCCAATAAAATAGCAAATCTCTAAGTGACTATAATTTTCAAGAAATGGTTTGTTTACAGGATGAAAGAATATCTTCCTTATCACGTGCATATGGGTTCCTCCCCATTCCCCCTCCCCCCTCCATGCTTGATGAAAACTTTTTGTCGGTTTTAAACATACTAATATACTACAAACACAAACACAAATTTGTTCATTAAACACATCATTGGATCAACACTAACACTGGTGACAGTTACCACTTGCCACATTACAATAGACAACTCCATTAACATTCTCCTGGAAACACTTGAAGATAAGACATTCCAAAGTAAAAGTTATTGTTTCCTTTTTTTGTTCAGTCTCCCAAGAACTAGTTAGTTGGTCTGTCTTGCTCGTGCAGAATGTAAAGTCCACTCAAGAAATAACACGTGGCTAGAATGTAAGGACAAAAACGTTGCGAGAATGTTCATCATTAATCCTTGATTATAATATTTAAACTAAAAAATATATATTATACTTCACCTTGTTCGTTGTCCCAAGAAAATAAAAGAAATGCTTATGTATCACCGAAAGCAGACAAAAGAGAAACTTCATTTTGTTTGGGGAAATGAAATGAGGTTAATAATGAATAGCGAGAGTGACCTTGATTAAAGGCATGATTACTTTCACTTAAGCAGAAGAAAGAGAAACCTAATTTTGTACGAGGCATTGACATTATTGAATGAATAGTACCACCTAAAGGGCAACTCAGATCCATGTGTAAACACTAAACAGACCATTAAAAATAGACACCAACAAGGTTTCTTCAGCTAAAAATTAAGAGGAAACATCTATATACTGGGCCCAAGTATAAATGGAATTGATGCAATCACAATAAGCTACTCAGATGGAATACTACATGATAATTAAAACAAATCGGAGTACTACACAATTCATATTATATATCTACTTGCAAGTGAAATTTGACTGCCGTGATCACTTTATACACATCATGGGTGATTAATTTACAAAATTCTCAAATGAATTCAACTTTCTCCTTCTCTTTTCCTCTACTGGGCTAATCCAAAGCTTCATAGAAGACAAAATTCTCATTACCTGAGTCAAAATTTCCATAATATTTGTCAAAATCATTCTAGCTCTTATCTAAATTCAATCCAAACACTTAACCTAAATTTTCAATCAAGCCAAATCCATATCACTCCTGGCCAAATCCAACAACATCCCGCATACAATAACCTTAAACCTCATAGAAATGAAAAAGTATGATAACCAGTAATTTCTTACCTTACGGAAAAAAGATTCTTGAGCAATCATTTTAGTTCAGAGCAAACAAATACAACCCATTCCAGTTTTTGGTTTACAGAGTACATTCCAAAAACCCAATTCTATACACACAAAAAATCATAACTTCAAAATAATTACACTAAAATTCTCCAGTAAAGTCCTAAATTACCACCCAGTAGCAAAAAGATGACTAAGCCAATAAAAACTAAGAGAATCACAATAATTCAATGTAGGGAAGCTACAGTCGCACACAAAATAGCACCAAAAGCAAAAACAAACTCAAAATCCAATCCATCAAAACTAAAAATCTGACCTTCTTAATCAATTAAGAGTCCCAAGTAATACAGATAAACATATTACACAGACCCAACTGTTCTTTCCCTTTTGTGACACCAAAGTATGAAGCTTTCTATCGTTAAGTCTCTCTCTCTATATATATCTCTTTCTGGGTATGTATATATATATATATATATATATATATATATATATATATATAGTAGTTGTATATGAGTGATGATGAAAAAGAGGGAAATGAAAGGTATGGCTTTTATCCCTCATCTCATCAGCTACTGACTACTGCTATTATTATGGTTCTCCCTGTCCCAATACTCTTTTGGATATATATACTTACAAATTCAGTGTTTTTTTTTCCTTTTTATTTATTACTACTAGTATTTATCTATTTTTAGTCTTTCTGCATTATTTCCCCCTGTAAAGTGCCTATTTGATACTGTTATCTCTTATTATAAACACTCTTCCGAGCAGCTAACATTTGTGAATATGATATAAATCATTTATATTTATATTTTGAATGAAGCTCAAATCAAATTTTTAGTTGGAGTCCAAACTATTTAGTTTATTTTATAGCATTTTAGTTGTAAATGTGTTATATTTTTTCTTTTTATCCTTACAAATTTTGTTATATTACTATTTTATTCTTTTTATATTAATTTTTTTATCTTCTATTTGATTCTTCAAATTTTATAAAATTCGTACATGCCACCGGCTGCCAGTACAATTTAAATGTATAACCAAAGAATTCAAAATTGGTGTTTGTTTATATAATTATATTAGTGTTTTAAGAAAGTAAAAGATAAAATTATTCAAAATTGTGTTGTACGAAATTTTAAATTTGTTTTCAGAGTAATATAATGATAAATTTGTAAATTGTGTTTCGATACCAATAGAATAATTATTCTTTTTGCATTTTCCTAAACGTATTTTTTAAAAAAATATTACTCACTAAAAATATTTGTAGAGAATTTCCACACTAAAATATTTTAAATTTAATTTAAATCTATTTTCAAATTTAATTTAAAATATTTTAAAATTTTCCCATCACTCCACTAAACATGCTCTTATTTTTCCAATATATACATTTAAAATGATAGCGAATATCTGTCTTCATCGTCCAGGGAAAACGGATCCAAGCTTGATTACAAACTGGTCTGGGCCCATGAAAAGTTAAAATTTAGATTTGACTAAAATATTTTTTTAATTTAAATCTATTTTCAAATTTAATTTAAAATAATTTTCGCTAATTTCCGTTCCCATCAGAAGAAGATTAAATCCCACAAAAATTTAAAATAAATAAATATAACTATTACATGCTCTATAAATACTTTTTTTCCAATATATACATTAAAATGATAGCGAATATCTGTCTTCATCGTCCAGGGAAAACGGATCCAAGCTTGATTACAAACTGGTCTGGGCCCTAAAAGTGTGGATGTGAAAGTTATTTTGGTATGAGATTAGAACAGGTTTGCTTACCTTGATTTGTAACCAATCGTACTAAGAAAAAATTTCAAATGGGCTTAAATAGATTTGAGTGCCACATCATTCAAACACCTCGTTGAAAGCCCAGTTTTCTAGTCAATATTATTATGTAACCTTTTTTTGGGGGGTCCACTCTTAAATTCAATGATAGCTACAAAAAAACAAAACGAGTAATGCTACGCAAACAGTTTTACTGGACCGGTTAATTGGACAGGTTTAATTAAATTTTTTTTTACAGAAATTTTTATAAAATATAGTCTTAAATTTTTACAAAAACAAAACGAGTAATGTAATTTGGATACTGGACCTGTTAATATATTAAAATATAACTTCTTAAAAATGTATAGTATTTATTTTACAGAAATTTTTATATATAGTGTTTTAGGTGTAATTTGATACATATACAAATATGTATCGTATTATACCTAAACATTATACCTAAAAAAATTTGTAAAAATAAATACTATATATTTTTTAACGGAATGACCCAATAATAGACTAATTCAAAACGATATCCTTCATAATAATACTTTGGTGACTAATATTTCTTGAATGGAATGATGGTTGGAATTGAAATTAAAATTATAATAAAATCGGAATCGAACATTTTGTTCACACGTTTGGTACGTTACCTAAAAAGCTATATGAAATGGAATAAAATGAAATATAATGACCAAAATATTCCTAACTAACTATATAATAATACAAAATAAGTATAATACATATTAATATTATAATACTATAATATATATTCATATGTAATATTATAATATAATATAACATATAATATAATAAATATAATATAATATAAATATAATAATATATATTATATTATAGATATTATATATATAATTATAATATAACATAAAACAAAAATAATACATATTAAAAATATAATATAATATATTATATTTATTTAGGGATCAATTGAGGTGCATAACTCCCAAATATATACGGTCTACGATCGTAAAGCTAAGTCTACATTTCTAGCTAAGTCTAATTTTTATCTTAATTTTTTCCCCATTCATTTATTCATTAAAATTGCGATTCCATCAAAATGGTCACTCCGACCAAACTTAACATACCAAAAGTCAATGACCATTCCTTTATATACGGCCTTAATGTCTTCAAACCAAACTGCTCATAAGAGTTCTGCTGCACTTCTATGGGTGGTATTGTGAAGACCCTTTTTCAATGTTACTTCCTTTAATTTTTAAGCTTATATAATTGTTAAAATACAAAGTAAAGATCGAAAACTAATTAATTTAACTTATCTTGAGAGTTCTTTAATTTACATTGAAAGTTGAAACGCAAGACATCAAAGTATTTAAAACTAGAAGAAAGACTCTTTTAAGGATTCAGAACTAGAAGGAAATGGATAAAAAATGGATAATAATAAAATCCTACTGGTTTGCCGAGCATGGTTTGGTACTTAATTCCGGATAGTATATTTTTTTTATCATCCTTGACTTCACAAATAGAGATCGAGTGAGTTCTTCTATAAATATACAACTGATCCGGTTATGTATATATTGTGAAGTTGACACCAACTTTACTATAATAAGTTCATATAGTTTTTTATTGTATTAATTATAAAAAATATTGTATTAACCATTAATGCAATAAAAAAGTTCAAGAACATATTACGAACAAGTTGACTTGACCCTAACCGGATCCATATATATGGAAGTGGTTAGTATGAAGTTTATTTTTAGATAAATTGATCAATTAATCAATAGAATATATACTGACACGCAGTCGAGATTTTATGTGTGTCAGTATTGATCTATTAGCCAATTGACCAACTTAATTACCAAAAAAAATAATTTCATGCTAAATAACTAGCTATAGCTAGCTAAACTAGGGCAAACTTTTGTTATCAAGAACCTGGCTGCTACTCCCGCGCAAGTTGCATACATAGTGGCAAAAACACTTAAAATTAATTCCATAATTCATCAAATACATATATAATAAAGTATTTGTATATGTACAGAATATTAAATAAAAAATGAGCATGTTATAATATGTCCATCTTCATTCTTGTCACTGCTTAGATTACACTGCGTACATCTATCACTTTATGATAATATAATAAGTACCAAGTTTGCAACACAAGGAAAATTAATTCTCCATATATATATATATATATATATATATATATATATATATAGAGAGAGAGAGAGAGAGAGAGAGAGAGAAAATTTGGATAACCCTTTGAACAATGCATTATTAACATACATATTAATATGTGTATCGATCTTGATAACATATATACTCTTATGTCATAAGTAAACTGAAAAAATTAAAATTAAAGATAAGATTAAGGTAATGCATATATATATTTGTGAATTGTGATTGATTTATGAATTATATAAAAACATATCAAAATCTAAGAATAGATCTTTAGAGCACTGGGGATGTTGGTTTTTAGGAGTTAAAACTTGCAACAAGTACAAAAACAATTAATTTGACACCAAATTAATTTGACACCAAATTAATGCATTAAAACTTCCCAATTCCTGGACACAACTGCATGCATGGGGACCACCTTTAATTTTTCTAGGGTTTTTAATTTTTCTTCTTCTAAAGATTATAATAATATCTGAATCTACCAATTGTTGAGCTATTGTAGCATCTTCACATGTGGTTCAGAACTCTCTTTGTAGTTTCCAAAGTCCTCATTCCCAGTTGTATTGGGAATTAAAGAACAATACACCCATAATCTTATATATATATATATATATATATATATATATATATATTCTTTATTAATTATTTGTTTTTTTAATAATAGCACAACTCATGTACACACGTATGGACATGGACTTCTTGCACAGTTGCAATTGATAGTATATGTTTTCTTTTTCTTCTTTTCTCTCTCTTAGTTCAGAAGATCAAATCTTCCTCCATGTCGTCTAAAATATAAAACTTACAAGTTGTATTAATTATATATATAAAAGCAAAGCAAAGCATCACCTAACAAGGAATCCATGAGGTTCTGATGATCAGATTTAATCATGCAGATTAATTTTAATACTCTTGGGAACCTTGGTTATTGTATATACATATACATATAAAATATTTTTTTATAAAATGATTTCTCTCTCTCAAATATTCTTGTATAACGAAAAGATAATAGTATGTAATGCAATAACTAGACATGATAACAACGATATAGACCAATCTTAAAATGCATGTGTGGGGGACCTCCATGTCCCAATTGTCACTGCACCAAGCATATTTAGGGGGAGGGGGAGGGGGAGGGGGAGGAGAGAGAGAGATCGGCTCACCAAGTAAATTAATTGAAAATAAAATCTACTAAAAATATATTCTTAAAGAGTATTGAAGTTGGTTATTATTAATTAATATTATATACATAGTTAGTATCTCTTTCGAACAGAATATTTAGTGGGAGAGAAGGATCACCATGTAAAGTTGAAAATAAAATCTATAGAGAAGTGGTAATTTTATCCACTAAAAAATATATATATTCCTAAGAGTGTAGATTAAGTTGGTGATTATTAACTATACATTGTTAGTATCTATTTCTAACAATTTAAACTTTTAGTTGAGTTAAAAATTTAACATAGTACGTATCAAAGTTGTCGGTGTGTAAAGTCTTGAATTCAACGGACATGTTATGGGCTTTAGCGACGGACATGTCCGTCACAAAATGCTGATCTGTCAATGGATCAATCTGTTGGAGAACCGGACTCTCTCTCTCTTTATTGAACCATTGAACCATAGGAAGCGAACTAAAACGAACCGGTTCTAAAGACAGTTTTTTTCATCACTATAGTATAGAAACTTGACTTTCTATATTATAGCGACCGAAAAAACCGTCGTTTTAGTCAATTCGTTTTTTATTCACTTTCTATAGGTAGCTGAAGAGATGGATCGTGTATATATGTGTGTTTTCATAATGATCTATCCTTAGGTGCATTCTAACATTCCATTTATATATTAGGATTACAAATACTAGGCTTATCAAAATTACGTTTCTAAGCAGTAGGCACAGCCACAAAGTGACACAGAGACCATTCACCTTCAAGAATTAGGGTTTATATTTACAAGTGATCCCTGGCCATTTGTATATATGGTATAAGAACAATAAATAGGAGAATCTTATATTATATGGGATAGAGATTGATCTTGTGTATATTTTGATTGATTTGAAAGTGATAGGGTTTTCTCTCTATCTCACAAATAAAAAACATACAAATTATTATGTGTGTGTACATATATATACAATATTTATATATATACACACAATATATATATTATAAAAAATATATATACACAGCTGTGTAGTATACAGTCATCTATGACGAAGATTTTTTGGGCTAGGCGACAGTTCAACCGTCGCCATAGATATTCTGGTACATGGCGGTCATCCATAAATATTACAGTTTGTACGATTGACGGTCCATAGATATTACAATTACATGGCGACGGTTGGCCGTCGTTATAACTTAAAAAACCGTCGTATAATACGATCACAGTCTTACTGTGATTGTGTATATCATATAAAGATATATTATAAAAATATATATACACAACCAGATATAAGACACAATCTTATATATAAAAGCAGCGTTTCCAAGGGATTGTTTTGCAAATTGTGCGGAGTAATGCACCTGTAGTTTTGCATGTGCCTGAAATCTATAGTAGATATTCTTCATGTCCAATCTCTCTCCTCTCCTCTCCTCTCCTGTCCTCTCTACTTAGTTTTGTCTTTGTTTTTAAAATTACTAAATTTATAATTTGGTCCCTAAAGTAATTAGACTTACAAATTTTTACATAACTTACCGAATTGATTACCATGTCGACCCTAATAACAATTTCCGGCAAAAATTGACCGGATTGTGCATCTAGCGGTCACTGTGATGATGAAATACGCCTTGACAGTATTAAAATACGCTATGATTGTATATAAGGTTCTAAATGGAACATTGAATTAACATCTATAATTTAATTAAATTAATTTAACATTTACAAACAATAAAAATTAGCAAAATAAAATAAATAAAACAAAAAATAACATTTAAAATAAGACATCAATTAAATAAAACAAACTTGTTTTGACAAAAAAAAAATACTTTTAAAAAGAAAAATACAAAACAATCAATTAAACTAAACAAAATAACAAATACACTAAAAATAATCATTTTGGTCAAATACTGTAAACCAGATACCCAATCTCTGCCTCTCTCTCTCTCTCTTTCCACACTAATTCCACACTAAACCAGATATCAATGGAGTTTGGTGGAAAACTTTAATTAATGAGTTTTTATTTTTATTTTTTAAATATAATACGGTCAAATACTACTATACTTTTGTTATATTTTATGATTTATATAGTCAACCTACATTCGGTGTAGTCAAACAAAATCTCCGTATCTTTATACAGTTAAATCGTAAAAAACTAATCTGGTTCAATCAGGTTGCTAGTTAGATCAGGTATTCCAGACAATTTCTGTCGAAAAATATTTTGGGGACGATATTGTATGTAATTTAGTAGTTTATGCAATAATTTGTAAGCTCAATTACTTTAGGAACCAAATTATAAATTTGATCATACTTAGTGTAACAGAAATGTATTTATTCCTTTTTAAAATACTCCTCTTTACTAGATGATTAATCCTTATGACATCAAATCAAACTTAATCAACATATATAATCCTACTTACTAGATGATTAATCCTAATGACATCAAATCAAACTTAATCAACATATATAATTCTTTGTTAATTTCCTACTCGATGATCCCATCCGCAATTTGCATTATCATCAACATTATCTATCCGGGACGTTAAAACAACATGTTTATCACGGGAAGCACCCGAAACCTAGAACTCCATCCGTTCTAAAATTAAGATATAATTTGACTTTTGAAATCAAACGATAACCTATTAAATTTTAAATTGATGTGAATTTATTTAATTTTTGTTGATACAATATTATAATTGTATAGTTTATAATAAAAATTATTAATCATAAAATTTATTTCATTCTAAACTTTTATGAGTTAGATTAATTTGGAAGTATAATTAATATATCGTCATTTGACTTAAAAATCAACATTATATATCTAATTTTGAAATGGATGGAGTAATATATAATAATATTATGAAATTAGTCGGACTACATTTTGATGGACATCATATCATGGACTATAGTCACATGAGAGTATTGTTATATGTGCAAAAAATAACTTCTAAAAAATAACTAATTAATAAATTAGTGTGTTAAATTATAATTGTCCTCTTGTTATGTTAATTAGCTTGTTTGTGTGAGATTTTGTTTTCTACTTCTGGGATTGGTTTCTTTCTATTTTTACGGGAGATTAATTTTAATTTCATAATTATTATATATCTCTTTGTGAGATTTTGTTTCCCATTTTGAAGATTATTTTTTATCACCTATGAAAATTATTTTTCATTGTGCTGCTAATTAACGATGAGGTTATCATGGCAGCTTGTTATTCTGTTGTTCATGTTAAAAAAACTGCTCAGATCTGTATATTCAATTACTTTTTAAAAATTTGACAATAATTCAGGTGGTTCTTGAGTTCACTAACTAGTTACAATTATTTGAATTCTTTCTCTAACATAGTAATTTAATTTTTCATCATTTGTACATATATATATTATAATTTTAATATATTTAAGTTTTTTTGGCATGTTTCAAACAAAAAAGATATAATATAGGAGATAACTCTTACCAACAAACACAGCCTAGGACTTCACGATTATAGAAACATTTGTTTGGACCAATACATCTGTCCGAATATGCTGTCGAATGATTGAATCGATCATATTAATTCAGTCGCGTTTGTTTTGGAAAAAAATTAAATGCGAATGATTTGAATCGGTCAAATGATTGAACTAAATGGCTAAGTCAGTTTTTTTTGGTTGAATGAGCAGCTGAATAAAGTAAAAATAATTAAAAAAATATTAACTATTATATTAAGTAATATTAAATAAATTTACAACAACTTTGAATTTTTTCAAAGGGATAAAATACAAAAATTTTGTCATTAAGATGTTTCAGACATGTTAATTATTAAACATTTTTTTTTCATATCTGATTGATTCAAATTTCTTTCAAATTGATTTATTAGGATTTTTATTAAACACCCCCTATGTTTGTTTCTGTTAATTTATCGCAGGATAAGAATATTAATCCTAAGTATTTTGTTTGTTTTTATATTTAGACTAATATATAGTCTTGAAATTATAATACTTACAAACAAACATAACCTTGGAGTATAATATAATTATATACAAGGAAACGTATTAGGTTTAATCAAATGTTTTAGGTATTTTTTTTCTTCCTCAAATCAATATTAAATGCAATTCACATGGTAGGCTGAGCCATTGAATTAGCTAACAAACAGATTATTTTAAATCGATACAAGGAAAATGAGCTTATTTTAATAATCACAATACGTGAAACATTTTTCATATAGTCAGATCGGATAAAATAAAAAAAAATTAATAACTGATTGCGGAAAATACACTTTTAAATAGCCAGCCTGCCTTTTGTTTTCTATTGTACAAAATAAATAAATAAATAAATAAAACCAGCCTAACTTCTGGGATTGTTGCATCAAGCCCCGTGGTCTCAATTTAGCTCATCAATAGTTCTTTGTTGACACATTATACACATATTTTATGTAATACCTATAAATATAAGTTGTTTTTAAAAAAAATAAAAAATAAACATGTATATTTCTACTCGGTTTCTTGTCATACGAGGGACAGCTAGCTCTTATCGACGTCACTATAGTCTACAAAAGACTTATAAAATTATTAATTTAATTATTCACTAATCTGAATCTCGCGTGCGGCAAGTTATTCGTTTTTAATAATAAATAAATGTACGTCTAATTAATAAATTAAAATATAATAAAACATGATAGATTGTTATGCGATAATCAAATTTTACCCGTAAAAAAGCAGATGAATATACATTGTGTAGGGGTAGTGTTGAGATAAAATACTAATTTTATTAAATAATAATTAAATTACAAAGGATAAGTTGATATTATCAAAACAGTTTAGATTTTTAGTGATTTAGGAAATTATAAATTTAAAAATTAAGAGAATGACATTATGTTATTAAGCATTTAGATTTGAAGTGATTTAGAAGATTATAAATTCAAAAAAAATTAATTAATAGCATAAAGTAGTGATTTTATTAAATAATAATTAAATTACAAATGATAATATCAAAAGCAGTTGAAATTATCAAAGCAGTTTAGATTTGTAGTGATTTAGGGATTATAAATCTAAAATTTAGGGAATGAATTAGGATTTGTTTTCATCCTCATTTGTTAGGTTAGTTAGACGAGTTTTGTTAAGAGTCTTAAGGAACATTAATTAGACGAGGACGCGTGTTGAATTAATGGGAATAGCGGTGTCGAGTTATGGTATCATATCTTGTGTTTTTAGTGTATATAATAGATAATAGATAATACTCCCTAGTCCCAAATTAATTGCTTACAATTTATTACTAATCCCAATTTTTATAACTTTAGAAATATATTTATATATGCTTAATTATTAATTCTAAAAAAATAGTCAATTTAACTTAAAAAAATCAAAACCCGAACAATTAATTTGGGACGGAGAGAGTAGATTTATAGCGATTACTAGTTCTATGTGCACAAATTATGCATAAACATAAATTATATATAATTCTATGTTCACAAAACTATATTAGTTTATTATTTTATTATGGTATTATTTATTCCATGTACAAATTTCATTTGTTTAAATTTTAAATCTCTTATGGTAGGGTTTCTACTTTATATATAGTCCTTAAACAAGAAGACATGGACATGTTCTAGAGGACATATTAGTCTGTTTCTCCACCGAATTGAAAGAAATAGAATAAAAACGAACTAGCGACGATTTTTTTCGTACCTATATCATAAAAAATTATCGCTATAACCGATTATATTTAAGGCGACGGTTTGAACCGTCACTATATCTCAAAAAACTATCGCTATATATATATAGTCCAATTTGTCTTTGGTTTTTTTTTTGTTTGTTAGAGAAAATTTTCCGAGGACATATATATATATATATATATATATATATATATATATATATATATATCTCGGATCATCATCATACTATTCTCTTATCTTTACTCATCGCGTGTCACTTTCCTTTAGATGATGGCGACCATGACGATTGATTATATAACCGTTGTCTATACATTTTAGCGATGACTTTATATGTTGTCCGTCGCTAAAAGTATGAAACAACGATTATATAACCGAAATCATCGCCGTATCCCGTCGCTAAAACTTAGATGAGGACGGATAAGTAAAGAATCGAAATATCTGATTTGATCCTTGCTATATATATTTATTTTTTATGGATCCATGCTTTAATTTGGTCGAACTGATGGGTTTGTTTTTTGGTTGCTAAAGTTCACATGTCTGCTTAAGAAATGAGATGATCCTAACTTTCCACCACATAACAACTCATTAAATATGACCCACAAATCATGCGTGAAACAGCTCAATTAGATTTGGTGCATGGCAACTCGATCACATTAATTATATAATACACACATATATATATATATATATATATAATACACATATATATAATTATTTTATGGAATTTAAAAAGATTTTTTTCCTATAATTTGACCACAGAAAACTGCCTCACCTAACTGAGCAGTAAATGTTCAGAGATCCGATAAAATATATATGTATTCAACACAAAATATATTCTCTTTACATTAATTCGAGGCTTAATTAACTTTAATAAGAAGTAAATTTCAAGTTTGAATGATGTAATTTTATAATGAAAAAAAAATTCTATGCAGATATGATAATTAATTAGACATGAAAATTAAATATGCTTTACAATTTCACATATTTATATTTTTATCTTTCAATAGGGGGTAAAAATATAAATAGGTATAATTATAAAATATTCATGTCTAATTTTGGAGAGCGGTTAGCATGGATTTAACTTTGGTCAATTGATCAATACAGTGTCGATACGCAGACGAGATGTGATCTTTCTCTGCATGTCAAAACTATATTGATCAATTGACCAACTTATTATAAAATTAATTTCATAATAACCTGATCCCTAATTTTCATATCAGCATAAAATAGCTATTCCATAATTTTATGATATGAACCCAAGAATTGCATTGCTCCCAATATGACAATCCCTATAAAGTTGCTAGCTATAAGATTTCCAGAATCTATAATTTATATGTGATTTGGTCTGAACATTATATGATTCTTTATTTAGTTTACCTTTCTATATAAGTTGTCTAAGGAATTTTATAGTCGGGTGCTTTAAGGTATTGTCCAATAACAAATTAACTATTCATATATATACTCAAAATCTTTCTTCAAATCTCTCCACAAGCGCGTGAGAAACACCATTTCTTCAAATTCTGAGAAAATATATAATTAAGAATATAAAAAAAATACCTAGACAGGTATACAAAATCTGGTAATTAACTAAAAAATCAATTCTTTGATTTTTTTTTTAATTGGCCATGATAAAGTTATTCATCATCAATGTTAGAATTTAAGAACGAATAATATTGCAATCACATAAATATTATATAAAAGACGGAAAAGTAAGAACATGCGATATACTCAGGGTTCACCAATTTGACTAGTGTTATTTGTCTGATGTATTCATTAAATGTCTCAAACACACCAAACAATATTAATTTTTATATTAACTAGAAAAACCCTAACTGATATAACATGAGCTCAAATACATTGAAAGGTAATACATTAATAAAACTTCGAAGTCAGACTCTAATAAATCTCGAAACTAACTTTATAAGACCGAAATTTTTTTTAAATAAAAAGAATTTCCTTTATTTATTATTTTGAAATAGTAAGGGTTGATTTATGTTAGGGTTAAATCATAAATATTTCAAAAAATAAAGAGTGGTTATAAAATATACATTTTGTCGGGAATATTAGTTTGGTGGTGGAATATTAAATCTTGTCGGGGAATATTAAATGCTGACGGTAGTGACCATGTGTGGGCCCCATGAGAAAGCGATTGGATGGAAAAGCGACAAATATAAGTTGGTTAAAAATAACTTGGCGTAGTTATTCAGATTAAAACGGTATTGCCGAAAACGGTATTGTTGAATTATTGATCACTACGTGAAGGCACTACTCGATAATTTTCACGATGAATTCTTGATTGATATTTTATTTTATTGATTCAATAATTGCTGCGTTGATATTTTATATTATTGTTGTTTGATAATTGTCACTGCATTATCTCCATTATCGGATCAATAATTCATATTATTTGAATAATATTATTAGATAGCATTATTGGAAATGTGGTAAGGTGGCAATAGTTCGGTCCAAGTGTAATTAACACTATAAATGAAATTTAAGTTAAATTGAAAATCATCACGTTGAGGAGACGGTGACAAAAATGTCAAAGCTTGAAATTTGAATAAGTAAAGTTTCTCTCTTTCTCTCTATATATATAGTAAGTGATTTGCTTCGTAGTGATACTTTGAGAGTTCTGTTGACTGTTGTTCGTTAGCCCAAAGATTTTTTGATTCCAAGATAGTCTCGGGACGAAGGATTCCACCGCCACCTTTAATCGCGCGTTTGGGAGCTCATTCAAACAGACTCAAGATGTTCGGGGAATCGCTTACAAATTTAATAAACTTGCCCGAAGAATTCATTATATTTAAGGAAGTTTGGAGTTTAAACATTTCGACGGCGAAGCATCAGATGGTTATAAAATAATTTATTTGATAAAACGGAAATCTGGGAGAGAACGCACGATTCTTTGAGGTCAAAGATTCCTGAAGAAGGGATATTTATTTTGCTCAACGCTTAAACTCGAATAATATTAGCAAATCTCATGCGTATCACATTGACTGTCAACCTTATCTTGATATCATGCCAAATTGATTGTTTTCGAAAGGCTGTTAGTTTTCATATCTTTTTGAAATAGATTTTGATTGTATTTTTTTCCAAGAACTTCCCCTAAATTTGCAAAGTTAGAATTTTATTGATTCAACCTCGTACAAGGCACATTTCTAAAACTCTACATCGAATTTGGAATTGGCCTGGACATTCCTTGGGTCCTGCTTTTATTTCCAGAAAAAAGAAAGACGTTATTGTTGAATCAAGATGTAATCAAGAAAGTATCCCCACTCACAGATTCTTCTTGTTCATGGGGCCAGGGGTACAATTCTTTTCTTAATTCGGAAGGATGTTCTTAAGAATTAGCCTTTCAGTAACTTAAAGATTATGAGAGGAATTATTCAAATTGTTTGTACCAGATCAGTAAATAAGTGCGCCGCTTAAGACTTTGCTGTTGAAGCACCAGGTATACGGGGAGAAAGTGGAGTATATTCCACCATAAAAGTCTTAAATATTTCTTTCTTCACTAAAAAGAACTTGTCAAGATCGAGGTTAGATCGATGCTGAACGAGCAGTATGTCAATATAGCATCGTTAAAGTTTTGGAATGAAGTTTTGCATGAAGAAGAAATTATTCCGAAGTGATCCTCACGAAGAAGCGAATACTTCGAAGTCAATTTGATTTCAGGTTCCAACGATAAATTTGATAAGATTACGATGAGCACACAATACACCTCATGCAATCCATTTAAGTACTAAATGTATCGTGGATCTATTTAAGATCGCGATTTTTGTTGGAATACGGTTATAGAGATCGCAAAGTTTATTATGTGTTTGAACTAGCTAATTCTAGTGACTAATGGTCTCACAGCAACCACATTTGAGATTCCTAACGGAAGTGGGAACACATTACTATTGATTCATATCGGTCTTCCTATTTTTCAAGGCATCGTCGCTATATTATTGCTGACACGAGATTATTTAATAAACATTATCGAAGTTAACCTTATAGATAACAAATTTAACGATTTAGCGGATCTTATTGCCAAGATCTTGGGGGAAGGAGCACGTCCCTACGCAATATTCATGTTCAAGTTAAAGTTTTGTGGAGGAATCTCATGCTAATGCAGGAAACCACCTTTGGAATTGAAAGAATGAAAGTCGGGTATCCTCACCTTTCAAACACGCAGTACGCACGTCAATTTCGAGGACGAATTTCATAAGGAGGGGAGGTTGTAAGACCCCCAAATTTTTTAAATAAAAAGGAATTTCCTTTATTTAGTTATTTTGAAATAGTAAGTGGCTTATTTGATTAATGGATAAGCTAAAGGTTAAATACTTAAATATTTTGTACCATTCTTTGAATATTGAATACTAGCAGTAAAAGCCATCGGACGTGAATAAACGACAAATATGTATAAAATAATCGAGTTGCCAGAATCCGTTAAGATCGTTGGCTGTTAAAATTGAAACGCAAGAAACACCCGTGATTCGCATGCATCGTTGAACTATCGATCTCACGTATTTTTAGTACTAACAAGAACTTTGAGAGTTAATGCTCAATATTTTTTAAATCGCTCTTCAATAATTTGTTGAACGCAGCATCAATTATCTTCGAATAAATATCAATAATTATATCATTATCAATGAATATTATTAGATGGTATATTGGCAATGTCTAGAAGCTTCCGTCTGGCGAGAGTATTTTGTCACCTAATTCTTTATGTGAAAGCCCCTCTTTCCTCGAAACTACCGTTCTTATAATCAACAGGTCTTATTATTTGTGAATAATTAATTATCGATTTATTGGAAAGAACATATTATTTGGAGGATATAAACGATGGATTTATTTATATAAATAAAGAAATTCATTGTTGAGGTTGGGTAATAAAATTAAATTATGGGTTTCAGGATATATCATGGGTTATAAGAGGTAATTTTTGGTTAATACATAAAGTTGAGTATATGTCCACAAATTACGAAATGCTAAAAATGCCGCAATGATTTGGTATTTAAGAGTTCATCTTGGAAATTAGTGGTTATAATCAATTTCGTGGAAATAGATTCGTCAACCAAAGAGTAAATAAGATTCAATCCAACAATCAACTATAAAATAGAGAATTAATTTATTAGACACGCTTGAAATAGGGCAATAACTTATTCATTAATTATTGCAATATTTTATCAGTTACGATCAAAGACAATCACTTTCATGTCCTCAGTCTCTAAAGTCCATCACTAAATATTAGGGGCAATTAAGTTATATATAGAAGCTAAAGAAAGAAGAGCATAAAATCTAAGTATAAATATATGGAAAGATAGATATATATACGTGTATGATATGAATCTATATGAAATCTGATCCAGCGATGCAATTATTACTGAGGATACAAAGGGTTGACAGCTTTAAAAAGGGGCCATTTTGAGATCTCTCCGGCCTGATCATATCACAGCAGCGCCTAGCTCGATCATCAAGCTTGTATGTATATTTGAAAGAAAGTTTGTGGATTTATCTACACAGAAAATTAATTAAATTTAAAGAGATGGGTAGCAGTTATTTTGGGGAGCCAAACTTGGGAAATGAAAGATCTGGAGGCCAAGGTTCATCATCATCAAGAAAAGGGAAGAAGAGCAATTCAGACAAGCCAAAGCAACCACAAAGAGGCTTAGGAGTTGCTCAATTAGAGAAAATTAGACTCCATAGTCAAATGGGTTCTGGCTATAATATTCCTTCTCTTCAAACTCCTTACATAATTGCTAATCCCAACCAGGTTTCTTTAATTCTCTCTCTCTCTCTGTGCTTCTTGTTTTTATTCTGTGGGATTTTATTTCATGCTGGTTTGTGTGAATTGCAGGAGGATATAAGAGTACTACAAACAGCTTATTCATCAGCATCATCATCCTTCTCATATACATCAGCACCATCTTCATCTTCTTATGGTTTCAATGGAGCTCAAACCATCATGGTATGTCAAGTACTTATTGTCATTCTAAGTAAATAAATAAGAAATTCCTAGCTACTTATAAAAGATTTTTGTTGAAGAAAACGTATAAACTTCCACGTCTGACAATTAGAAGCTTGCGATCTTAAAATTAGTCACGTATAGTCAATTGATTTTGAGTCCGATACAAGATTTTAAACATAGACATGGTCGTCATTGGTAAAAGTATGACTCATTTATATGAGATTTTGAAATTAGACGTAATCATCATTGATAAAAGTATTATAAGTACATTTTCATTTTGGATGTGAATTGAATTAAGTCTATGACATATAGAATTCCATATTGAATATTGATTCATTCTATATCTCTAATTAACTTGATGATCACTAATAGACCTAGATATATATCTGCTCCTTCTAACTAGAAATTTACATATATATTACATTTAAAGAAAGTAAATGGCTATTATGATATGAGCCAAGATTTTTGTCTTCACCATATACTTTTAATTGTTTTCAAGAGGATGAAAAAAGCTTCTCTTTTTTTTTTGCCCCCTTAATTATAATTGAACATAAAGTTAACTACTGTAATCATTATATGTTGAGCTCTTTTTCTGGTGAAGTTTTGTATTATATATGTGTGACTAAATCTTTTGAAAATTTCTTGTTTTGCAGATGGGTTTGGGTGATTTGGAAAGAGCAAATATCAGATATGGGGATTCCCAGCCTACCACTAACGCAAGGTGCTTATATATTTTTCTTATCCTAATTATATTTCTTTCTTAACATGTTTCTATTGCCATTCTTGTTATTAATAATCTCAATTCCTTGTCTTCTTCTTTTTCCATAAATCCATATTTTCTAACAATATGTTACATTCAAAAAAAAAACAGATGGAATGCAGGAAATATCTCGTTAGACGCCCAACATTATCAACAATCAAGCATAACCAGACACCTTCTAAAACTAGAAGTGGAGGTGCGTGTGTGTATATATATATATAGGGGTTCCATCCACAGCAACCGGTTGTAACTCTTTTTTGGAGCAATTCTTTTTTGAATCAACTCTTTTTTGGCCAAAAAAGGTTGTTCCACAATAACCGGTTGCTGTGGATGAAACTCTATATATATATATATATATATATATATGTGTGTGTGTGTGTTTTTTCACATTTACAGCTAGCATTGGCATTATATTATGAAT